>MQUG01003109.1:0-19241 GCA_007213375.1 Steinernema feltiae | reverse complement strand
GATGAAGCGACAGGCCGCCATCAAGGCGCTTGAGAAAATTCGACTTTGTCAGGAGCTAGAAAAGAGTTCGTCGGACGAAGATGGCGACGAGGAATCCGAGAAGAAAAGCGTGCATGCTTCGATGGCAGCCGGAAGCTTTGACGTTGCTCGCGTGGCGACCGGTAGGACCGAAAACAATCCAATTTGGATTAACAAATCTTGATTTCAGCCCACCACATGAACTCCACCGCTGTCACCGGCTGTGTGAAGTCCAACGGATCTCTGGACCTGAAAGCGCTCTGCAAGGCCAGTGGTATGACTTGGGCTGCGATGATGGAAGCCTTGAAGCAGTTGAACGCCCCTAAGGTTACGATGCTTCGATGGCAGCCGGAAGTTTGACGTTGCTCGCGTGGCGACCGGTAGGACCGAAAACAATCCAAGTTGCATTGAAAATTCGAGATTTTAGCTCTACACATGAATTCCACCGCTGTCACCGGCTGTGTGAAGTCCAACGGATCTCTGGACCTGAAAGCGCTCTGCAAGGCCAGTGGTATGACTTGGGCTGCGATGATGGAAGCCTTGAAGCAGTTGAACGCCCCTGAAGGTTACGATGCTTCGATGGCAGCCGGAAGCTTTGACGTTGCTCGCGTGGCGACCGGTAGGATCGAAACGATCCAAGTTGCATTGAAAATTCGAGATTTTAGCTCTACACATGAACTCCACCGCTGTCACCGGCTGTGTGAAGTCCAACGGATCTCTGGACCTGAAAGCGCTCTGTAAGGCTAGCGGAATGACTTGGGCTGCGATGATGGAAGCCTTGAAGCAGTTGAACGCCCCGGAAGGTTACGATGCTTCGATGGCAGCCGGAAGCTTTGACGTTGCTCGCGTGGCGACCGGTAGGATCGAAAACGATCCAATTTGGATTAACAAATCTTGATTTCAGCCCACCACATGAACTCCACCGCTGTCACCGGCTGTGTGAAGTCCAACGGATCTCTGGACCTGAAAGCGCTCTGTAAGGCTAGCGGAATGACTTGGGCTGCGATGATGGAAGCCTTGAAGCAGTTGAACGCCCCGGAAGGTTACGATGCTTCGATGGCAGCCGGAAGCTTTGACGTTGCTCGCGTGTCGACCGGTAGGATCGAAAACGATCCAATTTGGATTAACAAATCTTGATTTCAGCCCACCACATGAACTCCACCGCTGTCACCGGCTGTGTGAAGTCCAACGGATCTCTGGACCTGAAAGCGCTCTGTAAGGCTAGCGGAATGACTTGGGCTGCGATGATGGAAGCCTTGAAGCAGTTGAACGCCCCGAAGGTTACGATGCTTCGATGGCAGCCGGAAGCTTTGACGTTGCTCGCGTGTCGACCGGTAGGATCGAAAACGATCCAATTTGGATTAACAAATCTTGATTTCAGCCCACCACATGAACTCCACCGCTGTCACCGGCTGTGTGAAGTCCAACGGATCTCTGGACCTGAAAGCGCTCTGTAAGGCTAGCGGAATGACTTGGGCTGCGATGATGGAAGCCTTGAAGCAGTTGAACGCCCCGAAGGTTACGATGCTTCGATGGCAGCCGGAAGCTTTGACGTTGCTCGCGTGTCGACCGGTAGGATCGAAAACGATCCAATTTGGATTAACAAATCTTGATTTCAGTCCACCACATGAACTCCACCGCTGTCACCGGCTGTGTGAAGTCCAACGGATCTCTGGACCTGAAAGCGCTCTGCAAGGCTAGCGGAATGACTTGGGCATCCATGGACGAAGCAGCTGCTCCGGTCATCCGCAAGAACGATCTATGTGCTGCTTCGATTGCTTCCACGCACGACGTAGAAGCTATGGAGGACGACATAATGTGCGACGTGACCGCGACCCTCGATTTCTTGATCGACACTGTTGCGGCGGGCACGGCTGAGTCTATCGACTCTGAAGAAATTCATTCCGAGATACGTAAAAAGGCGGTCGAGCTCATCCACGTTTCGAACCAACGCACTTGGCGGGTGAGAAATCAGCTCATTATTGAGCTCCACGGCTTTCTGGCAATGATGAAGGATCCAGAGCAAATCTTCACTTACATGTATGAGATCGGAAGCTTTGCACTCGTTGGTAAGCCACATAATCCATTGCTTCGGCTCAACGGTTCTTTCAGAGACCAATGCCACGAATCGCAGCGCTCTCGAGCACCTTTTCGCGGAGACGTTGTCTGTGTTGGTTGGAGTTGACAACGAATACGCGGAACGATTTGCCGACCATCTGAAATTGCGGTTTGCGAAATCTGTGAAGTCGCGTCATCGAATGAGGTAATAATTGAAGACGCAATACGCGTTTCTCAAGCTTGTTTTTAGCTTTGCAACGATCTGCGCGCATCTGCTGCGTCAACAGAAGATTTCAGATCAGCATTTTGACTATTTCCTCGGAGATGCGTTCTTCCTTTACATACCGTTGGACAGTAAGCAGCGACGATTACGAGATTTTGTGGTAATTTTTGTGCTATTTAGCAGCAGCTACAGTTCGCGGAAAGTTTGTTCAAGCTCTGCATCGTCCAGATATGACAACTATCGTCGATTTACCCAGAAGAGCTCCTGTTCTTCGTCGTCTCCTACAGCACATGAACGCCGTTGACAAATCGGTCACTGTTCGCGAAGCCGCTGGTGCAGTCTTGCGTTTGTTCGAGAAGAAGGTGACGACGAGTGGCGTTGGAAGTGAAGACACTGAATAATATGACTAATTATTGTTTTGAGGTATTTGAGTCGGTTGAATCTCGAACGAAGCGATTCGCTTTTCCCCCTCCCTCCTATAAACCAATAGCGAACTATTTGTCTGTCCGTGAGTATATTTGTGCATCGATTGACACGTAGTCGGTGCAACTTGGGTGCATCCCCATTCCTACTATAAACGAAAGTCGAACTATTTGTCTGTCAGTATGTTTGTTTGTGCATCGATTGCTTACATTGCAGCGAGTCGCTGTTATAAGAATGAGAACGGCGCCTTCCGCGTCGCTTATTGCTGCCGAGTTGTGGTCGTAGATTCTTTCTATTGTTTCGTCGTTCAGATTTGCACGGATCAGTACCTGACTTCGCTTCTCTCTGCGTTCCGCGATGATCGAATTTGTCCTCTCTTCTCCACTCAATATGGTAAGATTGCGCTTTTATCGTCGACTAGAATAAAAAAAAATCATTTTCAGGCGAATCGGCATCAAAGGAATGAAGTCGATGCACGTTGATAATCTCTTCAATTTCTACTTTCTCGATGCTCCACGGTGAACGTTTCACTTCCAAACGAGAACGCTCGTGTGTGCACATTGGCAATCTGGAAAAACAGGATGAACGTGGAACTTCGGCAAATGACGGCGAGTCGACGCCGGCTTCGAACAGCCTACCTGTCAGCCTACCTCGAGTGCAAATGAAGAAAAGAAGAGCAAGCCGTGCAGAAAAGAGTTGTGGAAAATGGAATAAATTGTGACCTGTGGAGCTCGCAAGACCAGGTTGCGAATTTTGAGACCAGCACAAGTGCAGAGTTCTTGACCGTTGTACAGTTCGCTCTCACGACAGCCACAATCATGGTATTTCTAATGAGGCAGTTCGTGCTTAATGGCTGAATTTTTCTCATTTCAGGAAGCGTTCCGTCACTAGTCGAATACGCTGTTCGCTGCAGGTGATCCAACGACTCTCAGGTGATCGATCAGATCACGGAGCTGAGCGCATGAAAGTGGTGTGCTGATTGATATTTTGTCGGTCATCAAATGACGAGATGGATCTCCCTGCAGAATTCCCCCAACATCGTTGTCAACGCGTGATTTGCGGCTCCCGAGTGTCTAGCAGACGATCAGTGGGTTCGAAAGAGAGGAAACGAGAGGCTCCTACCACCTCAATCACCTCGTCCCTTCGACTGAAAAGGTTGGTTGATCGTTGTTGGAGCGTGCGGGTGAGCAGAAATGATCGCTCGTTTGTAGCATTGTATATTGTTACCTTCTTTATAATATCATTTCTATTTCTAATTCCCAACCATTTCAGGTAGATACCATGGGGAAACCATCGTCCTCAACTGACGAGTCGGCGAAGAAAACAGCGGAAAAGAGCGCGCCGCCGCAGCGCCCAACTGCGAAGCCCGGAACAATTGCCTATGCTGTCCAAGCGGAAAACTTCAAAAGACATTTCCTGTGCTCGTCGTCGGCGGAAGATAACTTTAATCGCTTCTTCCCTACTCTCAGTGCTGATCGCCAAGTAGATTCTCAAGTGGAGCGTTGTTTCATCAAGGAAAGCGACTTGCAAGATGATCCAGACCTTCAAGAGTTGCTAGAAGTCGCGCCGGAAGCGTCAGCGTTTATTGACCGCGAACAGAGTGCAGTTGAAGAAACACCGAGTCCGGTCCCACGTTCCCGCTCCTATGTGCCAACTACTTTTAGTCACCAGCGTTATTTGAAGCATGTCACTAAACGTCCAGGAGGAATCAAGAAATCGCAGTATATTGATAGGAAGGAAATGGGAAGAAGAATTGCTGTTCTATTCCAGAGACTTGCTGAACTGGAGCGGTTGGAAAAGACGGAATTGGAGGAGAAGCGAAACGACGAAGGCGAGGAGGACGATGGCGATCATGGTAACCTGGAATCGAACTAATAAATCTCTTATCCGTGATTCGTTGATTTGTGGTGCTTTATAATGTTCACTTTGATACCATGAGGGCCGCGTTGGCTTCTTCGTTAGATTCTGCATTTGATTCCTACTCCTGATATGACTGTGTTGGCAGTGAGTTCGTGAACCGATCCACTCGCTATGAAATATAATTTTTGATACGATGATACGAATCATATAGTTTATATATGAGAACGGCGCCTTCCGCGTCGCTTATTGCTGCCGAGTTGTGGTCGTAGATTCTTTCTATTGTTTCGTCGTTCAGATTTGCACGGATCAGTACCTGACTTCGCTTCTCTCTGCGTTCCGCGATGATCGAATTTGTCCTCTCTTCTCCACTCAACATGGTAAGAATGCGCTTTTATCGTCGACTAGAATTTTAAAAATCATTTTCAGGCGAATCGGCATCAGAGGAACGAAGTCGAAGCACGTTGATAATCTCTTCAATTTCTACCTTCTCGATGCTCCACGGTGAACGTTTCGCTTCCAAAAGAGAACGCTCGTGTGTGTACATTGGCAATCTGGAAAACAGGATGAACGTGGAATTTCGGCAAATGATCCACTCGTCCGCAGGACGGCGAGTCGACACCGGCTTCGACAGTCTGGTGGCACATACAGAAATCCGTCATAGGCAGTCAAATTGATCGTTATTGTGGACGAGTTCTACGCTCTGTTCGCACAAACGCACTCTCAAGGAGTTTGCCTCGCCGATTCGCACGAGCTGGACACACAAGATCTTTGCCAACTTGTGTCAGAAAATGGCAAGACCGCTCTAGAATGGCACAAACGAGGCAGTGGGAGATCACTCTCACTTCTCTGCTCGATGGTCGACACGACGCTGTCCGCATGCCATCTGTCAATGGGTTTAGGAGTTTGAAACTTTGAGCGTGTCAGGCAAACTCCACACTCGACTTCGAAGACTTGATTAATCTTCTCATAATGATTTTGCCTCTTTAATCATTTTTTGGAACCGTCCCGGCGAAAGCTGGGACACACAAGAACAACTTTTCTCAGAGACGCTTGATCGAAGGAAGGACAATTACGCGATAAATGCTTATACCAGTAAGGAACTTGTGGTGCGATGCAGTTCGCGTTTGCGTTTGTGTTGTCGTTTGTTGCTGGGGGAATTCCCGGAACTGACGAATACAATGTCATGCTAATGTTGAAATATTGTGGCCGCTGTCCTCTCGCCGAGGTAAATTCGCACTTTTTGGTCGCATAGAATGCTCAAGCGAAGTCGCCGCGGCCTCGGTTGAGGTGCCTGGCACATTCCGCGAGCACTCGGATATGAAACGGTAGCCCGGAAAGGTCCGCAACGGGCAGCATGCTCTGAGCGCCTCTGCGAGATCATATAGCTTCACGCAGAAACTACGCAATTGCCGACTCTGCGCTTTGTTTTCTTTTTGACCAATCCCGGATAGAGCGTGCGAGAATAGAGTGTCCAGTTGGGGACATTCGCTGGTTGCTGCCGTGTTGCCTCTGCTGTGTTGCAGTTTCTATTCTTTCGTCATTCAGATTTGAACAGATCCTCTCTTGTCCTCTCTTCTCCACTCAGAATGGTAAGAACGAGCTTTTATCGTCGACTACAATTTTTAAAAATCATTTTCAGGCGAATTGGCATCACCCTCCGCGTGGATCAGCGAGAGAATCGTCGTATGCCACGGAAAATCGTGTTCACAGCTTCTGCTGCAACGCGGATTGCGACTATGGAAATTGATTTCGAGGCTATCGAGCATTTTATGAGCGTTTGCCACCCAATTTCAAACGGTTTTAATCTACGTTCTTTACAGAAGTCGGTTACGCAGTGATGATAATTTCGGCGCTCTTTTCACGTCCTTGGAACTCGATGATGCCCAGTAGAAACCAACTTTGGACGCGCCAGTTTGCCCGTTGAGACGCTTGTTTCTTCGACATTTGTTGTTCCAGCGCAAATCGTCTTGAAGCGAGCGAGGGTTGAATTGGATGCAGGTTGCAGTTGCATTTCCTTCTCCTCTCGTTTGCAGCTGCAGCTTTGCAGGGACGCTCGTTCGTGTTTTGACTTCTGTGAACTCCAATCTATATTTATCGTAACAGTTTGCGCGTTGCGGCCCATTGCTCTTGTGTGCTTCGAGCTACGGTCTCTCATTTTGATTGTGTTGTTTCGCGATGGACAGTTACGTTCTGCTCACATCTTGCATATTCGTGTTCCGCTACATTTCACTTCGTGACGTTATTGTGCGTTTCTGATTGAATTTCTATTTCAGAAGCATCATGGCTGATCAGGTAGTTGCTGATTACGATGAATTCACTGATCCGATTCCCCCTGTTGTGCACAAGAACCCGGACCCTCTATCTCTGTTCAATATTTGTGCGAATCGACTCGTTTTTGGTCCGAACGCAGAATGGCAATTGTCTGGGGAACTCCTTTGTCAGCATGTCGTCAGATATGAAAATGAACTAGACGATTTTTTGAAGTTGTGTTCGTATGGGCTTGATAACGTCGATGAGTACCGCCGGAAGATTCGTGCCAACGCCGTCATTTACGAGGAACTGAGTGTCCAGCGCCCATTTAACCTTACTGCTACGGTGTTGCGTCTTAAGGATCAAGTACCTTCTGTTGACTACTTTGTTATTTGCGTTCTCAGCGGTATGATCAAGGTAGGTACCTCGAGTTCCTGTATTCTCTTGGATTGTCGTCTTTCAGGAAGCGAGAGCATTATGGAATGATGAATTAACATCCCTTGGAGACAATGTCCTCGTGAAACCGCATATCAAATATGACCGTATGCTCCTAGATGAGTTTGTCGGATGGTTACGCTACAACGAAAACGCGGATGGTCGTGAGCCTTACGAACTGCCATACGAGGATTTCGCAGTGGAAGCTGCGACGTATGGTTTAAACCGTCTGTCATTGAAGTAAGTGGCTGTGTTGGCTCTGGTATCTCCGGCTATTATTGTTTCAGGTGTATCGAAAGACTGTTTGCCACGGAGAACTTCATTACGAACAACGACTTTCATGGTGATCGCTTTATCACACGGTGCGCCTATGTTGCACTCAGGGGTGAGCATGATGCTGCGCCTATGCTCAACGCAATTTGGAGAGTTGACGATTATCGGAAGGCGTTCGATTTCGAATTTCTTTGGGAGTTCTTGATGGAAGAAGGAACGAGAGGGGATGCTTGGCGGAACGATGACGAATTCAAAGTGAACAATGTCATCCTGATGATGAAATACTGTGGCCGCTGCCCACTCGCTGAGGTAAATTCGCACTTTTTGCTCGCACTTAAGTATTTCTTTTCAGATAGCAGTTATCTTTTACGTGCTGTCATACAGTGATGAAGACATTGCGCCTATAGATGCATTGTTGGAACGGCGACTTGGTGAATCGGAAGACCCTGCGGACCGACGTGATTGGGACACATATAAACGAATTCGCAAAATCACGGAGATTTCGGACGAAGAACTGAAAGCAAAATTGCAGAGCAGGAAACACGTTTTCATTCGTGACATTCCTGAGGATGGCTTTAAGACTTACTGATGTGGTTTCTTTTGTTGTTATCCTTTCATTCTCTATTATCCTTGGCATGTTTTTAAAGAGTAAATAAACCACGTACAGCCAATACAGAAAATTCCGAACAAAACCATCAATATTCCGGCCTTTGCTCTTTCTCGCTACACGTCTTTGTGTTTTGACCGAAGCCGTTTTTGTCGATGAGACACTTTGACAGTTCTATTGTGGAGCTTATCTGTGACTGTGACCCCGGAAATGACACCCTAAACTGTTATTGTGCTTTCGAGTTCAAACTTTTCTAGAACAACAACATGAGCGTTGTCTGAACAAATCCACATTTATCCGAATATACAATAATTGAACCGCAAACGCACTCATCAGGAACAAAGGCTATAGTTTTTCACTCGTTGATTAAGGACCACATTTCCACTGATAACTTGTTTTCTTGATTATACTTATTTTCTTTTTAATGGAATCCATTAAACTTTGCATTTTTTTCTATTCTGCGATTAAGTCAGATTCAGATTGCGGTTCCATGACTCCTATACATAACCGTGTGGTGGTAGTGACGCTGTGTGCGGCGAGAGGCGTAACGCAGCCGCTGATGAATCAAACCCACTCTACAATCGTAACAGTTTGAACACCTTTGCTACCGCTCAGGAGACTGTGTTGTCACAGAGTGGGCAACGCATCTTTTCTTGTTTGTATTATACCTTATCCAGCATGAACCGTTCGCTTATCTGACATGAGTTTTCCTTTGACATCTGTAGGCCGTGGCCGCACGCTTTCGCTTTAGGTCCGCTTCAAAGCGCCACCACCACAGCACGCAATACGTGCAGTGGGCGCTCGTTGTGGGGCTCCGATGTGTGTGGTCTCAACGCACACCCGCACGGCTTATGTAATGCGCAGAGCATAGCTATTGCATAATCGAGAAAAATCTGTTCTGAATACGGAGAATGGTATGTTGGGAGACATGAGGTATGCGTGAAATTCGGGTTTTGCCGTTTACCATTCGATATAGTGCTCAAAGACAAAGTAAACAGAGAGCAACAGAAGAAATCCAATCAGTCCGAGAGCAACAAGCAGTACGTTCGCAGAACAGCAGACATCTCGACAGTTTTTTCTCCAATTAGAGCAAACGCTCCATCGCCGTCGCTTTCGCTGTTGACGTTTTTGTAGCCGAAACGCTTCACGACGTCGCACTCGTGTGATGTCTCTGCAATGGCAGTAGATAGAGGAGTGACTTGAACGCAAAACCCACCTGGATACTTGTTTTGAGCTGAAGACGGTCTCGGATTCGGGCGTCAAGTTGAGATTGTGCAGGAGGGCAGGCGGATTCATCTTGCGCGCGTTCCGTCGAATCTGCTATGATGAGCAGACGCGACGACGGTCCTTTCGGTGAGTCGACCGATGGTGAAGTGCTGATGTGACGTGGGAAACACGTTTTTCAAAAGACAAGACAATATATTTACGACACAACAATACGTACGGAAAGAGGTTGAAGTGATTCGATCGAGTCGATCAGAATCAATTACTCTGAGAGCGTGTGCAGTGTCCCCGGTTTACAGAATTGTGGTGGATTGATGGGTTTATTGCAAAATGAACGGAATTGAGTTTGTTTTAAGTTTTGGTCATGTTGTAATGCGATGATAAGTACCGTAATCTGTTGCTTTTAGTGTGCATCAATCGCCAGTGGAAAGTGCAAGAGACTAATTGGACACGACAAACAATTAGAGACACGCACGCAAGTAAGAGCGCGATAAACAACGGTGATCACGGCCGTTTTGCTCTATTCTGCTGTTTGAAGAGTGTTTTCGCGGACTGATGATTGAATAGTCGCGTTTCAAGAAGTTGAACAATCAACATTGAGCAACATTTGTTGATATTCCCTCTAATATTGTTGAATATTTAGTGCGGTGGTACGTTTTTTTTCACACTGATCAGCAGCTATGCTGGCAAGATATGCCTGCGGAGCGGTAGTGTTAATATTGATTGAACACTTGTGTTTGAAAAGCCATGAAATCGACAAAAAATGTTGATTTTGTCGCTCTTTGCTACGTTTGCAACAAATTCCGCTTTCTTCGGTGCCTGAACTCAAGATAATGCACCTGTAATGACTCAAAACAATGCAGAATAAGCGCAAATTAAGTGGTACGCGTTCATGAGCAGCAGAATAGCCGTGGCCGCTCTGAAATTACTGTTTCCGAATGTTTTGAATTGTAAATGGCGTCAATGGCTTCAATGACTCGAATGCAATCACATCAGTAGTATATTTGTAACAAACGATTAAAGCAGTATACAGGCACTACACACACAAATGACATGGACAGGATTCGCAAATAAATTAGAAATAACTTAGAACTTTCTTCGTTTGCAGGAAGTGAGACAAATTTCCTGGCATGAGGGAACACACTGGGCTACAGTTTGGGGATTTCGCTTTTCGCATTCAGAATTGCAGACGTTATCGCAAGAGGAAGCACACTGGTCGTAGTTGGCAGATCTCGCGGCGATCTTATCGCCAAACTGAATATTCACATAAAGAGGGGCGACGGTCGTGGTGACTTGAACGCATTGGGGTTGACAGGCGGGCATGCATTGTGGAGCGCATTTTGGTTGTTCGGGAGCGCTCTTGACGGTGACAACTGCGTCCACACAGGTTGGGGTACACGCGGGCATGCACTGAGGAGCGCACTGCGAAGATACGGCAGGTTTGCCCTGCTCGTACGTGATTCTAACATCAATCGGCTGAGTTTTCTGTGCACTGGGTACTGGAGCCGAAATCTGTGCTGCCTGAACATAGCTTGGCATGTTCTGGTTCAGACAGGCCGGTTGACAAGTGGGCATGCAAGCTGGTGTGCATTGAACGGCTGACTGGGGAAGAAGGACTTGTTGGTAGTTGTTTTGCTGAACGCACTGAGGTTCACATCTGGGTTGACACTCCGGCTGGCATTGATAGGTGATGTTGATGTTGATAGGTTGAGGTTGAGTGCATTGAGGTTCGCATTTCGGCATGCACGCGGGCTGACATTGCGGAGCTGGCGGCACAGGAACAACCTGAGCTTGCATACAGACTGGTTCACACTTCGGCATGCACGCTGACTGGCACTGAGGCGTGGGCGTGGTTGGTTCCATCTGGATTACGATATTCAGCTTTTGAACACACTGAGGCTCGCATTTAGGCATACAGGCAGCTTGACATTGCGGTTGTGGCTGCGGCGGAGCGATAGTTTGGAACTGTTGGTACATGGCGACGCAGGAATCAAGACATGCCGGTTGGCAGACAGCGTCGCAGGTCTTTTGAGCAGCAGGTGCAGGAACGGGTGCTGGTGCGGGCTGAGCGAACATTTGTTGACAGTTCGTGTAGCATTTGTCACACATGACGGCATGCACTGGCTCAATTGGCTGTTGCAACATTTGACAGACGGTTTGACAAGTGTTCGGGCACATGGAGATGCAGGATGGACTTGCTGCACTTGAAACAAGCAACAGGCATCGGATTGGAAGCTACGGCAGCTTGCGCGGCTGCAGATAGCGGCTGTGGTTCGGGAAGCGGAGGAAGAGATTGAGAAGAACTTCCAGAAGCGACCGGGGCACATGCTTGAGCACAGTTTGCCTGACATGCCGAAGAACAGACGCTCGGTTGGTTGTTGTTCACGCAATACTGCTTGCAAACCATCTGACACTGCGGCTGGCACGATGAAGGCTGCGCTTGCGTTGGAAGAATGATCTTCATGTCTGGAAGGGCGTTGTTGTTCTGGCATTGACACGTCGGTTGACATGCACACTGCGGCAGTTGTAAGGAGATGGTCCTAATTTGTGGGACAATGGGAGCTACGGCCGGTCGCTGATTCAGTTGACAGGTCTGTTGACACGTAAACTGACAGGTGCTTTGACACGAAGCCACGGGCATTAGTTGGTTTGAGCACGCGGGAACGCAGGTTTGTATGCAGCCGCTTTGACATGAGGAAAACTGTGGGATGATGATTGGAGCTGAGTAGATTGGAGCGGAGTTGGTTTGATAGCAACTGAAATGAGTTGTTCCTGATGGATTCTGTATTGAAAACGTACATTTATCAATTTTCGTGCTTTTTTAAGCATTTTTTTGTAAAATTTCTTTGATTAGGCTCAGTTCTAACTTAAAATCTCCTTTTCCCTTATAGAATTGGTTCCCAAGTCCAAAATATAGACTTACTTGCACGTCTGCTGAGTGGGATAAGTTGAATACGATGGCTGACAGTTGCAATGAAACGGACTTGCGCCACATCCAATCTGGCGTTTTCTTCTTGCGGACAGACGCTTATTGTAGCACTAAAATCGTTCAAATCATTCAAAATCAGTGAATTTCCAAAATCTGACGTACATCACTAGGAGCAGAATCAAAAGAAGCCGCCGCCAAGCCAAAAAGCAAAGCACAAGCAATCAGCTGCTTCTGCTGCATGTTCGCTCGCTCACCGGACAATTCCACAAGACCGACGGGTTCACCGAAAACAGATGAAAAATATCTGACCGACGGTCAGCTAGCTTCTCTCTCCCTCTCCGAGGGCGGAGCACATCGGCGGCCCTCTTGAACTGCTGCTGCTCCGCGCACCTCCCTGAAGTCCGCGAGTCCGAAACTGGTCGCTAAACGAGTAAACATTGCCGGTGCGCTGTTTTCTTCGGTATCGGTTGCTGCCAACTTCTTGCAAACGAGCACGTCTAATCTGAGCGGCAAACAAAGAATTCATGTATAGGGCGTTAGCCAGAACAATGTTGCGATCCGATCGGATCCGCATCAAAAAAGAAGCACACAAAAAACGAGGCTTCAGAAGATGCGCTGTTGGTTAGTGCCTGCGTTAGTTGTTTGTTTGCGCAACTTATGAACATAATCCGCGCAATAGAGAAATTTAATCTCTGCAAACAATAATTGAAACAATCTATTGAAACAGGGCGGGAGAACCGGACGCATAATCCAGGCAAGAAATGTGCTTCTCGCTTTTTCAATGACTTGCAAACAGATACGTTTCCATGTGGTTGAGCATAACGACCTAGAAGTATGCGACTTGGCTGGTTTTTGCGCTGACTACGGTATTTAACTGGTCAATGACTAATCATAAACAATACCGAATTGTTCTCGCAAAAACGACAAAACAACCACTTGAGGCTAGAGAAAACAGCTGGCGTTGTCGTAAGACAAGTTACGCTAGATCAACTGAGCAACTGTGAGCTTCATGAAAGCAAAGTTTCAACTTTAAATGTGTGGTTTAAGGTTGTTAATTAAATGAGAGTTGGTCTTGCTGAAGGTTGATGGGAATTCATGTCGTAGGGAGTTCTAGACAGATGGGTAACAGCATTAGACGAATATAGGTTTGTGGAAACTTTGAAATTAGGTTTTTCAGTGTGCGAAAGTGACCAGGCGTTAGTGTCTGTTTTATTCAACTGTTTGAGACCCACAAAAGTGCATTAAACCGCTAAATCTGGCTTAGCACATATTTGAAGCAAGGTTCCGACTTGAAGTAAGTCTAATTTTGAAAAAAACTGACCTGTCAAGAGCTGGCAACTGTGTTGATCTCTAGCTAATGATTGTCAGCCGTGACCAAAAGGAGTTGATAACTGTTTTCGCTTGCGTACGCGTCACAATTGTTACCACTTTAGTGGTTTAACCATTCATTTTGTTTAGATTACGGAAAGAATGTCACATCTCCGCTCTTATGTAACTACTGCGCAAACACTCCACGAAAACGTGTTCGTGATAACTGTTGACAGAGACGTTTTCCGTCCTTCTCCTCGTCGCACTCCCTCGCGCGCGGACGCTTCCTGCGAAGAGGTCATCACTGCGTAGAAGCAGCGTTGACAGCTCTCGCTGCTCGCTTTGATGATGACCAGTGCGAAATGTGTATTTGTGTGTCGGCGGCTAGTTCACGACTTGAGCACAAAGTGCAAGGCGCGAACTGTACGTTCGTTTCTAAATCCTGCAAGCGAAAGTGCAAACAGAGCTGAAACAATGAGGCGCTCATCAATAATGCGGTTCATTCAATCAGAGTCAGAGCAAAGGCAAACAAGATACGGTAACGCTTCAACTCCACCGCTCTAGACATCTTAGCTCATTTTTTGAGCAAACAGTTTGGCTGACGGCAATTTAAGGTCATTTAGCATATGAAATGCAATGCGGTTGACCTCGATATATCATTTTTGGCTTTTCAAATCGTACTTTTCTGCTTGAGGTCATTTGCCGGAAGTTAACATGTGGATTTGACCTCGTTTGCATCGCATAAAACAATCCATTTGATGTTCAAACGTCTTGTCGAACTCTCTACGTTGAAAGCTACATGATCAGTCTGTATAATTGTGTTAAACACTCGCTTTTACCCCAAAATGGAAGCGTTTTTCACGCATCTTCAAATAATAGTTCACTCTTTCTTCAATCAGTCGTCACAGACAAGACAAACAACAACTTGTGCAGTATAATACAACAATCGCTCCGAAAAATAAAATAAACGCTTCTATCAACCCACAATGTAAGGAAGAAATTGAGGAGATCGCTATGGAAAAGTCAGGGGGAAGGAGAAGGAGAGAAAGCAGTTATTCCAGGTTGGCAAGAAACACAAAGAGAGAGGGGATAAGAGTTAAGGCGATTCCTTAGCACCAGTTTCAACAACTTCGGGCAGCAGTTTGCTTGACGGCAAGCGCTCAAACCTCAGAGACGATGCTATTGCTTGCGTGAATATTCGGTCTGAAAACGGCAATTTGAGCATAGATGGCGAGTTTGACACTCTCAGCAGGTAAAACCATAATGAGAGTGTTTTCAAAATCTAGTTTTTTTTGTTATTCTACTTACTTGTACAAATCCATTGCGTCAATTCTGGAGATGTCGCTACTTCGCGTGCTATTCAGTCCCGGTGGATGTGTCGCACCGGACGTAGCAAAGAAAGCCGCATTGTTGTAGCTGAAATGGACCGTAATTAGCGTGTTTTAACCGCTACAGCGCATGGAAATGAAGCCAAGTGTTAGTGCAAAATCGACCAGTTTAGTGCCAACCTTATGCTGTGGTCGAGTTGGCCTGACGGCGGTAGTGAAGGAAGGTCCGCCGAAGGCTTCTCCGACCTGCAACAATGCACACATTCTAGTGGTGAACAAACGCAAGATTTGTGAGAATTCGGTGCGGGGGTTGTAGGCGAATTTAAAGTATTAGCGTGCGTTTATTAAAATTACCCAGGTTTAATCGGACTGAATGTGGTCGCTTTAGGAGTGGCACTTTCAAATTTGTAGCTAGTCGATCTGTTATTTGGGTTTTTGACGTATCTGCAAAGGTGGTTAAGGCATGGATCAGTCGGCCCGTCGGTAGAGAGGGAGTAGTAGACTACAACTACTTTTTGCTCTGAACTCACTTGTTTTTGTAGGAGTTGGACGATTGAAGCCTCCTGAGCAGAGATGAGATCATATTGCTGACCGGTGATTTCTTGGCTAGCAGCGCTGCTCCGAGCACCAGAGGCAACAGCCTCGTTAGCAAGAATGCAACTAGCACAGGCTTTGAGATGTAGGAGCCTTCGATCAGAGGGTCACAAGTGTTCTGAAGTAGCCAGAATTGACATGAATGTTGGGTTAAGTGAGTGTACCTTGGGATTCTCGCGCCTCTTGAACGATTGATAGAGGTTATAGTCGAATGTGCATCCGAGACGGTTCTCAATCTGCATAATGCTGCCCGGATTGTGCGGAATTGCCATGTTCAGCACTTTTTCAGTGCTGTTCGACAGCTGAGCACTGTAGGGAAACAGTACAAAGGTGAAAAGATGGACTTGGACGACGCAATACAGGATGGCAAGGCCAAAGGCAACCCAAAAAATGACGTGTGCAGTTCCACTTTTCACGTCAAAGAGGTAGTAGAGGATTATGGTCGCAGCGAAGAGGGCGAACATCACGAGATCCGAGAAAAAATACGCTCGTAGAATTGTTTGATACTGAAAGATGCTCAATTAGACAGGAAAACAGGTTGAGGGAACGTTTTGCACGATTTTAGCTTAAAAACTTACGGTTTTCAGGGATCCCATGATTTCCGCGTATTTCTCGGACAGATTGTACGGACCCAACATGTGATTGTAGTTTATTTTCACAATCTCTTCGGTCTTGTAAAGGAACGCAACAAGCTCTTCGTAGATTGCATTGTCCCTGTAGCAGTAGAATGCGAGAATCACAATTGAGACCAGAACGCAAACGAGGAGGATCACAGCAATCAGAACTGCCGTATCTTCTCTCCAACCTTTGGACTGAAATTTGAACGAATTAATGTTGAAATGCGGATTTTGGTGGGGTTACCTGAGATGATGAGGGTTGATTAGTAGCCGGGGCACTAGAAGTTCTTGTCGGAGGCGCAGGCCCAGGACCGGAGACCATTTCGGAAAGGGATTTAGGGCGCAAAATCCAGCCACAGCAGCTATGGTCGTAGAGAAGACTGCAAAGCATGTGTTGAGAAGGGTTGGAAGGAGGAATTAGATAAGATTTCACTGGATTAGTGCCAGCCGAGGCGGTGGTGTCAACGGCGGCGCGCGCAGGTGATAAACAAACAAGTGCGTTTCGCGCAAATTGCCGGAGAACGGCATGTGCACACGCTGGTGATGAGGGGCTAATGAACGCGGAGCGCGTCCAAAGGGTTCGGAATATGCAGATTAAGGGGCGATCGATCGGCTCAGCGGTTGCTGAGGGCAGGGACACCGGGGGCGCGCGCGCGCGACCTACTATGGACCGGTAAGCCGGTAGTGCGTTGAGGATGACGGCGGTCGAAGGTGGAAAGAAACGGGAGTGCGCGAGAGGACACCGCTGCAATAGCAACAGAGCAGCAGGAGCAGGAGCCAGCAAGGACATTCCTTTCGCGCTCAAATGATTGTAATTACGCGCTGGCGCGCTCACGCACGCGTCCCTCCGTCCACCTGACGACGACAACGACCGCCGAAGACCGGCAGTAGCAGTGCGCGGATCGCTTTCAAAGCCCCAAAATTCAAATACTGCGCCGTACCCGACAACCTCTATCACCTACACCGGTCGGCTTAACTTCTTCTTCTTTCTCGGCGGGTAATTTTGGTGTCGTAACCTGCAAAGGGTATCAAAAAAACTCGTTCTTTCAACCGATCGGCGTACAACCTACCTCTTTCCCATAGACCGCCAGCAGCGGCAGCAGCGGGCGAGGTGAAAGGTGCTCGGGCGTTTTGTTTCGCGCACAAATGATCACTTGTTTTTGGGAAACGCGCGCGCGAGCTGCTTAATCCGTACAAATTTGGTGTCGACACGGAAAATAGTATAAATGCGGCGCGTGCATCGCGCGAGAGGTGAACCTGGATGGGTAATGGTGCATGCGTTAATTGGGATCAAAAGAGAACGAATTGAGGGAACGCGCGAGTGCGAGAACGCACGAACGAGAGACGCCAACGGGGCTAAAACTGTACGCGCATGCAGATTCGTACGCTCGATAGAGAACTCAACGAGCGATAAGAATCACCGCGCTACCGTTGACTCCAAAGGTCACTCACTACTTTACGCTGTCACGTTGCGACCCTCGCGCGCTGTGATTCATCTTGCGAAGAAGCGTTTTCTGAAATTGACGACAGGCGAAAGGACGACCAGTTGACTAACGGCACCCAAAGGAGGACTTGAGTGCGTGAGGGTGGTATAGTGAAGAAATCTTGCCCGCGCACCTGAAAAGGATAAAATCGCCGTCGATCTGTCAAGTACTATGCGGGTTGAGAATGTCAAGGTCGAGTTGTCGTTGTCTGCTGAAAGATCTTCTGCACGTCTTTACGCCCGCATGCGGTCGCCACCTTCTTAGGGCATGGGAAGAGAGGCCAGCAGCGCGGCAGCGGTGGCATCTGCACCGATCTTTACCCGTCACTCGCCCCGCTGAACCCCCGAGCGTTCTCATCCCACCCGCTGTTTATTGTCGTCGTCGCCGCGCCGCCGCCATCAAAACGCCGGGCGCCCGGCAAATCCCACTCTTGATGTTTCTATGACGACGACAATGGAGAGGCGAGAAGAAAAGAACCTTGACGTCAGTTCGGCGAAGATTGACAATCCGTTTTGAGTCGCCACCCCCTTGTTTGATTGCAGTTCAAAACATCAACACAACGCCAGAGCCGGGTATTGGTTTGTTTTCGTTGGATCGATCGAAACCAATCGCAGCCTCAATCGATAAAAATACATTTTCGATAAATGATAAAGGCCGAGGATAAATCAGTTAATGAGCTGATATGAGAAGAACGTAAACTACTCGCTTTAGTCTATAAATCATGAACAGAAACGCGAAATTCCATTGTTTGATGACGCAATCAAAGCACACAACTCTTTCCGATTGCAGTATACACTTTTGTTAATCGCCTAATGGTGATTCTAAAAGCGATTTCATTTAACCGTAAATATAGTTTACAACGGATACCATAAGGGATGAACGATGACCTTCCCATTTTGAATTTGGATTCTGTGACTACGACAAATAAAGCGACAAATTGATTGGAAATTAGATTTTTGACTTCAAAATGTCATCTTAAAATGAGAGTGGCAACTTTGCAACTGTGTGGTTCCACGACAGTACGGAAACTCAGCGTTAAACACACTATTACACGCTACCGTATTGGATATTCAATGCCCCTCGTAAAACAAAACACACAAAAGTATCGATTGCTAGTGAAGAGTAGAAGAAGCAAAGCATATTTCAAGGTTAACTTTAATCTATTTCATTAAACTTGCGAGATCAAACCAATCTGGAACTGTAGCAGTGAACCGCGATAACACGCATGCTTGTTTCGGTTTGAAGTGCATTCAAGCGTGAATTCGCATTTTGTGACAAACAACTACACCCGTTCTACTCAAAGACATGGAGAACATAGTTAACGAACTGCTAATCTGAACAAAGTGTCACTGATCATTTCAATAATTAATGACTTCCACACACTTTAATTCCCCGAAAATGCTCGCTTTCAAAACCGCTCTTTCACTTCCTTATGCCCGGCAACAAAAATCTCTGCCAGAAACGAACTTCCGCTTGTCGTGTCAAACTGCCCAAAAAACTACGAGTTGTCGAATTGGATTACTGTAGATTTGTAAACTGTAAAATTAGTTTTGTGCTCACATCTGTTGACGCACTCATTAACAATGTCGTTTCCGAGTTTCCTGTGTTCC
>MQUG01003108.1:0-16822 GCA_007213375.1 Steinernema feltiae | reverse complement strand
TTACCGACTTTGGACATCGCTGGTCCACGATGTTCTGGGATGTAAAAATCGCCATCGAAATCCCAGCCTGCGTTCGCGCAACAATCATTGAAACTTTCCCAGAAAGCGATCCCAGTTACAACTACAGCAACTTTTCGGAATTCTAACAAGAAGCGCCAGTAAATAAACATTTTCACCTCTAATAAAGCTTGGATGATCCCGCCTGCGCTCGCATCAACCCAGTTGGCAACCAATAACCGCGCACGCCCCAATTACACGGCTTCAGACGCTTCCTCAGGGCTTCAGACGCTTCCTCACGGCTTCAGACGCTTCCTCGCGGTTTCCTCACGGCTTCAGACGGCTCGACGGCGTTTCATCGGGCTTACCAACAACCTAGACTCACAAATTCAACCACAAAGTATCGAGTTCACTCAAAGACAACTTATCTGATGCAATCCAATCGAAATCGGAGAAAGAAGCCAGAAACGCAGCCAGAAACGCCAACAAACAGGAACAATTTTGGCGAAAACCAACGGCGCGCGATTATTTATTTCGAAAAACACAAAGCGTGATCTACAGTACTTCAGTCAGCTCGCCTGAAGGGTGATCGTGCCAGGACCGTTCAAATTTCTGGTAAAACACCTTAGCGCCTTAAGTTTTGTAGCTCAAGACTGGAGTGTCGTACGAAAAAACTGTTAGCACCACAGAGATCGCGAAGGTCGATTTAGTGGGTATACAAAATTTGAGAAAAATTGAAGACATAACTTGTACGGTGTCCGTGTCCTTTAATAGAGAATGTCGCGTTACATGGCAACGCGGTACGTTCAGTAGGAAAAAATAGTTGCTTCAGAGGAGCTGAAATCTCCCAAGACCCTTATGTGAATGGTCACCTCTGTGGTGCGCCCAACAGAAGCAATTTGTGGCCTTCATAAAGCTCGTACAGTAACCGCACACAGCTCATTCGATTGGAAATGCGCTTGCGAGTCGAATGACGTTTGTTTCGTCACAAAGAGATGCATTTCAAAAAACGTCAAAATGTGGAATCTGGTGTGGTAGTAGATTTTGGCACCTCTCAAAGTGGTCATATCTCGGGCTATTTCGAGCGCATTGCGCCCATTCATACCGCATTACGTTCCTTAGAGCGTCTTGTTCCTTTAGAGGAACTGAAATCTCCCAAGATGCAGAAACTCTGAAACACGAGTTTGTCTGAAATCTCCGAAAACGCAAATCGTTTACTGCAATACGAACACAATTCACATTATACTACACAAATAACATCATACAGCACGTTCTAATGCAAAGGCATTGTTTTAACATAGGTACGAAGTGTACCGTCCCCGGTAACTTCCAAGCCTTCTGTTTGTAGGCCTTCTACATCAGTTGTGATATTGAAGACCCGTAGTGCTTGAAAGTAGTGGTTCAGGTTTCCAACAAGATTCCTCCTTTCCTGCCTACTGCAATGCGTTCGCACAATTCTTAATTGGAAGTCCCAATCGGTACGATTGGAGAAAATGTTGAGAACAGTGAAGAGAACTCCTGCTTTCACGCCTTCAAGCGAAATGCTCTAAATTGTCCAAATTGTTAACATAAACCAACTAACTTTTCTTACGTTCGCACGTGTCAAAATGGAGTTCACGTATCTATCGCCTTCTACGAGCGTTAGTGTGCCCGCCATCCTAATATTGAAACTATGCGGTGTGTTCGACAGGGCTTGGCAAACATATTTAAGCGATTTGATTGTCATTTTACGCTCTATCGTAATCGTGATCAGCTGAGCTGGCTGCAACGAACGGAATCTATCCATGTGATATCCAACGTTAGTTAACCTGAAATAGAATCGAGATTCAACTGATTTTTAAATATGTTTTACACCGAACAATGTACGTTTCCTTACTAGGAAACTGTTCAGCGTTATAAGTGAATTGAAAGAAATTTGTTGACTTACGTGACGTTCAGCCATTCTGGTTCTTTCTTCTAGACGCACGATTATTCAACCACCCTACCAATGAGCGATCGCATGCGAGCAGCGGTGTGAGAGAGCGTCAGACGAACAGAGACTGCGTCTGCGCAACATTGCACGCAAAGGTAGTTTCTGCAATTATCACCTTCTGATCTGCCATTGCACAATCGTGCGCGCCAAAGCTTAAAGGACTTCCTAAACCGTGGCGATTCGAATAACATATGGCGCACACAGTGTCTGAACTTGTGGGGACAGAAAAAAAATCCAAACACGAACTCGTTGCGCGCTGCTCGTCAGACCAAAAGTCATTGTTGTGTGAAACATTGGAAACGGTTGTATTTCTTTGTTAGTAATGTGCTGAAAAAGCTGTATTCGTCAAAAAGCTGTATGTTATTTCCGTTTTTTTTTCCAATTTCATTTCTGTCATATCGTTATATTGATAGGATGCCCTGTGTTCGATAGAACTTGAAACACTTGTCTCAGCGCATTAATATTCGGGTAGCGTTCAATCGAGATGTCGATTTTTTGGGCCTGCTCCAATGAACGGAAACGTTGCATGTGCCAACTAATGTTGCTTAATCTGAAATAGAATCGAGATTCAACTGATTTTAAATATGTTTTACACCGAACAATGTACGTTTCCTTACTAGGAAACTGTTCAGCGTTATAAGTGAATTGAAAGAAATTTCATGACTTACGTGACTTTCATCCATTCTGGTTCGTTCTTCTGTTTCTTTTGGCGGTTTTCCTCTTCTTCAAATTGTACCAAAGGTACCAAATTACCCAATGAAAAAATCGAATCATGCTTGTCGTTGTTGCGACCAGGATGAGAACGAATTTGACCACAACATCAATTAGACGGAATTCTCCATAATCGTAAACAAATTTAAATCCGGTGGCGATCTCTGCAATGGATTGAAAGATGTCGGCAAATCTTCTAGTCAGTTTAAAGTTGCGGTAGTTGCGGTAAATGGAAACACCCAGGTCAATCCCAAGCAACATTGCAAACACCAGACTCCAAAATGTTACAGCCGCTGCAACATTAATTGTTTTAAAAGAAAACTCAACAAACTGCTTACTTACCAAACTGCTTATTCCGCATGCACCAGCGATGCGGAATAAGCAGTTTGTAAGCAGTCTCAAGGAATAAGCAGTCTCAATCCTTTGATTAATGACTTTCGTCAATAGTTTGTAGATTACGGAGAGAAGCGAAATAAATCCGGTGGCGATCTCTGCAAAATATTCCGCATGCACCAGCGAATTGTTCGACAGGTGTCCTGTCGAACAAATTGCGCATAGTGGGGTACATGGAGTAGCGAAGCATTCATTCTAATTGCAGACACCATCTTTGTCACAAACACTGGAGGAAAGTCGTGCATTGATCTAAAACAAGAACTTCCTCATATACGTAAAATGCAAGAAAAAAGTATCAGTTAGACAAGAAAATCCTTAATCCGTATTCCTTTAGCAAGTCTGCAGAAATGGTATTTTCAATATTTATATTCAAGAAATAATGAACAGAAACATAAATTACTAGATTTTTCGACAGTTAGAAAAACCGACAAAAGCTGATTGATTTGAGGTTTCTCCGTGTTCTCGTTGTTTCAATCAAGGCACAATCATAAATCGGAAAACAATCTTACACAAATGTAATCACACGCTCCTAACATGAAACGCATAACAGTAGTTCAATTGCCAAACTTCAACTCATAAAATGCCAATTCATTGTAATTATCCTGGAGACAATTCTGTTCGCGTAGCTTCAGCTGTTGCTCATCGGTGAAGACAATCCTTTGCGGCTGGAATCCATTGCGCATACGGTTGCTCATTTCTTCACGAGTCAATACTTCGTTGCTTGGGGGTAATTCCGCGCCCAGAATCGCCGAGTTTGGTCAGTAGTTTTATCGGCAGCACTCCATTTTTGCGAGCCATGGTCAAATGCTAAAGCAGCTTGACATTTACAAGTTATCCACCCACCGCATACCGAAACGTTGTCAACTATGACTTGGGAAAGATCGAATTTCACGAATCCAAGCCTTTCATTCTTCAACAAATCTTCCATTACCGTGGGAAAAGGTCTTCCCAGTTCTGATAATTCTTTGGCCTGGCCAGTGCATTGAGCCAGTGAATCGATGAACGTGGCTGGTACTCGATTCATATTGAAATTCTACCTGCAACATTTGTAACGCCGTAAACCTCCATTCCGTCATTAATAAGTACTTTAATAAAAGTGCTTTAAAAGCGTTTAAGAAAACAACAAAGGTAAACAAAGAAATTTTAATATATACTGATACTTCAAAGAACAAAGTGTCGAATGTAAGCTGCTATGAAGTCGATCATTGGGCCATCATCGCTGCAGCTGGACTCCTGGTGTGGCCAATAACACTTCCTCCCGTGCGTCAAGAAAGTCGAAAGGTTCTCGGTGTCCTCGTTGTTTCGGAGGGCCTTCGCAATACAAAACCTGAAAACACTCTTCATTAACATGCAGTGTAGTATCTGCAAATGTTACCTGTTAATTCCTAAGGATGATGTGGTCGTCCATGAACCATACAAAGACTCTCCAGCCTCACCGACATTGTGAAAGTTCTCCAAGTTTCAAAGGCTTCAAAATCATCCAGCCTCCAACTACGGTATCGTTTAAAGCAGCAGCAGATCTCTGAATCGTCCTTCTTCGACAAATCTGAAAGTTGTTCTTTCAGCCAACGAGATATAAAAGGAACAAGGCAGAAAAGGGCTCACCTGTTTCCATACTTCCATTCTTTCGTCAGTGTTTCTTGCGTTCTCATTTCTTCCCGTTCGCGTTTCTCCTCGCAAACGCATAACATTAAAATCCGCAACAAAGACTATTGCACCGTATCCTTACAATAAACAAAATATGTGAAACAAACTCTGTTTCGGCCAATTAAGTCGTAGACAGACAAGGTATAACTGAAATCCGCGCACAATCGGCTGGCCATCGTCAGTACGACACCGATGTGAACTGGCGAAACAACGAAATAATCCCGCAAAACACACCATCCTACGAGACTCCAAGATCCAGCATGAACCACGCATTTTCATCAAATCAAATCAAACCAAATTCAAACTTCACGAGACATTCATTCCAGTGAAATTCTCCGGTTCGTTTGTGCCATTTTGCACGTAAACTAACGTAAAGTATGAATGCTGCTTCTTGGTGATCGGAATCAGTCGAAATGCAATCGATAGTCAGAAAGAGAACCTCACTGCACGTTTAAAATGAGGAAACACAGGGTAATGAAAGCCAGGTCAGCAGTCAGATCACAAGCTCCAAACGATTGTCAGTCCGTTCACCTGTTTGGAACAAATGCTGGCTCAAATCGACAGCATTGACTACAGCGCCAGTCACTCGAACCGGCTGCTCTCAGACAGTTTTATACACACCTAATCTACGCTTGTGACCTACAGCTACGCTACAGCTATATCGAATTGCAAGCTGCCGTCTGCAGCCACGTTCGGAGGGACACGCAGAGTGCAAATGTCTGGTACGACAGTCAGATCAGTCGCCCACTGGTGGCGATAGATTCGCTGAAATCAGCGCTGTTTTGCGATTCTAGCGCGCATAAATAATGTAAATTGTTTTTCCGGAACTCTCAGAATTCAAGGGTCATAACTTCCTTAAAAATACTCTGCGCCGTTTGTTTGCTCAAATATCTTGTGTTTAGCGTAGAATGTTGTAATCTGCGAAAATTGTGCCTTAGTTCCTGAGAATTAGTTCCTCTTTGACTGTCACATAGTTTAGAACGCATTTATGCACCAAATTCAGATTCAGATGATTAAGAGATTAAAAAAAAGACGGCAGCAGCTGGGATAATCGGACACGTAACACCTCACTCCAGCAGATCAACGCTAGTTCATGCCTGTCACTTGCGATCGAATTGTCGCCTTTTATCTTGCCACATAGCGCCAGGTTGCGCATTCCGGTGGATGCCACAGGCGTATGCAATCAAAATGTGCGGTCGACAAGCAGCTAGCCGCTCTCTGCAGCTACCATATAACTTGGAGCAGTGTCCTGTTCCGTTCTGTCTCAGCGTCAATCAGAAGTACGAAGAGCAGATGTCGATCGTGGTGATCCGGTGGAAATATACGGTGTGGTCTGCAGTTAACTGAACTGTCTATTTGTGCTAGATGATTATTGTTGGATTGCAGTTTGAAAGCTCAACGTTTTCTCAGTTTTTGCATCGTTCACACTTTTCGGCCTTCCATAAAGGTTTCTTCTGCTAATCAGTTGTTTAAACAAGATGGGTCTAACTTCTTCGCATGAGCCCAACATCGATATGCTTAACCTGCTCCACGATCAGCTCATCACTCGCATCTTCGAGCTCGTTTGTGACGAAACGGATTGGAAGAGAGCATATCGCCTTCAGAACGACTTTGACTACGGTATCTCCAAAGCAAACCTCAAAACACTGCGTTCTTTGCGCCTCGTCTGCTCGCGATGAGACCGAATCGTTTGCGATATCAAAGAGACAGAAGCTCATAAGTGCCGATCACCTCCAAATATCTTCGATTCGGTTACGAGCAAACAGATTGCAGAGGAAAGAGAAGCAAACGACGTTTTCAATGAGCTACCGGACGAGCTGCTCGTCAAAGTTTTCGAGTTCTCTGCTTTCAAGCTCGCTTAACCTTTAAGTACCTCAAGCCTGAGCCAATTAAACTCAATTTGAAACATCTGCGTGGTTTGCGACTGGTCTGCCGGCGATGGGACGACCTTCTCTGCAGCTTCTTCAACGTCAGCAGAGGTTCTGCTGCATGTTGAACTCATGTTAGTTTTGTTTTGCACAATCGTCTCAAATTTACGTTTAGAAGAAGAGGACGAACAATCGAATATTGCACGTATGGCTCACAAAAGCGCCGAGCAGTGTACCACGACGACCTTGAAGCACTTCTACAGTACACCAGTACATCATTCAAGAAAGAAATTGCGGTCAATATAAACATCAATAAAGTTGCTCAGTGCGATCGGAACGCAACGGTGGATTCGCGCTTCATCGCGCAAATCGTTAAAGTAGTGAAGCAAATCAAATCGCTCAAACGAGTTCAGATCATTTGCACCGAGTTTCGTGCTTCATTCGCGGAGATTGATCGTCTTTTCTGCAGCCTCACAAGCCGAGAGACGTTGAGAACGATCCATTTCTGGATTCCAAGACTAACTGAAGGGTTGTACCGTATCGTAGAACGATATGTTCTGGAGCATCAACATCTAATGGTCGGTTTTCATGCGATTAAAATGCCCACTTCTATGTTGTAAAATTCAGGAGTTGATGTTATGGTAACGAAATGGAACAAGCGCACTCGTGAACTGCAAACAGCGATCATCCAACATATGAACGTCATTAAGCCGGACAACAACCGCCTGCTCATGATTCAAAGGGAAAAGCGCCTTCACGTGTTTACTGTTAGAAGGAGCGACTACGATGATGAATAAGAGGAATCAGAAATGAAATGATTGAAAACTTTTATTTGTTCCTTGTTTTGAAAAAGACCCTCTCAACAATCCGCCGTACGTTCTGTGGTTATGTGGTGCAGAGTTAACGTATTGGGCACTCATGCACAACGTCTGGGTTCAACCAAACATTCTTGCTCAACAGCTCCGGATTGCTCCACAGAGGTCGAGCAGGCGATGTTAGTTTATATACGCGACGGCGCTGGGCGGTCGGATCGCTCTGATTGGACGAACGTGACGTGAGTCGCATGCCAATGACAAACGGAGATCGCCACGTGGGGATCACCGCCGCCGCTCGGCGAGATCAAGCCGGAATGAGCTCGATGAGATCATCAAACGTGTAGGTTGTGCGCGCGCAGCCGCGCTATTCGGAGTCCTCAACAACATCCTCCTCGGCGAGGAGCGACCTCGTTTCTTGATAGTGGTCATAGACCAACAAATAAAGTAATTAATTACTGTAGGATTGCAAGGTGCCGTCTAATGCACCGTTCAGAGGGACACGCAAAGTGCAGATGTTTGGTACGACAGTCAGATCAGTCGCCCAGTCGTGGCCATAGATTCGCTCAAATCAGCGGTGCTTTTCGATTCTAGCCGTATCAAGGATATCGTATATCGTTTTTGATTTTTGAGAGAATACTGTAGGATTGCAAGGTGCCGTCTGCAGCCTCGTTCATAGGGACAAATTACAATTTGTTGACGAATTGACAGGACTAGAGCTTTGGCGACACCTTTGCAGAAGGATCACCGTACGCAGTATGCAACTGATACGACTCACTAGTGCTTTGCTCGTTGACTCCTTTCGTACTTGATTTTAAAAGCGTAGAGTATAAAGCTATGAGTACAAAACTTTGACAGCACGTTTGAGAATCGATTCATAGGAAACAAAAGATATTTGCAATTCAGCGATGCTTTTGCAATTCATGTTTTCTATGTTTCTCAATCTTTGCTCTTTCAAACGATGTAAACATCTCTTCTGTCGTGTCTTTTGTCTAAGGGCACACGGTGGTAATCGCGCAAAAGGTTTTTGTTTCAGTGGAAATTTAGCAATTTTCCCGCTAGTAGTTTTTGAAAAGCGTTCGTCATCATATATCAAGGCAAAAGTTAACTCCATCTGTTTCATCGCACCTTTTTCGCAACAAACCAATTAGTGAACGCAAAGACTTATAAGCAAGTGGAAGCCTCAGCACTCTAACGCGCATATGGAGTAGTGGTTAGTATGTTAACCTGCGATGCGCTAAATCGCGGGTTCGACGCTGGCTGCGATCGTGGAATTTTTGAATAGCTTGATACTAAAACAACTCACGCGCAATTACCATTCCTGAGCTCGAAAAGGCTTCTGGACTAATGAAATCAAGATAGCCCTACGATTTACGACCCTACACTCACTTTTCGGACCCCACACGAAGTTGGACCACACACGAAGATGGACCCCCACGATGAATTCACATACAACAACGACCAAAAAAGTAAACTTTTACAACTACTAATTACATTATCACAATTATCATAAAGCACATACAACTGACTGACTCAAGAAAGCAACGCAAAACGACCTTCAAAGCCAAAGCGATTGGTAATCTTGTAGTTTGTACCAATAAACATTTGTTCGTCCATAGTTTCGCATGAATTCAGCAAAAAACTGCCATGGAGATCCAGCAGCGTTTGCGAAAAAGCTAAAAACTTAAAGGATACACTGCGCTGTTATTGTCAACTCACTTGGCTACTTTACAATTGCTCAACGCAAGTTCTGTCTTCGTTGATTTGATTGTTAATCCAGCGTCACCGTCGCTTAATTGGACATAAAGCGAAACGGTGCACGTGCGAATTGCTTTCATCTGCTGCCAGCGAAGATTGTCCGTAGCTCGCTGACGCTTCATTTCGTTCAGCTCATCTGTGAGATCGAGAATTCGCCGGTCAACAGCCGCGTTTCTCAACTCATTTTGCAGTGCGAGTTGTCTGTCTACCGTCTTCTTTTTGCGATTGAGAAACTGAAATTCATTAATTCAAATTGCAACGAATTCAACTAACCACAATCAAGACTTTCCACACGTTCCTCACTATTCCAAACGAAATTAGCGGGGCCTTGTAGGCCATATCCAATGGTGAGAAGCTTGCCACGTCCAGTACGCTTTTGTAAGATGTAAAAATCTCCAAAATCGCAAACAAGACTTCAGTAACCACCTCGCTTATCCGAACCGCAGTTTTGCCGTAACGGTCCCGCAATCGTATGAGCACAAAGCCGAAGGTTACCGATACCAAGAGGACCAACAATATCGTGAACAAGTATTACTCTGCTCAACATCAAATTTGTTTTCGCACCGTGTAATCACGTACCTGGGACATTTCCGGTACAGTCCGAGAGTGATGTACAGAAGGTTCCGTTGAAAAACGTCCCTTCGTGGCATGGAAAAACGCGGGCGCGACGTTGCCGGTCAGCTTCGATGTAGAACGGGGTACATTGCGGTCCAATCTGAAAATAACGTGAATCGACCAGAAACAAGCTTTAGCTCATCTTAATCTTCTCCGACCGCATTTTTATTGATTGAAACTGAAAATAAGCAGGAATTCAGGCTAAAAATCAAGCTGTGATGATCATGTGTTTTGCACAGTTTGGTTGATTGTTGAAATCAGAACGAGCGAGTTGACTTTACTCATTTTGTAGATTTTTGCAGACAGTCGAGCGAGATGAGATGAGAGATTGAGCTTTTTAGAATCCATTCTCAACTTTCAGCTCCTCTGAAGCAACTATGTTTTCATACTAAACGTACCGCGTTGCCATGTAACGCGACATTCTCTATTAAATGCGCCTAAAAACATCCTGAATTGACCCATTAAAAGGTAAAATATTGAGCTTTTTAGAATCCAATCTCAACTTGCCACTTTTTGTAAACCGTCACTTTTCTAGACTCCCACCGCGAATATCAAAAATAAAACGGATAACTTTTGTGCGTCTATCCTTTCTCTACAACATATCCAGAAAATCGCAAATTCGTTGACAAAAGATGTTTTTGATAGCCTCGTGTTCAAAACGGCCATTTCTTCACTTTTCCACATTTTGACGCTTTTTGAAATGCTTCTGTTTGTGACGAAACAAACGTCATTCGACTCGCAAGGGCATTTCCTATCGAATGAGATGTGTGCGATTACGGTACGAGCTATATGAAGGCCATAAATTGCTATTGTTGGGCGCACCACAGAGGTGACCATTCACATAAGGGTCTTGGGAGATTTCAGCTCCTCTGAAGCAATTATGTTTTCATACTAAACGTACCGCGTTGCCATGTAACGCGACATTCTCTATTAAATGCGCCTAAAAACATCCTGAATTGACCCAATAAAAGGTAAAATATTGAGCTTTTTAGAATCCAATCTCAACTTGCCACTTTTTGTTGTTTTGCTATTGTTGGGCGCACCACAGTAGTGACCATTCACATAAGGCAAAGTCGTGTTTCCGAGTTTCCAAGTTTGAATCTTGAGAGATTTCAGTTTCTCTGAAATTTCAGTTGCGCAAATCTTCTACAACATGAACAAGACTTACACAATGTAGTCGCTCATGGCAATATACGAATCCTTCGTGCTTTTTTCACAATGAATCAGCACCGTTTTGATGTCCGGATTGGTGTCTTCTTGATTACACGTTCGCAGTGGCATCGCCGGACAGTTTGACTGAGCCAGCGAGCTGTACCACTGGCTGGCGTTGTTGCCTTCAATTTTCGGTCTTCGGAGGTGTCCTGTCGAACATATTGCGCATAGTGAGGTACATGGAATAGCGCAGCATTGAATCATGTCCGGATTGTCTTCTTGATTCCACGTTCGCAGTGGCGCATTTAATAGAGAATGTCGCGTTACATAGCAATACGGTAAGTTTGGTATGAAAAATGTGAATGGTCCCTACTGTGGTGCGCCCAACAGAAGCAATTTGTGGCCTTCATAAAGCTCGTACAGTAACCGCACACAGCTCATTCGATTGGAAATGCGCTTGCGAGTCGAATGGTGTGTCTGCTGTCACAAAGAGAGGCATTTCAAAAAACGTCAAAATGTGGAATCTGGTGTGGTAGTAGATTTTGGCTCCTCTCAAAGTGGTCATATTTAGAGCTATTTCGAGCGCATATCGCCACTTGACACCGCATCGCATTCCAAAGATCGTCAAGTGGCTTCAGAGGAACTAAAATCTCACTCAAGACTCAAATCTTTTATAACGTCGGTCCATAAACAATAATACACGTTCAAACAAATAAACACAATTCAAATAACACAAACAATACAAACGTTCTAAAACAAAGACATCGTCTTAACATATGTACGAATTGCACCGTCTTCGGTTTTCCAGGCCTTCTGCTTGCAGACCCTGCACTATCGCCTTCTACGAGCGTTAGTGTGGCCACCATCCTAATATTGAAACTGTGCGGTGTGTTCGACAGGGCTTGGAAAACATATTTAAGCGATCTGATTGTCGTTGAACGCTCTATCGTAATCGTGATCAGTTGAGCAGGTTGCAACGAACGGAATCTTTCCATGTGATATATAACGTTAGTTAACCTGAAATAGAATCGAGATTCAACTGATTTTTCAAAATGTTTTACACCGAACAATGTACGTTTCCTGTTCTAGGAAACTGTTCAGCGTTATAATTGAATTGAAAGAAATTTGTTGACTTACGTGACTTTCATCCATTCTGGTTCGTTCTTCTCTTTCTTTTGGCGGTTTTCCTCTTCTTCAAATTGTACCAAAGGCACCAAATTACCCAATGAAAAAAATCGAATCATGCTTGTCCCTTTCTTCAGGAAATTGTCGGAAAATTCGATTCCATTGAGCTTTCTTGTCAGGGTCGGATATCACAATGTTCGTTAGAACTAAAAGTGACAGTGTTCTTGTGCAGTTACCGATAACGATGCTCTCAATACTAGGCCCAGTCGAAGCAGCCGAGTTCAGTTGGGCTCCTCCGACGACAATGACACCATTAAGGTGTTCGCCGCGTTGAAGACGTTTTATCGCCGTGTAGGCTGCACCGGCTGAAGACGGCACTTCCCTTGCGAAATTCATTAGTTCGAGTGTGGTCGTTCCAAAATGTCCACCATGACTTCCGGTGCCAAAGTGGTCATGGCCTGCAAAACTTGTTTAACAATGATATAAAAAGAGTGCAGACCTGGTCCAGTCCTGCGTTGAGAGTGGTCGGCATTGTTCTATCGTACTTGAATAATCTAAAATGTTTTATAACATGCGTCGTTGAACATGCATCAAACACAATTGGAAATCCAAATGAAACAAGGAATAGAACGAAGACGTAAAGTTTTTAATCATGTAATTAATGAAGTATTAAGCCAATCATAATTCGATAGCCGAAGATAGCCGAAAACCTGTCTTCAAGAAAGTCGAACGCCGAAGTCGAATCAAAAGCTTTGATTTCAATCAGCTCGCCAAAAAACATGCATCCGGAACAATGCAGAAGAGGATTTACCGCTTAAATTGCTTGCTTCAATTCCTCCAGTTTAGATCAACAGCGTGATTCAAGCTTGATTTGAGGTTCTCGGTGTTCTCGTTGTTTTGGAGGCCTTCGCTGTACAAAAGCTGAAAACCATACAAAGTCTCTTCAGCCTTCAGCAATACAAAACCTGAAAACACTCTTCATTAACATGCAGTGTAGTATCTGCAAATGTTACCTGTTAATTCCTAAGGATGATGTGGTCGTCCATGAACCATACAAAGACTCTCCAGCCTCACCGACATTGTGAAAGTTCTCCAAGTTTCAAAGGCTTCAAAATCATCCAGCCTCCAACTACGGTATCGTTTAAAGCAGCAGCAGATCTCTGAATCGTCCTTCTTCGACAAATCTGAAAGTTGTTCTTTCAGCCAACGAGATATAAAAGGAACAAGGCAGAAAAGGGCTCACCTGTTTCCATACTTCCATTCTTTCGTCAGTGTTTCTTGCGTTCTCATTTCTTCCCGTTCGCGTTTCTCCTCGCAAACGCATAACATTAAAATCCGCAACAAAGACTATTGCACCGTATCCTTACAATAAACAAAATATGTGAAACAAACTCTGTTTCGGCCAATTAAGTCGTAGACAGACAAGGTATAACTGAAATCCGCGCACAATCGGCTGGCCATCGTCAGTACGACACCGATGTGAACTGGCGAAACAACGAAATAATCCCGCAAAACACACCATCCTACGAGACTCCAAGATCCAGCATGAACCACGCATTTTCATCAAATCAAATCAAACCAAATTCAAACTTCACGAGACATTCATTCCAGTGAAATTCTCCGGTTCGTTTGTGCCATTTTGCACGTAAACTAACGTAAAGTATGAATGCTGCTTCTTGGTGATCGGAATCAGTCGAAATGCAATCGATAGTCAGAAAGAGAACCTCACTGCACGTTTAAAATGAGGAAACACAGGGTAATGAAAGCCAGGTCAGCAGTCAGATCACAAGCTCCAAACGATTGTCAGTCCGTTCACCTGTTTGGAACAAATGCTGGCTCAAATCGACAGCATTGACTACAGCGCCAGTCACTCGAACCGGCTGCTCTCCAGACAGTTTTATACACACCTAATCTACGCTTGTGACCTACAGCTACGCTACAGCTATATCGAATTGCAAGCTGCCGTCTGCAGCCACGTTCGGAGGGACACGCAGAGTGCAAATGTCTGGTACGACAGTCAGATCAGTCGCCCACTGGTGGCGATAGATTCGCTGAAATCAGCGCTGTTTGCGATTCTAGCGCGCATAAATAATGTAAATTGTTTTTCCGGAACTCTCAGAATTCAAGGGTCATAACTTCCTTAAAAATACTCTGCGCCGTTTGTTTGCTCAATATCTTGTGTTAGCGTAGAATGTTGTAATCTGCGAAATTGTGCCTTAGTTCCTGAGAATTAGTTCCTCTTTGACTGTCACATAGTTTAGAACGCATTTATGCACCAAATTCAGATTCAGATGATTAAGAGATTTAAAAAAAAAGACGGCAGCAGCTGGGATAATCGGACACGTAACACCTCACTCCAGCAGATCAACGCTAGTTCCATGCCTGTCACTTTCGAATTGTCGCCTTTTATCTTGCCACAAGCGCCAGGTTGCGCATTCCGGTGGATGCCACAGGCGTATGCAATCAAAATGTGCGGTCGACAAGGCAGCTAGCCGCTCTCTGCAGGCTACCATATAACTTGGAGCAGTGTCCTGTTCCGTTCTGTCTCAGCGTCAATCAGAAGTACGAAGAGCAGATGTCGGTGGTGATCCGGTGGAAATATACGGTGTGGTCTGCAGTTAACTGAACTGTCTATTTGTGCTAGATGATTATTGTTGGATGCAGTTTGAAAGCTCAACGTTTCTCAGTTTTTGCATCGTTCACACTTTTCGGCCTTCCATAAAGGTTTCTTCTGCTAATCAGTTGTTTAAACAAGATGGGTCTAACTTCTTCGCATGAGCCCAACATCGATATGCTTAACCTGCTCCACGATCAGCTCATCACTCGCATCTTCGAGCTCGTTTGTGACGAAACGGATTGGAAGAGAGCATATCGCCTTCAGAACGACTTTGACTACGGTATCTCCAAAGCAAACCTCAAAACACTGCGTTCTTTGCGCCTCGTCTGCTCGCGATGAGACCGAATCGTTTGCGATATCAAAGAGACAGAAGCTCATAAGTGCCGATCACCTCCAAATATCTTCGATTCGGTTACGAGCAAACAGATTGCAGAGGAAAGAGAAGCAAACGACGTTTTCAATGAGCTCCCGGACGAGCTGCTCGTCAAAGTTTTCGAGTTCTCTGCTTTCAAGCCTCGCTTAACCTTTAAGTACCTCAAGCCTGAGCCATTTGAACTCAATTTGAAACATCTGCGTGGTTTGCGACTGGTCTGCCGGCGATGGGACGACCTTCTCTGCAGCTTCTTCAACGTAGCAGAGGTTCTGCTGCATGTTGAACTCATGTTAGTTTTGTTTTGCACAATCGTCTCAAATTTACGTTTAGAAGAAGAGGACGAACAATCGAATATTGCACGTATGGCTCACAAAAGCGCCGAGCAGTGTACCACGACGACCTTGAAGCACTTCTACAGTACACCAGTACATCATTCAAGAAAGAAATTGCGGTCAATATAAACATCAATAAAGTTGCTCAGTGCGATCGGAACGCAACGGTGGATTCGCGCTTCATCGCGCAAATCGTTAAAGTAGTGAAGCAAATCAAATCGCTCAAACGAGTTCAGATCATTTGCACCGAGTTTCGTGCTTCATTCGCGGAGATTGATCGTCTTTTCTGCAGCCTCACAAGCCGAGAGACGTTGAGAACGATCCATTTCTGGATTCCAAGACTAACTGAAGGGTTGTACCGTATCGTAGAACGATATGTTCTGGAGCATCAACATCTAATGGTCGGTTTTCATGCGATTAAAAATGCCCACTTCTATGTTGTAAAATTCAGGGAGTTGATGTTATGGTAACGAAATGGAACAAGCGCACTCGTGAACTGCAAACAGCGATCATCCAACATATGAACGTCATTAAGCCGGACAACAACCGCCTGCTCATGATTCAAAGGGAAAAGCGCCTTCACGTGTTTACTGTAGAAGGAGCGGACTACGATGATGAATAAGAGGAATCAGAAATGAAATGATTGAAAACTTTTATTTGTTCCTTGTTTTGAAAAAGACCCTCTCAACAATCCGCCGTACGTTCTGTGGTTATGTGGTGCAGAGTTAACGTATTGGGCACTCATGCACAACGTCTGGGTTCAACCAAACATTCTTGCTCAACAGCTCCGGATTGCTCCACAGAGGGTCGAGCAGGCGATGTTAGTTTATATACGCGACGGCGCTGGGCGGTCGGATCGCTCTGATTGGACGAACGTGACGTGAGTCGCATGCCAATGACAAACGGAGATCGCCACGTGGGGATCACCGCCGCCGCTCGGCGAGATCAAGCCGGAATGAGCTCGATGAGATCATCAAACGTGTAGGTTGTGCGCGCGCAGCCGCGCTATTCGGAGTCCTCAACAACATCCTCCTCGGCGAGGAGCGACCTCGTTTCTTGATAGTGGTCATAGACCAACAAATAAAGTAATTAATTACTGTAGGATTGCAAGGTGCCGTCTAATGCACCGTTCAGAGGGACACGCAAAGTGCAGATGTTTGGTACGACAGTCAGATCAGTCGCCCAGTCGTGGCCATAGATTCGCTCAAATCAGCGGTGCTTTTCGATTCTAGCCCGTATCAAGGATATCGTATATCGTTTTTGATTTTTGAGAGAATACTGTAGGATTGCAAGGTGCCGTCTGCAGCCTCGTTCATAGGGACAAATTACAATTTGTTGACGAATTGACAGGACTAGAGCTTTGGCGACACCTTTGCAGAAGGATCACCGTACGCAGTATGCAACTGATACGACTCACTAGTGCTTTGCTCGTTGACTCCTTTCGTACTTG
>MQUG01003107.1:0-21916 GCA_007213375.1 Steinernema feltiae | reverse complement strand
AAAGCCAGGTCAGCAGTCAGATCACAAGCTCCAAACGATTGTCAGTCCGTTCACCTGTTTGGAACAAATGCTGGCTCAAATCGACAGCATTGACTAAGCGTCACTCGAACCGGCTGCTCTCAGACAGTTTTATACACACCTAATCTACGCTTGTGACCTACAGCTACGCTACAGCTATATCGAATTGCAAGCTGCCGTCTGCAGCCACGTTCGGAGGGACACGCAGAGTGCAAATGTCTGGTACGACAGTCAGATCAGTCGCCCACTGGTGGCGATAGATTCGCTGAAATCAGCCGCTGTTTTGCGATTCTAGCGCGCATAAATAATGTAAATTGTTTTTCCCGGAACTCTCAGAATTCAAGGGTCATAACTTCCTTAAAAATACTCTGCGCCGTTTGTTTGCTCAAATATCTTGTGTTTAGCGTAGAATGTTGTAATCTGCGAAAATTGTGCCTTAGTTCCTGAGAATTAGTTCCTCTTTGACTGTCACATAGTTTAGAACGCATTTATGCACCAAATTCAGATTCAGATGATTAAGAGATTAAAAAAAAGACGGCAGCAGCTGGGATAATCGGACACGTAACACCTCACTCCAGCAGATCAACGCTAGTTTATGCCTGTCACTTTCGCGATGCGAATTGTCGCCTTTTATCTTGTCACAAGTTTAAGCGCCAGGTTGCGCATTCCGGTGGATGCCACAGGCGTATGCAATCAAAATGTGCGGTCGACAAGCAGCTAGCCGCTCTCTGCAGCTACCATATAACTTGGAGCAGTGTCCTGTTCCGTTCTGTCTCAGCGTCAATCAGAAGTACGAAGAGCAGATGTCGAAATCGCGGTGATCCGGTGGAAATATACGGTGTGGTCTGCAGTTAACTGAACTGTCTATTTGTGCTAGATGATTATTGTTGGATTGCAGTTTGAAAGCTCAACGTTTTCTCAGTTTTTGCATCGTTCACACTTTTCGGCCTTCCATAAAGGTTTCTTCTGCTAATCAGTTGTTTAAACAAGATGGGTCTAACTTCTTCGCATGAGCCCAACATCGATATGCTTAACCTGCTCCACGATCAGCTCATCACTCGCATCTTCGAGCTCGTTTGTGACGAAACGGATTGGAAGAGAGCATATCGCCTTCAGAACGACTTTGACTACGGTATCTCCAAAGCAAACCTCAAAACACTGCGTTCTTTGCGCCTCGTCTGCTCGCGATGGGACCGAATCGTTTGCGATATCAAAGAGACAGAAGCTCAAAAGTGCCGAACACCTCCAAATATCTTCGATTCGGTTACGAGCAAACAGATTGCAGAGGAAAGAGAAGGAAACGACGTTTTCAATGAGCTACCGGACGAGCTGCTCGTCAAAGTTTTCGAGTTCTCTGCTTTCAAGCCTCGCTTAACCTTTAAGTACCTCAAGCCTGAGCCAATTAAACTCAATTTGAAACATCTGCGTGGTTTGCGACTGGTCTGCCGGCGATGGGACGACCTTCTCTGCAGCTTCTTCAACGTCGCAGAGGTTCTGCTGCATGTTGAACTCATGTTAGTTTTGTTTTGCACAATCGTCTCAAATTTACGTTTAGAAGAAGAGGACGAACAATCGAATATTGCACGTATGGCTCACAAAAGCGCCGAGCAGTGTACCACGACGACCTTGAAGCACTTCTACAGTACACCAGTACATCATTCAAGAAAGAAATTGCGGTCAATATAAACATCAATAAAGTTGCTCAGTGCGATCGGAACGCAACGGTGGATTCGCGCTTCATCGCGCAAATCGTTAAAGTAGTGAAGCAAATCAAATCGCTCAAACGAGTTCAGATCATTTGCACCGAGTTTCGTGCTTCATTCGCGGAGATTGATCGTCTTTTCTGCAGCCTCACAAGCCGAGAGACGTTGAGAACGATCCATTTCTGGATTCCAAGACTAACTGAAGGGTTGTACCGTATCGTAGAACGATATGTTCTGGAGCATCAACATCTAATGGTCGGTTTTCATGCGATTAAAAATGCCCACTTCTATGTTGTAAAATTCAGGGAGTTGATGTTATGGTAACGAAATGGAACAAGCGCACTCGTGAACTGCAAACAGCGATCATCCAACATATGAACGTCATTAAGCCGGACAACAACCGCCTGCTCATGATTCAAAGGGAAAAGCGCCTTCACGTGTTTACTGTAGAAGGAGCGGACTACGATGATGAATAAGAGGAATCAGAAATGAAATGATTGAAAACTTTTATTTGTTCCTTGTTTTGAAAAAGACCCTCTCAACAATCCGCCGTACGTTCTGTGGTTATGTGGTGCAGAGTTAACGTATTGGGCACTCATGCACAACGTCTGGGTTCAACCAAACATTCTTGCTCAACAGCTCCGGATTGCTCCACAGAGGGTCGAGCAGGCGATGTTAGTTTATATACGCGACGGCGCTGGGCGGTCGGATCGCTCTGATTGGACGAACGTGACGTGAGTCGCATGCCAATGACAAACGGAGATCGCCACGTGGGGATCACCGCCGCCGCTCGGCGAGATCAAGCCGGAATGAGCTCGATGAGATCATCAAACGTGTAGGTTGTGCGCGCGCAGCCGCGCTATTCGGAGTCCTCAACAACATCCTCCTCGGCGAGGAGCGACCTCGTTTCTTGATAGTGGTCATAGACCAACAAATAAAGTAATTAATTACTGTAGGATTGCAAGGTGCCGTCTAATGCACCGTTCAGAGGGACACGCAAAGTGCAGATGTTTGGTACGACAGTCAGATCAGTCGCCCAGTCGTGGCCATAGATTCGCTCAAATCAGCGGTGCTTTTCGATTCTAGCCCGTATCAAGGATATCGTATATCGTTTTTGATTTTTGAGAGAATACTGTAGGATTGCAAGGTGCCGTCTGCAGCCTCGTTCATAGGGACAAATTACAATTTGTTGACGAATTGACAGGACTAGAGCTTTGGCGACACCTTTGCAGAAGGATCACCGTACGCAGTATGCAACTGATACGACTCACTAGTGCTTTGCTCGTTGACTCCTTTCGTACTTGATTTTAAAAGCGTAGAGTATAAAGCTATGAGTACAAAACTTTGACAGCACGTTTGAGAATCGATTCATAGGAAACAAAAGATATTTGCAATTCAGCGATGCTTTTGCAATTCATGTTTTCTATGTTTTCTCAATCTTTGCTCTTTCAAACGATGTAAACATCTCTTCTGTCGTGTCTTTTGTCTAAGGGCACACGGTGGTAATCGCGCAAAAGGTTTTTGTTTCAGTGGAAATTTAGCAATTTTCCCGCTAGTAGTTTTTGAAAAAGCGTTCGTCATCATATATCAAGGCAAAAGTTAACTCCATCTGTTTCATCGCACCTTTTTCGCAACAAACCAATTAGTGAACGCAAAGACTTATAAGCAAGTGGAAGCCTCAGCACTCTAACGCGCATATGGAGTAGTGGTTAGTATGTTAACCTGCGATGCGCTAAATCGCGGGTTCGACGCTGGCTGCGATCGTGGAATTTTTGAATAGCTTGATACTAAAACAACTCACGCGCAATTACCATTCCTGAGCTCGAAAAGGCTTCTGGACTAATGAAATCAAGATAGCCCTACGATTTACGACCCTACACTCACTTTTCGGACCCCACACGAAGTTGGACCACACACGAAGATGGACGATGAATTCACATACAACAACGACCAAAAAAGTAAACTTTTACAACTACTAATTACATTATCACAATTATCATAAAGCACATACAACTGACTGACTCAAGAAAGCAACGCAAAACGACCTTCAAAGCCAAAGCGATTGGTAATATTGTAGTTTGTACCAATAAACATTTGTTCGTCCATAGTTTCGCATGAATTCAGCAAAAAACTGCCATGGAGATCCAGCAGCGTTTGCGAAAAAGCTAAAAACTTAAAGGATACACTGCGCTGTTATTGTCAACTCACTTGGCTACTTTACAATTGCTCAACGCAAGTTCTGTCTTCGTTGATTTGATTGTTAATCCAGCGTCACCGTCGCTTAATTGGACATAAAGCGAAACGGTGCACGTGCGAATTGCTTTCATCTGTTGCTGGCGGAGATTGTCCGTAGCTCGCTGACGCTTCATTTCGTTCAGCTCATCTGTGAGATCGAGAATTCGCCGGTCAACAGCCGCGTTTCTCAACTCATTTTGCAGTGCGAGTTGTCTGTCTACCGTCTTCTTTTTGCGATTGAGAAACTGAAATTCATTAATTCAAATTGCAACGAATTCAACTAACCACAATCAAGACTTTCCACACGTTCCTCACTATTCCAAACGAAATTAGCGGGGCCTTGTAGGCCATATCCAAGGGTGAGAAGCCTGCCACGTCCAGTACGCTTTTGTAAGATGTAAAAATCTCCAAAATCGCAAACAAGACTTCAGTAACCACCTCGCTTATCCGAACGGCAGTTTTGCCGTAACGGTCCCGCAATCGTATGAGCACAAAGCCGACGGTTACCGATGCCAATAGGACCAACAATATCGTGATCAAATATTGCTCTGCTAAACATCTCAAATTTGTTTTCGCACCGTGTAATCACGTACCTGGGACATTTCCGGTACAGTCCGAGAGTGATGTACAGAAGGTTCCGTTGAAAAAGGTCCCTTCGTGGCATGGAAAAACGCGGGCGCGACGTTGCCGGTCAGCTTCGATGTAGAACGGGGTACATTGCGGTCCAGTCTGAAAATAACGTGAATCGACCAGAAACAAGCTTTAGCTCATCTTAATCTTCTCCGACCGCATTTTTATTGATTGAAACTGAAAATAAGCAGGAATTCAGGCTAAAAATCAAGCTGTGATGATCATGTGTTTTGCACAGTTTGGTTGATTGTTGAAATCAGAACGAGCGAGTTGACTTTACTCATTTTGTAGATTTTTGCAGACAGTCGAGCGAGATGAGATGAGAGATTGAGCTTTTTAGAATCCATTCTCAACTTTCAGCTCCTCTGAAGCAACTATGTTTTCATACTAAACGTACCGCGTTGCCATGTAACGCGACATTCTCTATTAAATGCACCCAAAAACATCCTGAATTGACCCATTAAAAGGTAAAATATTGAGCTTTTTAGAATCCAATCTCAACTTGCCACTTTTTGTAAACCGTCACTTTTCTAGACTCCCACCGCGAATATCAAAAATAAAACGGATAACTTTTGTGCGTCTATCCTTTCTCTACAACATATCCAGAAAATCGCAAATTCGTTGACAAAAGATGTTTTTGGTAGCCTCGTGTTCAAAACGGCCATTTCTTCACTTTTCCACATTTTGACGCTTTTTGAAATGCTTCTGTTTGTGACGAAACAAACGTCATTCGACTCGCAAGGGCATTTCCCATCGAATGAGATGTGTGCGATTACGGTACGAGCTATATGAAGGCCATAAATTGCTATTGTTGGGCGCACCACAGTAGTGACCATTCACATAAGGCAAAGTCGTGTTTCCGAGTTTCCAAGTTTGAATCTTGGGAGATTTCAGTTTCTCTGAAATTTCAGTTGCGCAAATCTTCTACAACATGAACAAGACTTACACAATGTAGTCGCTCATGGCAATATACGAATCCTTCGTGCTTTTTTCACAATGAATCAGCACCGTTTTGATGTCCGGATTGGTGTCTTCTTGATTACACGTTCGCAGTGGCATCGCCGGACAGTTTGACTGAGCCAGCGAGCTGTACCACTGGCTGGCGTTGTTGCCTTCAATTTTCGGTCTTCGGAGGTGTCCTGTCGAACATATTGCGCATAGTGGGGTACATGGAATAGCGAAGCATTGAATCATGTCCGGATTGTCTTCTTGATTCCACGTTCGCAGTGGCGCATTTAATAGAGAATGTCGCGTTACATAGCAATACGGTAAGTTTGGTATGAAAAATGTGAATGGTCCCTACTGTGGTGCGCCCAACAGAAGCAATTTGTGGCCTTCATAAAGCTCGTACAGTAACCGCACACAGCTCATTCGATTGGAAATGCGCTTGCGAGTCGAATGGTGTGTCTGCTGTCACAAAGAGAGGCATTCCAAAAAACGTCAAAATGTGGAATCTGGTGTGGTAGTAGATTTTGGCTCCTCTCAAAGTGGTCATATTTAGAGCTATTTCGAGCGCATATCGCCACTTGACACCGCATCGCATTCCAAAGATCGTCAAGTGGCTTCAGAGGAACTAAAATCTCACTCAAGACTCAAATCTTTTATAACGTCGGTCCATAAACAATAATACACGTTCAAACAAATAAACACAATTCAAATAACACAAACAATACAAACGTTCTAAAACAAAGACATCGTCTTAACATATGTACGAATTGCACCGTCTTCGGTTTTCCAGGCCTTCTGCTTGCAGACCCTGCACTATCGCCTTCTACGAGCGTTAGTGTGGCCACCATCCTAATATTGAAACTGTGCGGTGTGTTCGACAGGGCTTGGAAAACATATTTAAGCGATCTGATTGTCGTTGAACGCTCTATCGTAATCGTGATCAGTTGAGCAGGTTGCAACGAACGGAATCTTTCCATGTGATATATAACGTTAGTTAACCTGAAATAGAATCGAGATTCAACTGATTTTTCAAAATGTTTTACACCGAACAATGTACGTTTCCTGTTCTAGGAAACTGTTCAGCGTTATAAGTGAATTGAAAGAAATTTGTTGACTTACGTGACTTTCATCCATTCTGGTTCGTTCTTCTCTTTCTTTTGGCGGTTTTCCTCTTCTTCAAATTGTACCAAAGGCACCAAATTACCCAATGAAAAAAATCGAATCATGCTTGTCCCTTTCTTCAGGAAATTGTCGGAAAATTCGATTCCATTGAGCTTTCTTGTCAGGGTCGGATATCACAATGTTCGTTAGAACTAAAAGTGACAGTGTTCTTGTGCAGTTACCGATAACGATGCTCTCAATACTAGGCCCAGTCGAAGCAGCCGAGTTCAGTTGGGCTCCTCCGACGACAATGACACCAATAAGGTGTTCGCCGCGTTGAAGACGTTTTATCGCCTTGTAGGCTGCACCGGCTGAAGACGGCACTTCCCTTGCGAAATTCATTAGTTCGAGTGTGGTCGTTCCAAAATGTCCACCATGACTTCCGGTGCCAAAGTGGTCATGGCCTGCAAAACTTGTTTAACAATGATATAAAAAGAGTGCAGACCTGGTCCAGTCCTGCGTTGAGAGTGGTCGGCATTGTTCTATCGTACTTGAATAATCTAAAATGTTTTATAACATGCGTCGTTGAACATGCATCAAACACAATTGGAAATCCAAATGAAACAAGGAATAGAACGAAGACGTAAAGTTTTTAATCATGTAATTAATGAAGTATTAAGCCAATCATAATTCGATAGCCGAAGATAGCCGAAAACCTGTCTTCAAGAAAGTCGAACGCCGAAGTCGAATCAAAAGCTTTGATTTCAATCAGCTCGCCAAAAAACATGCATCCGGAACAATGCAGAAGAGGATTTACCGCTTAAATTGCTTGCTTCAATTCCTCCAGTTTAGATCAACAGCGTGATTCAAGCTTGATTTGAGGTTCTCGGTGTTCTCGTTGTTTTGGAGGGCCTTCGCTGTACAAAAGCTGAAAACCATACAAAGTCTCTTCAGCCTCACCGAGATTGTGAACGTTCTCCAAGGTTCAAGGTCTTCAAAATCGTCACAGTCGGCAACTACGGTATCCTTCAACAGCAGGCAGGATTACCTCTGAATCTTCCCTCTTCGACGAATCTGAAAGTTGTTCTTTCAGCCAACGAGATCGGCGGTCGGCCCGTTCTCTTTTCTTCCCGTTCCTGCTTTTCCTCGCAAACGCTAGCAGTGGCCTTGTTGTACATTGGTCCGTCTATGATCGATTTAAACAAAGCTGAAAGCGAATCCGTCAGCCCAAAAAAGATAAAATCGCCGCACAAACACTACAGAGAAACGCTTACCTGTAGTTCAGCCTTCTGTCGAGGTTCTAACAAATCCGCACTTGCATCCCATTCGATCGGCGGTCGGCTAATTGAACTCAGCAACATACCAATTTTCGGTCCTAAAACATAAAAATCAACAATAAAGCCTTTGGCCCTTGCACCGTATCGTCAAAATATGAGAAATAACCTCTGTTTCGGCCCATTTAAGTCGTAGACAGACACGATAGAAGTAAAATTCGCGCACAATCGGCTGGCCATGGTCAGTACGACACCGTTTAGCTCTGCCGAAACAACGACATATTCCCGCAAAACATTTACAACCATTTTACTAGAAACAATGCGGATAGACAACATAAACGCGGAACAAATGCGCAGTGACGATTCGAATTGCAAAGAAGCAAAACTCCACTCGTCTACGATTCAAACGTTCAAATTTGAACATTATTTACATGAAAGAGATATACAGAACACCCATGACCAAACAAAACTATTACGAAAACATTCCTGACTCAAGTACAAAATCGATGCTACGACCTCAGATCAGCCTCCCACTCGTGGCAATAGATTCGCTGTGATCAGCGCTGTTTTGGGATTGAGGTAATCATTGTGTTGGTTTCATGCGATTGGGCTCAAATTTGGCATGAGTGATCCTTGAGGGTGTGGTATTGCAATTTTTAAATATTTTCGCGGTAGGACCCATAAAGTAGGAAAAGTAGTTTTTGGGGTCAGGTTTGAGATCAGGAAAAAGTGGATATATTCTGAAAGAGCATCCCGAGAACTACCGGAATATTTAGAAAGTTTTGGAAAATGTGTTAAACTTTTGCGTCTTGGAGGGACATCGAGTGAAAAAAATGGCCGTTTTGAATACGAGGCTACCAAAAACATCTTTTGTCAACGAATTTGCGATTTTTTGAGTAGTTTTTGGATATGTTGTAGAGAAAGGATAGACGCACAAAAGTTATCCGTTTTATTTTTGATATTCGCGGTGGGAGTCTAGAAAAGTGACGGTTTACAAAAAGTGGCAAGTTGAGATTGGATTCTAAAAAGCTCAATATTTTACCTTTTATTGGGTCAATTCAGGATGTTTTTAGGCGCATTTAATAGAGAATGTCGCGTTACATGGCAACGCGGTACGTTTAGTATGAAAACATAATTGCTTCAGAGGAGCTGAAATCTCCCAAGACCCTTATGTGAATGGTCACCTCTGTGGTGCGCCCAACAGAAGCAATTTGTGGCCTTCATAAAGCTCGTACAGTAACCGCACACAGCTCATTCAATTGGAAATGCGCTTGCGAGTCGAATGACGGTTGTTTCGTCGCAAAGAGATGCATTTCAAAAAGCGTCAAAATGTGGAAAAGTGAATAAATGGCCGTTTTGAACACGAGGCTACCAAAAACATCTTTTGTCAACGAATCTGCGATTTTTTGAGTAGTTTTTGGACATGTTGTAGAGAAAGGACAGACGCACAAAAGTTATCCGTTTTATTTTTGACATTCGCGGTGGGAGTCTAGACGATTAACCATCTGCACGCCGTCAACGAGCTGCTGGAGAAGACGAGGGAATTCGTTTACGATTATGGAGAATTCCGTCTAATTGATGTTGTGGTCAAATTCGTTCTCACCCTAGTCGCAACAACGACAAGCATGATTCGATTTTTTCATTGGCTAATTTGGTACCTTTGGTACAATTTGAAGAAGAGGAAAACCGCCAAAAGAAACAGAAGAACGAACCAGAATGGAAGAAAGTCACGTAAGTCAACAAATTTCTTTCAATTCACTTATAACGCTGAACAGTTTCCTAGAACAGGAAACGTACATTGTTCGGTGTAAAACATTTTGAAAAATCAGTTGAATCTCGATTCTATTTCAGGTTAACTAACGTTATATATCACATGGAAAGATTCCGTTCGTTGCAACCTGCTCAACTGATCACGATTACGATAGAGCGTTCAACGACAATCAGATCGCTTAAATATGTTTTCCAAGCCCTGTCGAACACACCGCACAGTTTCAATATTAGGATGGTGGCCACACTAACGCTCGTAGAAGGCGATAGATACGTGAACTCCATTTTCCAACGTGCGAACGTAAGAAAAGTTCAGTTAGTTGGTTTATGTTAACAATTTGGACAATTTAGAGCATAGCGCTTGAAGGCGTGAAAGCACAAGTAGTATTCAATGTTCTCAACATTCTCTCAAATCGTACCGATTGGGACTTCCAATTAAGAATTGTGCGAACACAATGCAGTAAGCAGGAATTGAGGCGTCTTGTTGAATACCTGAACCACTACTTTCAAACACTACGGGTCTTCAATATTACAACTGATGTAGAAGGCCTACAAACAGAAGGCTTGGAAGTTACCGGGGACGGTAATATTCGTACCTATGTTAAGACAACGCCTTTGCTTTAGAACTGTATGATGATTTCGGAGACATAAGGCAAAGTCGTGTTCCAGAGTTTCAAAGACTGATTCTTGGGAGATTTCAGTTCCTCTAAAGGAACAAGACGATCTAAGGAACTGAATGCGGTGTGAATGGGCGCTGTGCGCTCGAAATAACTCGAGATATGACCACTTTGAGAAGAGCCAAAATCTACTACCACACCAGATTCCACATTTTGACGTTTTTTGAAATGCATCTCTTTGCGACGAAACAACCGTCATTCGACTCGCAAGCGCATTTCCAATCGAATGAGCTGTGTGCGGTTACTGTACGAGCTTTATGAAGGCCACAAATTGCTTCTGTTGGGCGCACCACAGAGGTGACCATTCACATAAGGGTCTTGGGAGATTTCAGCTCCTCTGAAGCAATTATGTTTTCATACTAAACGTACCGCGTTGCCATGTAACGCGACATTCTCTATTAAATGCGCCTAAAAACATCCTGAATTGACCCAATAAAAGGTAAAATATTGAGCTTTGTAGAATCCAATCTCAACTTGCCACTTTTTGTAAACCGTCACTTTTCTAGACTCCCACCGCGAATGTCAAAAATAAAACGGATAACTTTTGTGCGTCTATCCTTTCTCTACAACATATCCAAAAATTACTGAAAAAATCGCAGATTCGTTGACAAAAGATGTTTTTGGTAGCCTCGTGTTCAAAACGGCCATTTAGATCCTGTATGCGCGCTAGAATCGCCAAACAGCGCTAATTTCAGGGAATCTATCACCACGAGTGTGCGACTGATCTGACTGTCGTACCAAACATTTGCACTCTGCGTGTCCGTCGTGTCCCCTCAAAACGCTTTTTCCAAAAAGTGAGATTGACATCTGTCGCCCACGCCGACTCGCAAGCTTTTTTCGAACAGCCCGGCTGTGCCACAGTTCAAGCCATCTGAAGGTCGATAGACGCTGATTCATGGAAGTTTTGAGAGCCAACGGTAGGATTACAACGAGTGAGCGACTGACCGAATGGTCGTACCATCGATTGCGCTTTGCGTGTCGGCAGCGTAAAGACTTATTGCGGGCAACGATGCTAGGACGGCAGCTTCACATGTTTGTTGAGACTTTAGTTTAAGTGTCCCGCGCGCACGGAGTTCAAGCCTTCTCGTACGGAAGTTACATACGAGCATTTGGAGACACAATTCTTAACCAATCTTTACATTCCATTCCAACGAAGCATTCCATAAAAAATTCAACATTACAACCTCAAAATAAAATAAGAATTGTTCAATTGCCGTCATAAAGTGGGAAACCGTCTTTAGCAAAGTTATAATTCCCTATGTAGAGGTGATCTTCCTTCCCCGATTCGCCAATCATTTCCAGTTCTTCAACAGTAAAAATATTCCGCATGCACCAGCGAATTGAGTTCACACTATCTTTCATCGCGTTGATTGAGTTAAGCACCATTTGTTTTTCAGATGCTGATAACATCAATTGCTGATTTGGACTTGATACCCAGTACAAGGTTCTTATTATCGATATCCGAAGAGGAATTGCTGACAAAAACATAGAGCGGCAAGCACGTGGGTGTGTCGTAAAATAAAAAGTTCTGAAAAACAATGCTGTTTAACATTTATCACATGCAAATCTAACCGAAATTTCTGATGTACGGTTGATCAACATTCTAGTTCCCACTTCGGTAATTCTAGCTGAGCCAATGATCTCCAAGGTATTGCAAATCGTTGCCCGCAATAAGTCTTTAGGTCCTCACAAGTCCTCGTCATCGAGGTCGCAAATAGACAGACAGCAGGGAAGGCCTAATGGTGTAAATCGAGTTGTGATGTATGCGATTCCGGATTCCCTGCAAAGAAATTTATTTCAACTTTAAATCGTTAATTCCAAGGAGACGCAAGTGTAGCTTAAAATGCGTGCATGCAGCTGCCACTCAGCCTGCGACCATAGTTACTCAAAGTGATTTGAAGAAACTACGAATTTGGCCAACGCTCGAAACAAAAAATAGACTAGCTAGCAAGCTTCTACAAATGAACAAGACTTACACAATGTAGTCGTTCATGGCAATAAACGATTCCTTCGTGCTTTTTTCACAATGAATCAGCACCGCTTTGATGTCCGGATTGTTGTCTTCTTGATTCCACGTTCGCAGTGGCATCGCCGGACAGTTTGACTGAGCCAGCGAGCTGTACCACTGGCTGGCGTTGTTGCCTTCAATTTTCGGTCTTCGGAGGTGTCCTGTCGAACATATTGCGCATAGTGAGGTACATGGAATAGCGATGCATTCATTCTAATTGCAGATACCATCTTTTTCACAAACACAGGAGGAAGGTCGTCCATTGAGCTAAAACAAGAAATTCCTCATATACGTAAAATTCAAGTTATAAGTATCAGTTAGACAAGGAAATCCTTAATCCGTAATCCTTTAGCAAGTCTGCAGAAAATGGTATTTTCAAAATTTATATTCAAGAAATAATGAACAGAAACATAAATTACTAGATTTTTCGACAGTTAGAAAAACCAACAAAAGCTGATTGATTTGAGGTTTCTCCGTGTTCTCGTTGTTTCGGAGGGCCTTCGATGTACAAAACCTGAAAACCTCTTCATTAACATGCAGTGATGTGAATGTTCAGTCTCCAGAAACAATGCAGATTAGCGTCTTCTCTATACCAGCCTAACCACGGTCCAACTGGCCTTCTGTCAGGCCACTAAACTGTAGCCGAGATTGTGAAGGTTTTCCTAGGTCCAAGGACTTCAAAATCGTCACAGCCTTCAACTACCGTATCCTTCAACGCAGTAGGCAGGATTAGCTCTGACTCTTCCCTCTTCGAGGGAAGATTCAAAGTTAATCCAACGAGATATAAAAGGAACAACAGAAACAAGGCAGAAAAGGGTTCACCTGTTAGCTATTTCCATTCTTCCGCCGGTGTTTCTCCCGTTCTCATTTCTTCAACTTAACGTTTCTCCTCGCAAACGCTAGCAGTGACGAATCCGCAATAAAGATGTTTCGGCTGCGGCTAATTCACTTAGCAACAACCGGTCCTAAAACATTAAAATCCACAATAAAGCCATGAACTGGCGAAACAACGAATAATCCCGCAAAACATTCACCACCATCTTACGAGAAACATTCCTACCCAAGGCGGATAGATACACGACAACATAAACGTGGAATGACAAATGCGCAAATGACAATTCCAATCGCAAAGAAGCAAAACTCCACTCGTCTACGATTCAAACGTTCAAATTTGAACATTATTTACATATAAGAGATATACAGAACACCTATGACCAAACAAAACTATTACGAAAACATTCCTGACTCAAACATGAACTCCACGCAACTGCACTGTCATCATCAAACTTCAAAGCAAAACAAATTCTGAATTCCGGAAAGCCTTTCTCGTCAAACCCTCTGACAACGAAGACAACAACGCCTAATCGTGTCAGGACCGCTACCGTATTTCAAACTTCATGAGACATTCATTCCAGAGAAATTCTCTGCTTCGTTTGTGCCATTTTGCACGTAAACTAACATGAAGTATGAAATGCTGCTTCTTGGTGATCGGAATCAGTCGAAATGCAATCGGTAGTCAGAAAGAGAACCTCAATGCACGTTTAAAACAAGTAAACACAGGGACACAGGGTAATGAAAGCCAGTCAGCAGTCAGATCACAAGCTCCGAACGATTGTCACATACGCTTGTGACCTACGATGGTACGAAATCAATGCTACGACCGTCAGATCAACCTCCCACCCGTGGCAATAGATTCGCTGTGATCAGCGCTGTTTTGCGAATCTAGCGCGCATAAAGGATGTAAATTGTTTTCGTCGTCGTCGTCCTGAGGTAATCAGGTGTTTGTTTCGTGCCTTTGGGCTCAAATTTAGCATGAGTGATCCTTAGGGGTGTGGTATTGCATATTTATTGCAGATACTGCACTGCATGTTATTGAAGAGTGTTTTCAGGTTTTGGATAGCGAAGGCCCTACGAAACAAGGGGAACACCGAGAAACCTCAAATGAAATTTCATTCACGCTGTTGATCTGAACTGGAGGAATTGAAGCAAGCAATGCAAGCGGTAAATCCTCTTCTGCATTGTTCCGGATGCATGTTTTTTGGCGAGCTGATTGAAGACTGTTTAGGTCGCTTGAAATCAAAGCTTTTGATTCGACTTCGGCGTTCGACTTTCTTGAAGACAGGTTTTCTGCTATCTTCGGCTATCGAATTATGATTGGCTTAATACTTCATTAATTACATGATTAAAAACTTTACGTCTTCGTTCTATTCCTTGTTTCATTTGGATTTCCAATTGTGTTTGATGCATGTTCAACGACGCATGTTATAAAACATTTTAGATTATTCAAGTACGATAGAACAATGCCGACCACTCTCAACGCAGGACTGGACCAGGTCTGCACTCTTTTTATATTATTGTTAAACAAGTTTTGCAGGCCATGACCACTTTGGCACCTGAAATCATGGTGGATATTTTGGGATATGCGACGGAAACACTCGATTTCATGAATTTCGCTCGGGAAGTGCCGTCATCAGCCGGTGCAGCCTACACGGCGATAAAACGTCTCGAACACCTTAATGGTGTCATTGTCGTCGGAGGAGCGCAACTGAACTCGGCTGGTTCGACTGGGCCTCGTCTTGAGAGCATCGTTATCGGTAACTGCACAAGAACACTGTCACCTTTTGTTCTAACGAACATTGTGATATCCGACCCTGACAAGAAAGCTCGATGGAATCGAATTTTCCGACAATTTCCTGAAGAAGGAGAAATCATCGAAAATCCTTCGAAGAAATCGAAGACGTAAGTCAACAAATTTCTTTCAATTTATTTATAACGCTGAACAGTTTTCTAGTATTCCTTACTAGTATTCTAGTATTCTAGTAGGAATGTTTATTCAATTGCTCACTTTTCTGCTTTCAGGATGATCCGATCGTCGACTCTTATCCTGCTTGCCGCCCTTCTTGTTTCAGTGACTCCGCATCAGCATGGCGAAAAGCAGAGCGAAGTGGAGTAAGTCATCATTCCTTGTGTAAAATCAGGCATCGCGTTTCAGACACATGAAATCGCATCTGGACGGAGTTCTCGATTTCGAAAAACTCAGCCGTATGACACCCGAGCAGCAGAAGTTCCACCTCTTCACTATGTACGACGGCAACAAAGACGGCAAACTTGATGGACTCGAGGTTTTGAAGGGTCTCGATCATATGTACGAGCACTCAGGTAATTTGACGTTACAAACACTCAGTTGTTCTTATGTGCGCTTATTTTTAGGAGGACCGAAGCTTACAGAAAACGATTTGGAGAAGCAGGTGGACACGTTGCTATTGAAAAGTGATGAGGACGACGATGGATTTATCGATTATGCTGAATTTAACAAGAACAATGAGCTGTGATTATTGTATTTGTAACTTTGTGATTCTAGTGTGTATGTAAATTCTGCTAACTAAGACGAGCATCACGAACTGAATTGGAATGAGTTGTGAAGACTCCACAGAGCAATCACACTTCGCCTCACTAATCCTATTTCTCACCTTTCTATGCAGAGTCAAACCGATCAGTAGAATATCTAACGTGCGTTGTGTTGGTTTTCAGCGCTCCATCTCAAGACGCTCGGTAGCTCCTCTGGTCTTTCTACATTTTAGAGCTATCTTCAAGAGAGCTTGCTTCAAGATCCACGTGGTTCTGTTTTTAGTTTCTTTCTTCAGTGGGTTCCCAAATGAGTTGAATCCCGCTGCGATGTGTCACTGCCTTCCCCACGCGAAACGAATTGTTCTCTATTTTCTCTTCGTTTTACTCTTCTCCGCCGTCCTTCTGAATGTCTTCATCTTCCCATCGCTGTTGTCAGAAAATGAGTCAATCGTGAAGCGACATGAAGTAAGTTTTAATTGTTGTTTCCTCCTCATTTACTGAATCACTGATTTAGTGCAACATCACGGATAGCCTGGCATTGAACGCCTTTGAGCGAATGAAAACGGAGAAATGCAGATCCGCAGCCAAGGAGCTCCTTTGCTCCCTCGAAGGAAACGATGCGATTCATCTTTCAACTGAGGATCGATGCTCAGCTTTCAGTGAGCTTTTGCTCCCTTCTCCTTGTAATTCAAAATTCATTGCAGACGAAAGCGCCAAAGGAGTGTACGAGGGATGTTTTGCCGATGCTGCAGCAAAACGTCTTTTGCGAGGTCACAAGTACGATTTTAAAAAATCGAACTCGCCTGCACTCTGCACGGAATATTGTCTTCGAGCTGGATTCGAGTTTGCGGGTATTCAGCGAAAGATTGTTTTTTATTTCACGCTCGCACATTTAGGTGTTGAGTACGGACACGAATGCTCCTGTGGAGTATCACAAGACTTGAAAAGCGCGAATCATTGCCAGAAGATCGATGTGCGAAGTACACTTGCACAAACGAGGATTTTTGCGGAGGTTATGAGGCCATTGCTGTTTACAGAACCGGAGTTTCAGGTCGGAGACGCACAATCAATTCTTACTAGTAATTTATTTTAGGCAGGGTGACTTCAAGATTGCCTAGCTATGTGGAGCCTTCAAAGAACACAGAAGAAGTCAGAATCCTTTTTATCATCCAACTGAACGGAAGAGATGTTCGTCAGTTTCGCCGGATGCTGAAGACCGTCTACTCTCCATCGCACTTCTACTACGTTCACATCGATGTGAGGCAGAATTTCCTCTTCGAAGAGGCCGTTAGGCTGGAGAAGGTCATTCCGAATCTGAGGGTTACGAGAAACCGCCGAGCAACAATCTGGGGAGGCGCTTCACTTTTGCCGATGTTTCTCGATTCTATCAGAGAAGCGAAATCGTTCGGATGGACAGAGTGGGACTTTGTTTTGAACCTGAGTGAAAGCGATATGATGGTTTTGAGTTTAGCCGAACTAGAAGCCAACCTGGCCAGGTACTTTCATATTTAATGAATGTTTACAAAACGCCATTTAGTAACAAGGGTTCGAGTTACCTGCGCAGTCACGCACAAAACGCTGCTGATTTCATCAGAAAGCAGGGTTTCAATTTTATCTTCTTTGAATGTGAGCACAGAATGTGGAGAATAGGAGAGCGAACTGAGTTCCCCACAAACACGCTAATAGACGGAGGATCTGACTGGGTCATTATTGGACGCGAACTGGCGGATTTCGCTACGAAAACGGACAATTCTTTCGTCAATGGGCTACTGAAGTTTTTCGAAACAGTTCTGCTGCCGTTCGAGCAGTTTTTTTCACACTGTTAGTTTAGCAGTCTTGTACTACTGTACTATTTATTGCTGCAGCTGTCCACGAACACACGTTTCTGTCACAACGTTATCAGGAAGAATCTGCGACTGACTAACTGGAATCGTACTCAAGGGTGTCGGTACGAGAGAATCAAGAAAGTTGTAGATTGGGGAGGCTGTTCGCCGATTGTCTTCCGCGAAGGGACAACTTCGTTGTTCAGTCTTGATCGAGCGAAGAATGAGTCTTCATACTTTGCTCGCAAATTCGATTCGATGATCGACGTGAATGCAATTGCTGCGTCGGAGAATCAGTCGCTGAGGAATCGATTGTACTTGATCGACGACCAAGATCAGGCGTTTAATTCGTCGTGGCTCAACTTCTACTCTGCTGCAGCTGATGGCGACTCAAAAAGGCACTCCGTTTACCGTGATATGGCGTTGCACTTTCTTCAGAATCCACTGCAAAATTTGTTCGCTTACAAGGCGGCGACAGACGCTCCCGTTCAGTTGGTGCTCTCATCACAGAAAGAAGAAGTGCTTCTGTCACTTCACGAAGCAAAGTCGCGGATCAAAGAATTCTTGGTTGAAGACAAATTCCAGCTGCTCGATGCGTCCGTTGGTCTCGATTTGCATTTGATTGAAGAAGTGTTCAAAGATTTCTCGGCGTTACCAGATACGGTAGGCTATATAAATACTTTCGGGCCTGTCAAATACTTCGGCATTTTAGAGTTCTACAGTCACGCTCCTTTTGAATTGGTCGAGAGCGTTCGAAGAAAGCAAAATAACCTCTCCCGGGGTGACAGTTCTGTGGTCTTCTCCGACGGGAAAGACTGTGACCAACCGGGTTGCGCCGTACAAGTCAATCTACTCTTCGCAGTATGTACATCTCGATTTATCGGAGTATGAAGACCACGCTGGTGAATGGAAGGTTGAGGTCTTTGCTGGTGATTCGAAGAGCGATCCGCTGATAACTGTGTCGTTCCCGGTCGTGCGAGTTGGAGAAGTCGATGGAAAGCTGCTGAAAAGGTTCTACACGGTGCTGGACACGTGTGCTGTGAACTGCGTGAGGAAACCATGGAGCAGCAGGTTCCCTGATCCGAAATCGGAAATAAAACGGGCTATGATTCCACTACGGATTGGCTAAGATGAGCGCATTTCGCGTGATCTGCCGTAATTCGAGCATTTTAATAAATTTATCGTAGAGGTTTCTGTCGTCTCGCAAGAATTATCACTGCGTATTTAGTCTTCGCTCGTTGCTGTGCTTGTCAAACAGGCGCGCGTATCCGATTTTCTACATCACACACTTTGCTGGAGATGTGTCCTGAGTCAATGCATAACTCAGTTTATAGATCATCTTCTGGCGAACACTGGTGCCTCAGAAACATGCGAGTGGGCTTCACTGAACGTCACCTCTCGCTCGCTGATTTGTTGCGTCGCTTCAACTCGGCACTCGCTCGCTTTCCGCTAATTTTTTATTTCGAAAGCACAGAGGTTCGTTCAGTCAGCCTCTCGCTCGCGTCACCGATGCTCGATCGTCACCTTTGATCACCACCGCAAGTTGTGCATCGGTGTTCCGAACTGTTTGCGCGTGTCCATGTCCCTTTGTCGTTTGTGTGCATTCTGGTATTGTTTCAGGATGCTTCGATCGTGGTCGCTCATCTTGCTGGCCGTGTTGCTCACTTCGGTGGCTATCGAAAGCGCACCAAGCGAAGAAAGACTACTTGCAAGTGGCGAGGAAGTTCGATCGTAAGTGCTTGATTCTATCTGTCGCGTAATCCACCGATAAATCATTGTTTCAGGCAAGTGGTTAACGTCGAGGCTCAACAAGGTTGGTTAACATTTTTAGCTCTGGAAATACGGTCGTGTTTTAGATGATTGGCACAGCGGCGAAGAACTCACATCACAGGCTCAGAAGACACCAGCGGCGAAGAACTCACAGGCTCAGAAGACACCAGCGGCGAAGAACTTCTCCCGGTCACTTTGTTTAGCAATGACGAGTTGGTCACAAAGGATGAATTGCTCGTAAAGAAAACCGGCCCCCACACCGAGAAGGAAATGGCAAGACAACGGAACATTGCCCACGTTCAGAGATGCTTGGCAATCGAGAAAGCATATGAAGAGTAATTCATTCCTCTTAAACAATTTTGCGATGCATTACGTTTTAGGGAAGAAGCATCCGGAAAAGACGAAAATCACAGTATGATTCATCTATACATTCGATTGCCGTAGGCTACGCCTGCTGTGGGGATAACGAGAAGTTCGACGTTTGCGGCAAATGTGACAAGTACTGTTTCGAAGATGTCGGAGGGTTGTGTCCCGAACAGTGTTCCTACGAACAAGGCTTGTGCCGCTGCAGACCGGGTATACTCATTTGACCATAAGTCAATAGCTCAATTTTTTAAACAATTTAGGTTATCTTCGGAACGCAGACGAAATGTGCATTCATCCTGACGAGTGTTCACCGGCCGAGTATATGTAATTGCTGCATCTGTAAATTATTCTGTATATTATGTGCACGAGAAGATAGATTAAATTCCTTTAACATTTCTTTGGCATCTCTGTCAACGACACGCAGATTGAGTGATCACGAGGATAAAACGTTCTATCTATTATGATAGAAAAACGATTACGATTTTGCCGCCCTTGCCTTGAACTTGTTGAGATACTTCTCGTACTCCCGCGTAAACGATCTGATGGATTGCTCGTTCTTCACGTATCCATTCCGCACGAAGTGGTCGAGAATGCAGCAGTGGAGATAGAGATATTGCAGCGTCGTTTGAATCGAGTGCACTCGTTGCTGGCGGATCTCCTTCATGATCTGAAAGGACCGCGTGAAAACGAAATGAAGGCCGAAAATCACTCACATCGATCAGAGTCAGCGATGAATCGGACTTCAGACGTTCGGATGCAAAGTCGATTCCACAAAACGTTCCGGTGCGTCCGATTCCGGCGGAACAGTGAACGACGATAGGACGATTGCCCGCTGTGGACTTTGAAAGTTTCAGCAATTCGACGGCCGGCTTCGCATCGGTCGGAGCGAGGTGATCTGGCCAGTCGGCCCATTGGTAGTGCGTAACGGTCATGTGCTCATCTCTGAATCCGCGAAAATCCGCATTTAAAAACGGAATCGAGTAAACTGACCGGAATGCAACGTCAAGGGTGGTGCATCTGACCGTGTCGATGCTGATAACTGATGCCTTTTCGTTGCGGATGGTATAATTGCCATATTTCATCGAATCCCCGACAGAGAGCGGCCAGTATTGAGAACATTTCTCAGCGCCTCCTTCAATCACCCCGCAGAGCATCACAATCACCGTAACCTTCTCCTGAATCGCAATTTATTCCCGCAGAGACGAGCTGCGAACTTGCCTGCATGATCATGTGCCAGAAGTCTTCGCACGTCTCTTCCAGCGGCCCCTGCGTGCAGATGTACTTCTGCGCCGTGTTTGGAACCGTCAGCCAGTTCGCGTGGATGTAATCCTCGTCGCGGTTCCTCAGAATCACCCGCGTGCTGTCGGTGCAGTAGACGTCCGCGTAGCGATTCTTCGAGACGTTCTTGTTGAAGTTGTCGGTGGAAAGATCCTTCGGGAGATATTTCCGATTCTCCGCGAATTCTTTCAGCAGCGGACGCATCTTCCTTCGTGCGACGGTGAGCGCCCAACGGGAACGACCTTCGGACGGCGTCGCTTCGCTCTTCTCTTTCTGCGTCGGCGTCGTCGTCTCCGTGGCGTCGGTGTTCGTGTTGCCCAACTCGACCGGACATTCGTCCCTCGCATCGTTCGCTGGCTTCTCGTGGTCATCCTCCACTCGGCGGTCCTCCTCGATGTACGTTCGCTTCTTTCGCGACTTCTGAACGAAAATTCCGTTCACAAACAACTCCGGATTCCTCTGCTCACCGCCGTTCGTTGCGCGCCTTTCGGCTTCTTATCCGATGTTTCCTTCTTCAAGACGACAAACTGTGAAGCCGGAGACTCATTGTCCTTCTGCTGCCAGTTGAGCATCACGAACTGCGAGCGCGGAGCTCTGAAACTCCATGCAACAAAGAGATTTTGGCGAAATTCACTCACGCTTCATCGTTGACGGTTTCGTTGGTGGCCGTGGAAGCTGGCGGCGGCATTGACGCGAGTTCCTTCTCCCGCTCGGCCGCCCTCTTCAGCGACTTTCTCCGCTGCTGCTCCTTGATCTTGTCCTTTCCCGAAGGAATGTCGGTCGAAACCTTCGAGTCGCGCTCCTTCTTCTTCGGCTCTGCGTCTTCTTTCTCGCCCGCCGCTCCCATTTCCGCCTCTTCGAACGTCCGTCGGTTCTTCTTAGTCTAAAAGTAGATTCAGGAGTCGTTGAATCGAAGAAACCAACATTGTTAGCGCTGACCGCACGACGGTTCGTAGCTCCGGTGCCTCGC
>MQUG01003105.1:0-24788 GCA_007213375.1 Steinernema feltiae | reverse complement strand
GAGCGATCCGCTGATAACCGTATCGTTCCTGTCGTGCGAGTCGGAGAAATCGATGGAAAGCTGCTTAAAAGGTTCTACACGGTGCTGGACACGTGTGCTGTGGACTGCGTGAGGAAACCATGGAGCAGCAGGTTCCCTGATCCGAAATCGGAAATAAAACGGGGCTATGATTCCACTACGGATTGGCTAAGATGAGCGCATTTCGAGTGATCTGCCGTAATTTCGAGCATTTTAATAAATTTATCGTAGAGGTTTCTGTCGTCTCGCAAGAATTATCACTGCGTATTTAGTCTTCGCTCGTTGCTGTGCTTGTCAAACAGGCGCGCGTATCCGATTTTCTACATCACACACTTTGCTGGAGATGTGTCCTGAGTCAATGCACAACTCAGTTAGATCATCTTCTGGCGAACACTGGTGCCTCAGAAACATGCGAGCGGGTGCCCTAAATGGCCGTCACCTCTCGCTCGCTGATTTGTTGCGTCGCTTCAACTCGGCACTCGCTCGCTTCTCTGCTAATTTTTTATTTCGAAAGCACAGAGGTTCGTTCAGTCAGCCTCTCGCTCGCTTCACCGATGCTCGATCGTCACCTTTGATCACCACCGCAAGTTGTCCATCGGTGTACCGAACTGTTCGCGCGTGTCCATGTCCCTTTGTCGTTTGTGTGCATTCTGGTATTGTTTCCAGGATGCTTCGATCGTGGTCGCTCATCTTGCTGGCCGTGTTGCTCACTTCGGTGGCTATCGAAAGCGCACCAAGCGAAGAAAGACTACTTGCAAGTGGCGAGGAAGCTCGATCGTGAGTGCTTGATTCTATCTTTCGCGTAATCCACCGATAAATCATTGTTTCAGGCAAGTGGTTAATGTGGAGGCTCAACAAGGTTGGTTAACATTTTTAGCTCTGAAAATACGGTCGTGTTTTAGATGATTGGCACAGCGGCGAAGAACTCACAGGCTCAGAAGACACCAGCGGCGAAGAACTCACAGGCTCAGAAGACACCAGCGGCGAAGAACTCACAGGCTCAGGAGACACCAGCGGCGAAGAACTTCTCCCGGTCACTTTGTTTAGCAGTGACGAGTTGGTCACAAAGGATGAATTGCTCGTAAAGAAAACCGGCCCCACACCGAGAAGGAAATGGCAAGACAACGGAACATTGCCCACGTTCAGAGATGCTTGGCAATCGAGAAAGCATATGAAGAGTAATTCATTCCTCTCAAACAATTTTTGCGATGTATTATGTTTTAGGGAAGAAGCATCCGGGAAAAGACGAAAATCGCAGTATGATTCATCTATACATTCGACGTTTGCGGCAAATGTGACAAGTACTGTTTCGAAGATGTCGGAGGGTTGTGTCCCGAACAGTGTTCCTACGAACAAGGCTTGTGCCGCTGCAGACCGGGTATACTCATTTGACCATAAGTCAATAGCTAAATTTTTAAACAATTTAGGTTATCTTCGGAACGCAGACGAAATGTGCATTCATCCTGACGAGTGTTCACCGGCCGAGTATATGTAATTGCTGCATCTGTAAATTATTCTGTATATTATGTGCACGAGAAGATAGATTAAATTCCTTTAACATTTCTTTGTCATCTCTGTCAACGACACGCAGATTGAGTGATCACGAGGATAAAACGTTCTATCGATTACGATAGAAAAACTATTACGATTTTGCCGCCCTTGCCTTGAACTTGTTGAGATACTTCTCGTACTCCCGCGTAAACGATCTGATGGATTGCTCGTTCTTCACGTATCCATTCCGCACGAAGTGGTCGAGAATGCAGCAGTGGAGATAGAGATATTGCAGCGTAGTTTGAATCGAGTGCACTCGTTGCTGGCGGATCTCCTTCATGATCTGAAAGGACCGCGTGAAAACGAAATGAAGGCCGAAAATCACTCACGTCGATCAGAGTCAGCGATGAATCGGACTTCAGACGTTCTGGATGCAAAGTCGATTCCACAAAACGTTCCGGTGCGTCCGATTCCGGCGGAACAGTGAACGACGATGGGACGATTGCCCGCTGTGGACTTTGAAAGTTTCAGCAATTCGACGGCCGGCTTCGCATCGGTCGGAGCGAGGTGATCTGGCCAGTCGGCCCATTGGTAGTGCGTAACGGTCATGTGCTCATCTCTGAATCCGCGAAAATCCGCATTTAAAAACGGAATCGAGTGAACTGACCGGAATGCAACGTCAAGGGTGGTGCACCTGACGGTGTCGATGCTGATAACTGATGCCTTCTCGTTGCGGATGGTATAATTGCCATATTTCATCGAATCCCCGACAGAGAGCGGCCAGTATTGAGAACATTTCTCAGCGCCTCCTTCGATCACCCCGCAGAGCATCACGATCACCGTAACCTTCTCCTGAATCGCAATTTATTCCCGCAGAGACGAGCTGCGCACTTGCCTGCATGATCATGTGCCAGAAGTCTTCGCACGTCTCTTCCAGCGGCCCCTGCGTGCAGATGTACTTCTGCGCCGTGTTTGGAACCGTCAGCCAGTTCGCGTGGATGTAGTCCTCGTCGCGGTTCCTCAGAATCACCCGCGTGCTGTCGGTGCAGTAGACGTCCGCGTAGCGATTCTTCGAGACGTTCTTGTTGAAGTTGTCGGTGGAAAGATCCTTCGGGAGATATTTCCGATTCTCCGCGAATTCTTTCAGCAGCGGACGCATCTTCCTTCGTGCGACGGTGAGCGCCCAACGGGAACGACCTTCGGACGGCGTCGCTTCGCTCTTCTCCTTCTGCGTCGGCGTCGTCGTCTCCGTGGCGTCGGTGTTCGTGTTGCCCAACTCGACCGGACATTCGTCTCTCGCATCGTTCGCTGGCTTCTCGTGGTCATCCTCCACGCGGCGGTCCTCCTCGATGTACGTTCGCTTCTTTCGCGACTTCTGAACGAAAATTCCGTTCACAAACAACTCCGGATTCCTCTGCTCACCGCCGTTCGTTGCGCGCCTTTCGGCTTCTTATCCGATGTTTCCTTCTTCAAGACGACAAACTGCGAAGCCGGAGACTCATTTTCCTTCTGCTGCCAGTTGAGCATCACGAACTGCGAGCGCGGAGCTCTGAAACTCCATGCAACAAAGAGATTTTGGCGAAATTCACTCACGCTTCATCGTTGACGGTTTCATTGGTGGCCGTGGAAGCTGGCGGCGGCATTGACGCGAGTTCCTTCTCCCGCTCCGCCGCCCTCTTCAGCGACTTTCTCCGCTGCTGCTCCTTGATTTTGTCCTTTCCCGAAGGAATGTCGGTCGAAACCTTCGAGTCGCGCTCCTTCTTCTTCGGCTCTGCGTCTTCTTTCTCGCCCGCCGCTCCCATTTCCGCCTCTTCGAACGTTCGTCGGTTCTTCTTAGTCTAAAAGTAGATTCAGGAGTCGTTGAATCGAAGAAACCAACATTGTTAGCGCTGACCGCACGACGGTTCGTAGCTCCGGTGCCGCGCTTCTGCTTTGGATCCAAATTTTCGACTTTGTCCTTCTTCTAATCACTCAATGAAGGCATCAAAATCTAGAATGCAGCGCCTACCGAACCCTTCGATGGTCTGCAATCGTCGCTTTTCGCTCTCCGCGTCGTCCCCTTCGTGCGATTCTCCTCCGAAGTGAGTTTCGCCGGAATCGAGTTGTCATGTTTGTTCGGACGCTTTGTCTTCTTCATGATGACGCTCGGAACGCGTTGCAGAACTGAAACCAAGTTGCATGAGGCGGAAGGGGAGATCACGGTGACTCACGCAGAAATCGGATGCGTTTCGGTCGACCGCTCCGACGGAAACCAATGAATGCAGAGAGAATGCGGAGCTCCAACGGCGCAGCGCTCGATTCCGTGCTCGCGCAGACGTCTAGGCATCGCAGCGCCTTCCGCAGACAGCGCAGGATCGAGAGATCCAGAACGGGATCATCGTGTGCATCACCGCCGTCATTTGTTGAAGGAAGAAATCGCGATTTCCTTCATCAAAACTGAAATTTTCCAGAGTTCTGCTGCTTTGTCCGAAAACAAGAAATCCGCCATTTGCCGGAGATGAATTTCTCGAATTCTTCCACGCGATTTTTCATCATTTGTTACTTCTGCGCGTCCACGTGTTTGACGATCACGTGCGTCTTTGTGGTGAGCAGATGGCTTGTGTAACTACGGCAATTTTCACAGCGCTGCGAGCACAATCCATGCGGCACCTCCAAAACACAACTGATGATGTCATCTGTTCCAGACGCACAGTTTGGCTCCCTCGTCTCGAGTCAAACAGCGGCCTCGTGGACGAAATTGAGAATCTGGACCGTTTTGGGCTGTCGGATCTGATGTTTGACCTCGCCTTCTGGCGCTCACAGCGAGATTGAGAGGAAACGCTCAACGCCAGAGTTGCAGGGCGTTCAGACCTAAGATCGCGCAGACAACTCCATGTTTTCAGCGTCTGCGAGTGTTTGTTGATTTGCCTAACGTACTGGAAAAGTGACTCAAGCGCAAACATCACCGCGCGCGTAGGTGTGCGGCCGGCATTCCGATCTCCGTTCGTCATTTCCATCGAACAATGCTTCCACCCGTTTCGTCGCTCAAATCGGACGAAATTTCAATGAGGACCTCTAATTCTAAGCTCTAAAAATACGTCTGACCCTTTTAAAGCTGCGCCGCGTCTCGAGACGATGTGACGATGCGTCGTTGCTTCCTCGTTCTCCTCAGCGTCCTCTCCGCGTCGGCGTCTTCGCTGTTCAAACGAAATGCGCTCGATTTCGAGGTTCATCCGGAGAGCGCGTGGCAGACCGACTGGCAGATTCCCTTCACGTTTTCTACCAACTTCAGTGAGTCCAGAGTTCTGCGAATTGACCTGAAAACTCGCGTTTTAGCCAACAGCGACTACAAGCGGATGATCGGCGATGCGTTTCGGTTGATCGAAGCGAATTCGTGTCTTCAATTCCAGGACGCGTCGACGTGGAATGACTTCGAGGCGTTCTTCCCCCACTCGATCCTCACGATCGTCAACGCGTCCGCGATGTCCTGTCAGACCGACACTCTGGGGAAAGAGTTGGACGGCCAGCTGACGTTGATCCACCTCGGCGAACTCTGTTTTACGGTGAAAACGGCGCTTTTTGAACCATTTGAACAGTCGCATTTGCAGCTCGACACAATTATCCACGAGATTTTCCACTCGCTCGGCGTGGACCACACGCACTCGCGCTTCGATCGCGGCGAATTCGTCACTTTGGTGGAGAACAACACTGGCGAGTGGCAGGACCAGTACTCGATTGAGAATTCCGCCGAATTAACGAATCTGGGCGTTTCCTACGACTTCGACAGCATCATGCACTACCAGAACACCAACGACGAATTGATCGCGCGCGATCCGCTCTTCCAGCAGAATCTCGAGATCTCCAACACCAGAGTTGCGCACTCCGACTTCCTCCTCCTCAATCGCCTCTACAAATGCTTCGCCAACTGCTCCGACGCTCGGACGCTCTGCGAAAACGGCGGATTTGTGAATCCGCACCGCTGCACCTCGTGCATCTGCCCGCGTGGCTTCTCTGGCGCGTTCTGCGATTTGGCGCGAATGGCGATCGTGGGGGAGAAGCGCTGCGGAGGTTCCGTTTACGCGAGCGACGAGTGGAAGACGATCAGCAGACGCATAGCGGCGCCTGGCGAGTGTCACTTTCATTTCGTGGTGCGTCAACTCGCTCTTCTCCTCGTCATCCGCTCTTCGTTTCAGAGTTCGCGCAACAAGCGAGTGGAGATCGAACTGCTTGAACTGGCGCCATCTGACGAGAATTGCACTCTGGTGAACGGCTGGGTCGAAGTGCGTCTTGGGAGGTTTGGATACGGCGGATACAAGTTCCTCTGCGATGCGCGTCTGCCGAACGCGACGCTGAAGAGCGTCGGGAATCGGGCGGTCGTGTCGCTGCAAGCCAAAGGTCCCGGACAGAGTTTCACTCTGCGATTCAGGAGCGCGATGCGGGAAAACGAGTCTCTGCCAAAGAAGATCACGAAATCAGGGAGCGGACTACTGTACTCCTTGCCTGCCGCCGTTTTGTTCATTTGCGTTGTGTTGTTGTAGAGTGCATTTCATTGATAAACTCATTTTCGTGGCGAGACTTTTCCGGAATGCTCAGGGTTGACCCGAATAAAACGACAAATCAGCGTTGACTCATGCGAATCTTCAAAACGCGCGAATCTGATTGCAAACTTTTCTTTTGAATGTCATCGCTGACGCTTGCGAGAGCGGCGTCTCCCAAAAAGGTTAAAATGGAGCTGATTCGTTCGTAAACGATTGTTCCATCGCTCGATGCGCTGTTGCGCCCTTCTGCTTCTCCTCTTCCCCGTGGCGACGTCCTCCCTGATCAAGAGAAACGCGATCAACACCGCGAAATTCCCCGGTCGACTTTGGGACCTCGAATTCACGATTCCCTACAAGTTTGCCGACAACTTCTGTGCGTCGAATTCTTGAAAGACGCGCGAAAATTCAGAATTTCAGCCGATCAAAGATTCCGCGAAATGGGGCGCGGCGATTTCGAGTCGATCGGGGCGCGCAGCTACTCACGACACAGCGTGCCTGAAACAAATCGGATCAATCTGGAACGCGCTTGTCTTTCGGTAGGTGGCGGGTCAGAGCGTGCAGACCGAGTTTCTCGCTCGTTTAGGCGGGCAAAGTAATCCATGAGATCTTCCGCGGCTACAAGTTCTTCCTCTGCGATGCGCGTCTGCCGAACGCGACGCTGAAGAGCGTCGGGAATCGGGCGGTGGTGTCACTGCAAGCCAATGGAGCCGGACAGAGTTTCACTCTGCGATTCAGGAGCGCGATGCGAAAGAAGAACAAAGGAGAATCCGCCGAGATTCTCTTCGCGTCAACTTCATCAGTTTTCTCGATGTCGATCGTCAGTCTTCTGGTTGCTGTTCTCGTTATCGCCTAGTTCTGCACTGGATGAAGCTCTTCTGTTTGTGCCGAGTCGATTGGATTTTGCCGGAATCAGGATTTTGCCAAAGCGTGGATTTTGCCGGAATCAGAGTTGGATCTGCTGGTGTCGATCCACGCCAACAAAAGGAAGAAGTTCGCACGTTCATCCAGACGCGCGGACGCTCGTCGTCAACAAAGAAGGGTGCCAATGTGACCAAATCGCACCTTTCGTGCTTGTTTTCCTGCCTTTCTGTGAGTGCGCGCACTCTCGTTGTTATGGTCGAGGCGGGGAAATGTTCAGAATCGCACGAAAATGCTGTGTTTTACAACGTCAATCGAAAAACAAACTGGGTGGCGCCAATCGAGTTGCTTACCGCGTTGTTATCGAATCGAAATGCCGGAGATCCATCGCGCGTTATAAATTACAAAAATGTAAATCACATTTTGGAGAAAAGCGACAAAGCATCAGTTCTGCTTGCTTGGAGCTTCTGCAACGCTCGACGGATGGAGGACGCTGACGGTCGATTGACTTCTCGGACGGTTCTTGAAAACGATGAACAGCGAAATGATGAGGACGTTCACAGAGAAGTAGAGTTGATAGTGGACGACGATGATGTGGATCCACCGAATTCTGTAGTTGAAGATCCATTTGTTGATGCGAAAAAGGATTTTCGGAATGAAGCAGAGGATTGTGCTGAAGACGCTTTGGACGAGAGTGATCTGATTTGCCTGAAACCGTGGCCGTCAACTCCAACGCACCGGAAAATCGGATTACCTTGAGGCTCTGGGCGTTTCTCGTCTGTAGATTCTGCTGCATTTTGGCGAACTGGCGGTATTTGAAGCAGAAGAGGACGTGGAGAAGCAGCTCCACAGCCAGCAAGACGTCGAAGACGACCCCGAGGCCATCCAACGCCGCGGAAGTGGAAAATCCGCCTTCTCGATTGAACGGATGCAAGGCGTTTGTGATTAGGGGGAATCCGATGGCAGCGAGGCAGAGAAGAAGCGCGATGAAAGTGAGTTTCGTGCCGACCTTCGGGGAGTAGACGAGCGGGAAAGTCATCACCAGCACACGATCCAACGCCAACGACGCACCGCAGATATGCACGAAGTTCAGCCCTGCGTTTTTGAAGATGAAAAACCACTGCGCCTTGTGGACGTTCGTGTCGAGGAGCGCTGTGTGCAGCAGAGCGATGTCCTCTAGGTTTCTCACTACCGTATCCATGGCATAGATGAAACTGTAGAAGGTACACGCTGCGATGAACAGCATCAGACTGCAAATTGACCCGCGGAACCTCTTGAGGTACGGTAGCAGCGCCAAGGAACAGGAAACGATGCAAGCGAAGTTGAGAAGCGACTGGATCAAAGCGCTCAGTTTCTCCTCCAGCGACGACATCAGACGCCAACAGAGTGAGCAATGCTTGGACGGTCGGGAAAACAGCGTTAGCGTGTGACCGTGGCGTGCGCTCTCGCTTCATCAGAAGGTAGAAATTAATTAATTTCAGCATTTCGATCTCCGCCCTATTGGAATTTCTAAAAAGAGCGCGTTGGTCAAGTGATTTATTGTGGTGGATATTTTCATATTTGAACCCGTTGACCTTTAGGAGTAACTCTAATTTCCTAGTGTTTCGCGCCCTTTGAGACACGTCCACATTGCTATTTACTCTAGGATTCTATCTCGTTTTTTCTTGTTTACGACGGGTGCCGATTGTCAGTGTGGGAGAACCGCGGGAGGACTATTCGCAGAATCGAGACATTTCCAAATTTTATTGATAAGACGAGCTAAAAGCAATACAAAGATGAGCAAAAGCTCAGTAAAAATGAGCTAAAAGCTCTACAGTGACTACGCGAACGAAACAAATAATGAAGTGAAACAAATAATGAAAAGAAACAAATATGTACAGTATTTACAGTATTTACAATTGGGGCAGCGGAGGCATCTCACCAGGGCGCATCAAAGGACTTCTGGGCGCACGCGGGCTTCTTCTTTTCGTTTGGGCTCCAGATTGAGCGCATCAGAAGAGACAGAAGACCAATTTCTTCCTTCTCAGCGTTCTGAACCTCAACTGGACTCTGTGTGTTGTCAACAGGAGGGGAAGCTTCATAGAAGGGGCAGCGCCAGACGGAGTCTTCGTCCACATCCATAGGAGAGGTGCCATCCTCGTCCTCTTCGTCGACCTCCATAGGGGACGAGTCATCGGTGAACCAGACGGCTTCATCCACCTCCATGGGGCACGAGAAGTCAATGTCCGGGAAACTTTTTTTGATCTCAACCGCAACTGGATTCTTGTGGTAATCGACAGAAGGGAAGGCAAGGCTGGGGAAGCATTGTTGGTCCACGGTGGCGCAGAGAGCAGCAGGGACGCGCGAAAGGCGGCTGGCGAGAGAGAGCATCTTCTTCGGTTTGCAATCGAATTAGTGAATGGCGACGGCCGAGGGCAACGATGATCAGTTTTAGGCGAGGAAACGTTTGCAGAAAAGGTACTGTGTTGTTTGTGGGTCCCGAATGGAAAATTTAAATTTGAAACGTCATTTGAATGTTTTATTGCGAATAGAGCGGTTGTTTTTCGCTGTTTTCTCTACCAACAACACAGAACAGTCATAAGCACCCGCATTCGATCTATTAAATATGTGTACAATCCGCATCCATCGCTCGACCGCTTCCGACAGGATTTACAGCTGAAAAAGCGTTGAAACGCGCTCGCCGTATCTCGTCTTGTACTTCTTGCGTCACAGGCGCTCATCCTCCGCATCCGCGTTCGCCGCAATCTGAATTTCCGCGCTGAAACATCTCACAAGCACGGAATTCCTGCACACGACACAAACTCGCTTGAATGCTTCGTCACGCAATTCTCTCACGCAGTTCTTCTCATCTAACTTCCGTGTGCTCAACGACCACCAGGGCCCAACTGCTCAAACGCTCATTGTGGCGATCCGATGGTCGATGTCATCATGGAATTGTCCTCCACCGTCTGTTCTGCAGATTCTTCAGAAATTCGAGGAACAATTCGGTCAAACACAATGTTCAAGCGGTTTTCTGATTGACCCGCTCGATTGACCCGATTGAAGTGCGCTCGCAGCATCAACGAGATGTTTCTGTTCACTTGTTGACTCCTTTCGTTTCATTCTCGCCACAACCCGTAAGCACAAAGTGTGGATCGTCTTCGGAGCTGCAAATTTGAGTTTTCACTCTGCTGCGTAGGATTGCAGACATCGATGCAATTGAGTTAACTCCGCGCCAACATTTTTCCAAAAAAGTGGTTTGCGGCAACGCAGAAATCGAAGACGAATGGCGCGCAATCTTTTTATTCTCTGACATTCTACAAGTTCATCATTTAGAGGACGCCGCGGTGACATTTCTGGGCGAATTCGTGTTGTAGGAGACCACAACCGTCACAGTTCTGCGCTTTGGTCGAAATCGGTAGACGATGAAGCAGTTGACAATGAAGACGTTGATCGAGAGGAAGAAGGAGTTGAAGCTGTGGTAGCTCTGAATCCACCCGACCTGCGAGTCGAAGAAGAGCATGTTCGCGTAGTGGAAGATCTTCGGCAGCAGACAGAGGAGCGACTGCGTGACGATTTGGAAGAACGTGATCTGATTTGCCTGCAATGCTCTGTCAAATGGGCAGAAATTCGAAGCAGAATTCACCCTTTGGGTTTGGAGCCTCAGGACTGAGTTGCATTGTCGTTGGATGTAGCGGTGGAACTGGAAGCAGAAGACGATGTGCAGGATGACTTCGGCCAGAAACACGAATTCGTAGAATTTGTGCGTTCCCTGGTACAGTTTGTAGGTGATGCTGTCAGTGATCCACGTGGCGTAGAGCTCCAACGATGCGGGGATGATCGCGTTGCACACGCAGACCAGGAGAGCGGTGGACAGACAGACAAACAATCCGAAAAAGGTCAACTTGACCGAGACGCTGTGAATTCCGTGTTTCAGTGGGAAGGACATGGCGAGGACGCGGTCCAGCGCCAGCACCGCTCCGCTCACGTAGGTGAAGAACGGAGGGAAGATGAGGAAGAAGACTTTCCAGCTGTAGGCGATCGGAATCTTGAAGCCGACGCCGTGAGAGGCTAATACTTGGCGGAAATAGTTGTCACCCACGGCGATTCCGTAGAGGATCGTGGTGAGGATGTAGAACGGAAGGGTGCCGAAGAGACCAGCGCGCGAATGCCAGCGACAGTAGAAGACGAGGCCGAGGACGCCAAGGATCACGCATCCAAAGTTGAAGAAGGTCTCAAAGTGGAACTTGATCTGCATGTGCAGCGGATGGCTGCTCATCACCACACGCGACAGCGGAGAGCGCGTGCTGGCACGGGGACTGAAATTTGGAGTCTCGGTCACGCCAGAAACGATCGCGCGCAACACGAACAAGGAAAACAAATCAAAGTTCTAGTCGAGTGACCGGTGATCGACTCGCGCGAATCCGCGACAGGAGGGAGCGGCGCAACGAGCATTTCGAAATTTGTGACTTTCGAGAATTGTGGCACGTGGGAATGAATCTGTCCACTCCACGAGAACTTCCTGCAGCTCGTTTAGCACTAACAGGCATGATCGGTGCGTCACACCTGCATCATACACGCCCTAGCACTTTGCACTCCCCCTGAGTACCGTATCTGCGCTCGCACCCTGAAGCACGTGTTTTCATTGACGAGTTTCAATCAGCGCCACAATTTTATGATGAAAAGACAAAACAAAGTTCATCTACAGCACGCTGTCCTCATCAACACCACAAATCTCATATTTTGCGGCTTAGTGCACAAGAGTTGCACTAGAAAAAACAGTCGAATCCGCATTTTCAAGTTCAGGACTTCGACAGAGAGTCCACGAAAACATCGGAATGTTTCTCTATTGGCGTTTCCAATTCTCTGCGAAAACCACATTTCCGAGAATCCAATTGACTTGCAAACGCCGAGTTTAAATAAATTATCCGACCTATTTTCGTCCGACCAGAATTTCGCCCTGACCTCGTGCAGGATCAGCCGGGTGCGCTTGCACTTGAGCACCTGTCTAGAATATTGACAGACAGCTGCTGATGCGCCCCCACCTTTCAGTCGGGGTTCTTGGCGGCTCGGAGCGAGGAATAACCCACACGGCAGCTGCATCTGCCGCTTCTTGCCCTGTATGATCTCTGACCAGAGGATCGAGTCTCCCGCCACTCAGTGCGCGCTTTTATTGCACTTTTCCCGCCAAATTGCAACAATCTATGTGTGCGTTGCGGGACCACATCTCGGTAGTCTTACGGCGGGCAGCACGACATGGACAACCGTTTTCCTTTTCGGTCGGAACCGGTAAACGATGAAGATGCTGACAGAGAAGACGTTCAACGTGAGGAAGAACGAATAGAACTGATGATACTGCGAGATCCACGAAATACGCGCGTTGAAGAAGAATTTGTTGATGTAGAAGAGGATCTTCGGGAGCAAACAGAGGAGCGATTGGGTCGCGATTTGGAAGAGAGTGATGTGGTTGGTCTGAAACGGCGTTTTGAGGTCAACGAATCTCTCTCGCTCACCTTCTGGGCATGGTGTTTGTTCGTCCGGTGCTCCTTCTTCTTGTGGAATCGATAGAATTGCACGCAGAAGATCGCGTGGAAGACGACTTCGGTGAAGAAGACGAATTCGTAAATCTCGGACGTCAATTCGTAGATGAAGAAAGTGGTGCTGGCGGTGTTCCATCCGTCGACATCTGCGCGATCGCCGGGCGCAATCAGATTGCTCACTGACACCGTCAGGGTGTTGATGACACAGAAGAGGACGCCGAGTGCAGTCAGATTCCTGGAGAGATTGTAGGCGATGTGTTGCAGGGGGAATGTGATGGCGAGGACGCGGTCGAGCGCCAACGTCGCTCCGCTCACGTAGAGGAAGTAAGCGGGGAAGATGAGCAGAAGCACCTTCCAACTGTAGGCAAGCGGAACGAAGATTCTGATCCCGTGGACGCAAAGCACCTGACGAACGTAGTTGTCAGCGAGCGTGAGGCCGAAGAGAATCGTGGTGATAACGTAGAAGATGAGGGTACTGTAGATCTGGCCGTGGTGCTGGTGACGCACGTAGAGGACCAAGCCGGCGACTCCGCACACCACGCAACCCGCATTGAAGAGCGCCTCAAAGTGGAATTTGATCTTCAACGCGAGAGGAAACTCCATCGAATCGAAATGAATTGCGGCGTTGATTATTAGAGAACGCGATTGTTTGAGGAAATGAGTTACGACCGCGTGGAATTTGCGTTGCGCACCTGTTCATTAGTTGCTCTCTTCGCTGGACATCAAGCGAGCGTTGTCGCCGACTCGTAAAGGTTGCGCGGGAGACAAACATCAAAATGGTCAAAACATTTATTGTTTACAAGGCAACGCAGTTCGTTTCACGTCACTTCTCGACACGTGGCAGTTAGAGACGACGGAAGATGGCGATTTTATCGCTCGCGCTCGCTGCGGCAATCGAGGAATTCACAGAGAACTCGAAAGAATCAGTTCGGCGCCTCTTTGCCTCACCGCCACGCTGTGAATGATCTTCCTCTTCGGCCGAAATCGGTAGGCGATGAAGAAACTGACGGAGAAGACGTTCAGCGTGAGGAAGAAGGAGTAGTAAGTGAAGTAATCCCGGATCCACTGGATCCGATTAGCGAAGAGAAACTCGTTGATGTAGGAGAGAATCTTCGGGAGCAGGCAGAGGAGCGATTGGGTCGTGACTTGGAAGAGAGTGATGTGGTTGGTCTGAACAGCTGCGATCCACAAGACGCGAATTTGATCAAAAATACCTTCTGAGCATGTTGCTTAACGCCTGCGCTGGTCTTCGTCCGGTCGTAGCGGTAGAACTGCACGCAGAAGACGATGTGGAAGACAACTTCGGCGAGGAAGACGACTTCGAAAAACTCGTAGGTGACCTGGTAGATCGTATGGGTCGTGCTCGAATTCCACTCGTTGTCGCTCCCGTCGCTCCCCGGTTGAATCACGTTGCTAGTGAACATCACCAGCACGTTGACCACACACGCAGCGACCCCCAAAATGGTGAGATTCCGGGAAATCTTGTAGGCGACATGCTTGAACGGAAAGGTCAACGCGAGGACGCGGTCGAGCGCCAAAGTCGCTCCGCTGACGTAGACGAAGTAGGCTGGGAAGATGAGAAGCAGCACTCGCCAGCTGTAGCCGAGTGGAATCGTGATGTGGAGGCCGTAGATCGAGAGTACTTGGCGGAAGTAGTTGTCAGCGAGCGTGAGGCCGAAGAGGATCGTGGTGAGAATGTGGAAGACGAGGGTACTGTAGATGTGGCCGTGGCGCTGATGGCGAATGTAGAAGACGAGCGCGGCCACTCCGCACACCACGCAACCCACGTTGAAGAGCGCCTCGAAGTGGAAGATCACGCGCAGTCCGAGTGAATACGACGGCATTGTTGCGACTGAAATTTCAGGCATCGTCAATCATTTAATTTCTGGTTTGATTTCATTTCATAGCACCTGCACACTTTCATTAAAAGCGCCGGCTACAGTACACTCACACTTGCACTCGGGAAAATGTCCCGAAACTCACAATTCAGCGGCGCTAAACCGAAAAACGAATGATCCAAATGAAGAAAGAGGGCGGCAGCTTTGAGGTCGGCGAGTATAAACGGTGCGGTTTTGAAGTAAACAAACTGCACTTACAGTGAGTGCAGCCTACATGTCCGCTAGTAAAAATGAATGATTGTATGCAGTTGTGAAGGCGAAAAACAGGCTGAAACCGAAAACAGCTGCGTCAGTGCAGATGACTCAAAAACAATGTGATGCAACCGTAATTCCCTAGTGTTTCGCGCCCTTTGAGACACGTCCACATCGCTATTTACTCTACGTGAGGATTCTATCTCGTTTTTTCTTGTTTACGGCGGGTGCCGATTGTCAGTGTGGGAGAACGCTTATCCGGGAGCGTCAGACTCCATTCCTCTCCATTCCGCGCGTCTCCGTCTTCTCCGAAATCGCGATTTAAGAGATTACGACCGGTGAATCTGGGATACCGATAAGACGATAAGACCCACTGTTCAATGCGTTCAAATCGCATGCTGCTTTTTACCTTTGTACTTTTGCCTTTTAGTTGTTTATTGTGTTTCTTCGAAAACACATTGAAAAATCATCTCGCTATATATTACGGGCGGAATTTTTGTTACGAACTGAATTGAGAAACACCGAGAGGTGTGGACAAGTGTGGCCGTCCGCGCCCCCTGAAGGTCTTGAAAGAGGCCGCGATTATGGATCGCTTCGACGATCCCAACATTGCGAAATGCGTCTGCGCCACGATTAGCGACGACTACTCGCAAGTCAGAATTTTTATGGAACTCGCGCGCTACGGGGATCTGCACAGTTTTGTGGAGAAGCGCGGCTATCTGCATCCGAAGACGGCTCAACTCTTCGTCGATCAGATTGTTTCAGGTCTCCGCGTCATCCACAATGCAGGCTACGCTCACCGCGACATGAAACCGAACAACATCCTCGTCTTTGGATTGAGTAAGTTGCGCGTTTTCCTTGCTTGTCTTCATCTTTGGTTTCAGGAGACGTGCAGATCACTGATTTTGGGGTCGCGAAGAAATTGGGTTCCAACGATTCGGTCAGAGCGGACGTAGGAACGCCGTTCTTCTACCCACCAGAAGCGACCCTCTGCTGTGGCGGTGACGTGGACGGCGTAGCCTGGGACCTCTGGGGCGCATCGATCACCCACGTCTACTGCCTCCTCGGAAAGTATCCCTGGGACGAAGCTAGTATGGCAGACCCCGAATATGCAGCGTTTCAATGCGGGGATTTCGCACGCCTGGTGAAGATCGATCGCCGCTGGATGCGCGTGAAGATGGACTTTTGGTATCTTCGACAGCTGCTCCGCCACGATCCCTTGAAGAGGAAGTATCCCTTCTCCTACTGAGCGCGCTCGCGTTGATTTTCCGCTTGCTGCTGCTTCAGTTCTGTACATATTGTATTTAGTTTTTCCTTCTTTTTTTATTTTATCTTTATTAAAGCTTGGATACGTTTGTCTTTGTTGTCTTCTTGATTCTGCGAATTGTGAGTAACAGGTATTTTATGTACACATCCATCAACAGCGCAACATAAAACGCGATCGGCCCTGACGGGACGTAACAATAACAACGTAACAATCTTGATAGGGATAACAACGATCAAATAATATGTACATAGGTGTTTCACATAGCGGCGCACTGTCCGCCCTTCTCCCCAAACACCGCATCCGCCATCTCCTTAGCCAGTATCTCTTCCTCCTTCTCCTCTTCAGTCATTGCATCTCTGCACAAGCCCATGCGCTCCAGAAGGTTCCACCAAGTATCTGCAATTGCCGAGTCCTCGACAATGATATCTTCAAATGTGTTGTCCTTGATTGCAACTGGAAGAAGCACTTTAAGCACCTCAAGTGCGCGAGGATCTTCCGAAAGCGAATAGTAGCAGCGGATCACAGGTTTCAACAAGCGGGAAGACGGATGCGATATCAGATGAGTGACGACGATATTCATTACGTGAATGATGTGAGCGATGCGTTCCGGTGAAGAGCAACAGTGGTTGAGTCCCTCTGCATTGGAGAGAATCTTCTGCAGAATGTAGGTGGCGAGCAGCACAGGGACTGTGGCGTCGCGCTCCATGATGTTCAGACAGATCGGAATCATTGGAGTTTGGACCAGATACTTGACGATCTAAAAGGTCAGAAATGAAGACCTGCTACAGCAACCTAGTGAGCCTACCTCGCCACTATCTTCCTTGAGCAATGATCCGATGACCCCAAGAGAAGCCGTTCGCACGTGTTCACTAGCCGTCATCCGCTGCACAGTGTACAGAAATGGAAGGACAAAGTACAGAAAATCCCCTAAACACGCAGATGAGAAAAAACAATTTGAAACTCGAAATACCTTCGAGAAAATCGTGATGCACATCCTTGCTGGATGCGGCAATCTGCAGCAGAGCGAGGGCGTTACAAGCCTGCGCCGAGAGATCCATGGTCAACGCGTCTATCAAGGGATAAACTTCAGTGATTTCCTGGAGGATCGCATGAAGAACGCCAGGAGTGTTGTGGATGAGCGCCGCTAAGTCTGCACACTCAACGCGGCTCTTCCTAAAACGATTCATTTAGAGATATCTGAAGCGAACGATGAAGAACTTACACAATGTAGCGAATAGCCTTGGAACGCAAAGCGGGTTCGCTGAGTTCGGCGATTTTCGCTTCGATCTCTTGGTCTGGGTGCATTTTCAACCTGGAACATGATTTTCAAATCACAAATTGACTTAATCGCTTAAGATTCCTATAATTTATAGTCGACGATCGCGATAAAGAGACTGAATCGAAATCGCAGCCCAATCACTCAAGGCAAAATTTAATTGGTCCTGTAGCGATCACCGCAGCGGACGCGTGACGGTCTGTGCAAATAGTGTCCCACAGCAAGTAGGGCGTTCTCACCGGCATCTTGCGACTAATTTTGTTTTTTGTTACTTATGAAACGCCACGAAAGGGAAGGAAGACCGCCTCGAAAATGGTAATCGCAAAGAGACGAAGTGAGCAAAAACGCCTCGTAAAATGTTTAATTTACAACCAAATAACAATGATGTACAGGAATAATAATAACAACGTCAACAAAGCAATAATAATAATAACGTCAACAATAGTTTCTAAACCCATAAGACATGTGGTTGACGTTTCCATTGGCGTCCAAAAACATGAGAACTGGAACGCAGTACCAAAGTCCATGCGGTCCCAGAGCATTTCTGTATTCCATGGTCAAGACGATGGTGTCAGTGGTGTCAAGATAAATCATCTATAAGGAAATGACTAGATCGTGAGAATAATTGGTCAAACATACTTGCGGGTTAGGGTAGAACATCAGGGGGTTAGCAATATCCTCGTGCAGCAGAGTGGAGATCGGCGACCAACGCGCTTTCTTGTCCTCAGCTGGAACGAACGCGGGTGCGTCTGGGTTGAACTTGAATGGCTTCGGCACCACGAGCTCGTAGCTGCACTTGTTAGTCGGGGCGATAATCTCATCAGCCTTTGGTCCATCCACCAGTTGCGGAGCACTCCTGAGTAACAAGAATTAAAAGATTCGAGAGTATTCAACTCACTGCCGCTCGCGCCGACGTTTCTTCATCATTACGTTGAATGATCTGGCGGACTGCCACTCATCGTGCAGGGCGAGCTGAATCCAAACACGATTATAGTACATGAAAAAGAGGTCGCATACCAGTTTGTCGTCGACGTTGGGGCTCCGAATCATGGCTACCAGCGGTACTTTCACTGCGATGAGAGAGCAGCTGACAGCGAGCGAATGACGACGATTTCATTTTAGGATTTTCAACTCGCGCGCTGCAAAACTGCTCAGTAATCGCGTTGGGGCTCACAGATTTGAATTTTCTGCAGATTCCGCATGCCTGTATCGTATTCTGCATAAAGTTGACGAGCGCCTGAAGCTGCCAGTCCGGTTGTCCGCACTCCTTTGGAATCTGATTGACTCTCACAACGCAGAGTTTCTGTATAATTGCCGTTTGTGCGATTTCCTGTTTGCGAAAAGCTGCTGGGATCAAAGATGTTCGCGTGTTTTTTGGCTCCCAATTCGCTGACCATTTGCTCATCGTGTTTCAGAATTGATGAAGATCACACGAATTGAAATCAACGGATTCAAATCATACGCTAACCGCGTGGCAATCACCGGTTTCGATCCGCAGTTCAACGCGATCACCGGACTGAATGGAAGTGGCAAGTCAAACATTCTGGATGCGATCTGCTTCGTTCTTGGGATCTCCAATCTCAGTCATGTGCGTGCGGTGAACATGAGCGATCTCGTCTACAAGCAGGGACAGACTGGTGTGAGTCAGGCTTCAGTGACGATCACTTTTGAAGTCGACAAAAACCTTCCGATTGACGGCCGCACCAGCTTCGTTGTACGTCGACAGGTAAATCTGCGACGAATTCTTTCATTTGTGAAATTGCGTGTTCAGGTTTCTGTGAATGGAACGTCGAATTATTTGCTGAACGGAAGGAGCGCTACTAACACGCGAGTTGTCGATTTTTTTCGTTCTGTCGGCTTGAACATCAACAATCCCCATTTTCTCATCATGCAGGGCCGTGTTACGAAAGTGCTTAACATGAAGCCGCCGGAGGTATCTGATCTATTCCCCTATTGCATTACAAAAAAGACAAAATTAGATTCTTGGCATGATCGAAGAAGCCGCCGGGACGCGTTTGTACGACGATAAGGTTGCCAAAGCACAGGCGACGATCAAGACCAAAGACAGCAAAATGGAGGAAATTGTTAAAATCATCCGTGACGATCTGGAGCCAAAGCTGGAGCGTTTGGAACAGGAAAAAGAGAATTACACAGAGTACCAGAAGATCGTAAATCATATTGAAATCGATGAAAAGAGCCTCCGTCGTGCGGAATACGTGATGTCTACGGTTGCTTTTGCTTTTGTCGCAAAATTCTTGAACGTTGATTTTCAGAAACAGCGCAGTCACTTTGTGAAACAAGCTAATCGAATGGATTCTGAAATTTCGAATTTCGATTGCAGGATCGAACAGGTTAATGATAGCATTGAATCCGTCGCTGCTGCACACCAGAATCTAGAACTTCAGCGCGCACAGGCAGGACTTGCAAATTAAAATCGGTCAATTTGACTCTTTGTTTTAGACGAACGTCGGTGACCTGCGAGACCTACAAGATCGTGTTGAAGAAACCAACCGCTACTTTGCAAGCCTGAAGTCCGAAATCAATTCGAACAAAAAGACTATTGAGTCTAATCAGCTATCCATAGATCGTATGGCTGAGGACATTGAGGCAGATCGAAGAGATATCGACACGAAGAAAGTTGAACTTGCCCAGAAGGAGAACGAATTTGGTGGACGCGAGACTCAGGGAATTGAAGCTGAGAAAGCGGTGGAAAGAGCAAGAGAGAAGTTAACAGCACTAGCTCAAGGAATGACCACAAACGATCGTGGAGAGACTACCACTGTCGATGCAGAGCTCACTGAAGCGAAATCCGAGCTGTCGGTTGCGCAAACCATCGTTCAAACAAAAAGAATGCGGTTAGTTCCGCTTTTTTCAAAGTTGGGCCTATAATGGAGCAGATTTTAGCTTAAAGCAATTGCGACCAGGTTTGGAAAGCAAGACAACCGAATTGAATAGATTAGGTGCAACACAGCAAGGACGATTGGCCGAAATCGACGAGGCTAATAGAAAAGTGGTCGTTTCAAAGGTTATCAAAATATCCGGCTGAAAGCCTTTCAATCAATATTTGTTGCTTCTTCAGATGGAAGTAGATTCAATTAGCTTCGATAGAGAACGCTTTCACGAATTACGCCATCGCCAGGAAGAGCTTACCAGAAGTTGTGGGCAATTGGACTCGAATATCGACCGTCAACGTAATGAGCACAAATTCACTGTCAAATACGTCACGCCTCGGAACTTCGATGAGCGAAAAGTGCGGGGAACCGTTATTAGCCTCATTCGATTAAAGGACCCAAAGTACGCTAAAGCAATGGAAACGATTGCTAAAGCTTCTCTGGGCGATCTGGTTGTTGACGATGCTGAAACCGCGAAGGCTCTTCTGACTTATGGAAGGTTGACCTCTCGAATCCGAATACTTCCATTGAACAAGCTTTGTCCCCATTATGCCAGCGAACGTGCGCTTTCGACCGCCCAGAACAGATACGGAAGACATAATGTTATTCTTGCCAAAGATCTATTGGACTACGATCGCGAATTCGAAGCCGCGATTGCCTACATATTCGGGAGTGTGGTGGTCTGCTCTGATATGTCCATTGCGAAAAAAGTGCCATTTGAACTCGGATTGCATTGTGTTACATTAGATGGTGACTACGTGAATCCCAGTGGAGTGCTTTCGGGAGGTACGAAAGATGTTTTAGATTGTGACTAAAAATGTCCATTTAGGCGCGAGTGGAAGCTCTCAGTCACGTCTGGCGGCTTATGACAATTACTTGAAATGTGTGAGGGAACGGGAGGACAAGATCAACGAATTGAATTGCATTAGAGGTATTTTTTCTCAGTTTTGAAAGTGCAAGGAACGACTTTGTCGCTCTAGGTGAGATCGCGGAACATTGTAAAAACGAAGCTGGCTTTGAAAGAGCTCACAGAAATTATGAGCAATCGAAGAAGCGCCTCGAACAACTCCAGGCAAAGATGGCAGTTGGAACTGTCGCCATGTTGACTAAAGAAATCAATGCATATGAGGAGGAAATCCGATCCAGTGAACAGGAAATAACTGCAGCCCAACATCAAATATCTGAACTCACCGCCAAAGTGAATAAGCTCGAACATTACAAGAGCAACGAAAAGGAGTGTCGAGGCAAAGAGAAGAAACAAGCCCAAGAAGAGCTAAAACGGGCTGAGCAGTTGCTGCGTAGCGTGAAGGGTGGTTCTGACAGATCTAAAGAGATTTTGAATGTACTCAGGTAGGCTAAACATTAAATTTTCACACTGCGGTTACCATTGCAGAGCTGAAATCTCGTCGCTGCAGAATGATATAGACCTCGCTATCAGTGAAATGGAAACTAAACAAATCGAGCTGAGGAAATGCCGAGAAGATGTCAAGAAGCTCGAAAGCTCACTGAACGACGCAGAGCGATCTTGTGCAGAAGCTAAGACGAATCGTGATAATGCCAAATCAAAGGCTCGAGAAGTTGAAAACGCTTTACGTAGTCACATTGAAGAGATGAACAAGCTGAAGAAAAGACATAGTGAATTACTGTCTCAGCGAAAAGAAGCCGATCTTGAGAGAGCGGAGTATGTGAAAACAGCGCAGTCTCTCTTGCGCAAGATTGAGCGCATGGAGAAAGAACATTGTGGAATCAAAGAGGCGAGGGCGGAAGACGTCGATTTTGAAACTGCGAAACGAGCGCTCGAAAAAAAGGAAGCACGCTTGGCCGAACTTCAAAGAATAGTTAATCCAAAGGTTATGGATCAGTTGAGCGGAGCCGCACAACGCCTATCCGTGTTGCAGAAGAAGTTAGAAACTCTGAACACTGAAAAGAAGACTCTGTTGACTACCATTGGTACGCTTAATGTCAAAAAGGAAACCGTGATTTTGAAGGCTCACAAACAAATTAATCAGGTGAGCCGTTTTATTCTCTGCCTTCTTTGACAACTAAGAATTCAAGGATTTTGGCGGCATTTTCGGTTCACTGCTACCGGGGCGATGGCTGCCTTGCAGCCTCCGAAGGATGCGAAAGATGCAATGGGCGGTCTCGAAGTAAAAGTAGGATTCAACGGAAAATGGAAGGATAGTCTTCAAGAGCTGTCGGGAGGTCAACGCTCGTTGGTAGCGCTATCCCTCATCCTAGCTATGCTCAAGTACAATCCCGCACCTTTGTACATTCTCGATGAGGTTGATGCAGCGTTGGACATTTCGCACACCAGAAACATCGGCAGAATGATTCGCGACCATTTCACGGAATCCCAGGTCAGATATAGTGACAAAAATATAAGATTTCAAAGCTGTTTTTTTAGTTTATCGTAGTTTCGCTGAAGGACAACCTCTTCAACTACGCCAACGTTCTCTACCGGACAAAGTTTGTTAACGGCTCCTCTACGGTCATGCGAACGACTAGTCAGGACCCGGTCCAGGAGGAAGAGCCCTGACAAATTCATTTTATTTATGTATGAATAACCCTATTATTATCGGCGTGTATATAATGCTATCTAAATTTCTAACGGAAGTTCCGTTACGGAGCTGCATGTTCACAACTTTGCATTGAATAGTATGCAGCGAACATTGAATTTGCGGGGCACGTATTGATCGGATGCTTGTGGTGTGAATTTCGCAGGCTCCTGTAGTGTTGGATCGTTTGACGCCAAGCTTCAAAAGACAAGTCAACGTGCACACGAGTAAGAAAATATCCGCAATCCTTCAGCCTTTTTACGGCGGTTGCTTCCAAAATATTCAAGAAGTTCATGCTCTCCGTCGCGAGACCCACAGCAAGCAGGATGCAAATTGATTCACCTTGCTCGCACAATTGCTGGCATGTGCGGTTATGATAAGTCGCTGTTGGATATTTCTACTCGATATACTCGATAGAAATCATATGTACTTTTGGAAATTTAAAATGCAAATGTCTTCAGTCGCGATTGTTTGAGTATTTGGTCATACTGTCTCTGAGAACAAAAACTCATATTGTCATGTCATATGTACTCATATTCCACGTGCACGCGTTGTCATTGCGGATCTAAATGCTAGCATACCATTTCAATCGTGTCGTATGATTGCAGATGACTTCCACCGTCTTCTTCAACGGACAGCGATTTACCGTGACGGACTTCCTTGGGAAAGGAAATTTCGGATCGGTCTTCAAAATCCCAGCGATCGACGAGGGTCAAGACGATCTTCCTACGCCATGAAGGTCGCGAAACGCGGCAAAGCGAGTGAGGACATCGCCCTGTGGTACCTGCAAGGACACCCGAACATCATCCGCCTGATAGCGTTGCTCCCGGACCCGAATGCAGTGCGCCTCGTCATGGAGTGGGCGCCGCTTGGGGATCTCGGCGCCTTGTCGAAGCGTCCGGTGCCCGCAATGGTTGCGCGCTCCTACTACAACCAGGTGGTGAGCGCCTTGTACCACGTACACTCGCTCGGCTACATCCATCGCGACGTCAAACCGGCGAATATCCTGATTGGCGCCGATCGTAAGTTGCATCTGAAACGACAAACAATTAATTCTTTCCTTCAGGAATGGCGAAGCTCGCAGACTTCGGACTAGCAGTACACTACGAAGAGCCCGACTACAAAGTGCGCGCCTGTGGCACTCCTTGCTGCCTACCACCAGATGTGATGCGCCCAGAGCCATGGCGAAAGGGCTACACGAATGGACGCGACTTGGATCTCTGGGCTGCTGGCGTCACGTACCTATGGATGCTGCTCGGATGCCGACCATGGGAAAGTGCCAACCTATCCGACAGAAGCTTCGTCAACTTCCTGGATGGAAACACGTGGACCCCGTACAGTTCATTCGTCCAAGCCCTTCTGGATGAGCTTCCTGCGAATCGGCGCATTCCGCCCGCTTACAAGCCCCTCCGTCGTCGCTGGTAAACTACGACTTTCATCCTGTGTTATCATATTGTTTGTTCTATCTCATTTCATATTTTCATTCTCTTTTCTTGTCTTTTGTATTTTTATGTATTTTTATTTGTTTATCTTTTATAATAAAAAAACGGAGGTGATGTGCTGGAGTTGAATTCATCGCTATGGGAGTCGAGTTATCATCGCACGTTCTTTGCGCCTATTTTCTGCACGTTCACTGGTGTCTGTCTCTCTCGTACGGTTTGCAGGAATTGCATCGCGGAGAGCTTCAGACGGAAACGTTCATTTGAGGTCGAAGGAACATTCAACGACGGCTGCTTCGCGATCACAAACCGTTGATCCGTGTGATCGCTCTCAACAGAAATGGCAACGCCTCCACCGAAGGAAAATACTCCGCGCAGCGCAAAGTAAGTTCTCCCCACCCGGTATATTACCATCGTAGCTTCTGTTCAGGTCGGCATCGAGCGCCCGCAGCGGCAGCAAAGAGGCGATGCCGAATGGCGCTTCCGCTGCCAACGGCACCGCATCTTCCGGCGGAGTCTTCAAGAAACTCTTCCTGCGAATCGGCGAGAAGGTCGGCTCGGTGCAGAAGACGGAGTACAGTCCGCAGTTTCTCGACGCGTGCAAGGAGATGGAGAAGTATCGCATCGTTGTCGAGGATCTCTGTCTCAACGTCCTCCGCGTGGCTCAGCAAAATCCACGTCATGTTCCCACACCGCTCGCCAAGATGAACATCGAGCCGCCACCTAACCAAGATCCCTTCGAGGAGCTCGGCAACGCCATTTCCAAGATTCAGCCTCTTCTCGATGAAAAGGTGAGAATTCAGCGCTTGAAGTTGCGAAACGATTTCTTGTTCAGTTCAACGTAAACAAACAGAACGAGGCGACGCA
>MQUG01003104.1:0-238607 GCA_007213375.1 Steinernema feltiae | reverse complement strand
GTAGGTGGTTTTTGCTCCGGCAAATACGGTTCCTCCAATTGTTCGCACTGACAATGAGCGCGCAGCTGTTGTCGTGGGAATGTTGTGGATAACAATCTGAGTCGCCAGATGACGTCTGCAGCAATCTTCTGCCTATTGATTGTAGGCAGACTTCAGACTGCATAATTACATCACAACGCAGAGGGAAAGGTGATGCGCAAACACATCGAAGACGCAGACGGAACTGAAACGGGTTCAGTTTCGGGCAGGTAGAAAACACGGCCGCGCGGCCATCGCTGTCATAAAACGCGGCCGTAAAATTGTTGCAGTCTGGTACATAGACGTTGCAGACGTTCACACTTCTGGTACTATTATGTGAAGCACGCCGCATCAAACTGAACCTCCGATGCTACACTGAACAGAGACAACATTCCATCATTAGATCTCAAGATTGAGCGGCCGAGTTCTCCGCACAAAAAAACCTGCAATTGCGGCATGTGCATTAGAGTATCTTCCTATAGAATGTCATCGTGTAACCACAAATGACTCCTTAGTGATAAGCCTGCATCGCAGAACTGCATTTCTTCTTTGCTACTAGATCCACGATCTCCTCAGATCTTTAAATTTTTGAACCAAACTCGCATCTCGATTCGAATCGATTTGATTTCAAACAATGCGGTGCGACGACGTCATCTGGGACTACATACAACAAATCCGCTTAATGTTGAACAACGATCGTGCAGCGGTCAGCACTTAAATAAATAAAGAAGATTGCGTTCAAATTTCGCCATAATAATCGTTTCTGTTTGTCAGTCCGCGTGTCCGTCAGTCAGTGAATGAATTTCGAAAGTGCACAGCGACTCACGCTGCCACGTTTCTTTGCTGAAAAACTCGTTTGATTGTTTCTGGAGATTGAATTCAATTTCAGTTTTTAATTTTGGTCCAACAACGATCGTATATTTTTCTAATTTTTGTCATATTTCTGTGCCGTTTCTGCGCCTTCGAGGTGCTTTGCCGTATTTTGGTTGTTAGCGGACTGAGCCCGATCGCTAATTTGGTATGTGTGATATATCTCCTGAAGCGCTCGAGGAGAGCAAGCATGGCTACAGTGCGGTTGCAATTTTTGTAACTTATGTTTTTTTATATCTTTTTGTATCTATCTGTTTGTTTTTTTCATTATGTATTTCTTTTCCGTGGCGCTTTGCAAGCTAGTATGGCATTGATTTTCATCTCATATAGCCACAACTGATGCGTTTTTGTTTGTTTCAGAAATGTCGACGACACGCAAACGCACTGATTCCGGCTCGTACAGTAATTGCAGCTCTTCTGGAAACGAAGCAGCTTCCGAAGAATCCACAAAGTGCATTAACTGCAAGAATCTATTGAAGAATGCACGGATCGCCTACCACGCTATCGCGCAAACCCAAAACAGTGCCGCTCAAATAGAGAATCTGGAAAGAGTAGGCTGACTTTTGCAGTTTATACTGATGTTAATCCATTTTTCAGGAGGTATCACAGCTTAACAGCATCGACATCGAACAGAAGGAGTACATCGAAGAGTTACAAAAGCAGAAGACAGCGATGCAACAAGAAATCGGTGAATTAAAGGCTTTCAATCGAGACGCCGAATTCTCAGTCAAGCACTTGAGGGAAAAGATCAAGGCGCTTAGTGAGCAGTCAGCCGAAGCAGTCGTAGGTCGCCTAGTACGGGGCTGTAATTTATTATCTGCTTAAGCACGCTTTGAATGAGAACAAAAAATTGAAGGAGCGCTTCGAGGAGAGCAAGAATGGCTACTGCGAGGTTGCAAAGAAACGTCAAGCACTGATTAAGAAGTACGAAGACTCTGTAAGGCTACTAAAGGTCGAGATGGATCGTCGCAAGCGAGCTGAATTGTTTGTTGAAGAGATGAAGAAGCAGCTGAATCAACAGAAACCTTCAGCAACAATCGTCGCCCCTTTAGAGAATGGTGAGACGACTTGGGGTGTAACATTCGAATTAATGCGTGTTTTATAGAAGTAAAGAACTGTGAGCCTAAAAACAAACGGTCATCGCTATCGTTTTCATCGTCAACTTTGCTCGAGGACGATTTTTCAAGAAAGAGCAGGACAGCTGCTTCTGTTTTGCTCTCCACGGAGCCGGAAAGAACTGTCGAGGAGCCTCCAGCCGACGGCGCCAACAGATGGGATGCAGAAGTTTCATTTAGACTGGCGGGTATATTGTAATCATCGTGTAAAACAACAATTACCTATTTTTCAGAGCAATCAAAGCCACTAGCGGCATCAAAAGATGTCGAAGAGCGAAAACCTGTGCTCGAAAAGAATCCCACCAAGAAAGCGACTTTTGAAAAACAACGAGATCACGCGGCATCTTTTCCGCGAATTGATTTAACGCAATATATTGATAATGCCGAAGAATCTGACTTGTCTTCGCCTCTCGTGTCACCCATTCCAAAGAAGACACAAGAAACTCCGAAGAAAGAATTGATGCAGCAAAAGAGAACTCTCGAGGAGCCTCCAGTCGACGGCGCCAACAGATGGGATGCAGAAGTTTCACTTGCGGGTATATTGTAATCATCATGTAAAACAACAATTACCTACTTTTCAGAGCAACCAAAGCCACTAGCGGCATCAAAAGATGTCGAAGAGCGAAAACCTGTGCTCGAAAAAAATCCCACCAAGAAAGCGACTTTTGAAAAACAACGAGATCACGCGGCATCTTTTCCGCGAATTGATCTAACGCAATATATTGATAATGCCGAAGAATCTGACTTGTCTTCGCCTCTCGTGTCACCAATTCCAAAGAAGACACAAGAAACTCCGAAGAAAGAATTGATGCAGCCTACAGACGTCTCTGCGGAGGAAAGCGAAGAGCCGGGGGCTGCAAATGAAGAGTTGATCTTCGCTGACGACTTCCACGATGTAGCAAACGATCATGTACTCGTGGTTCCTTCCAGCACACACGGCAAGAAATCTACAAAGAAAGACTTTGTAGCAACGAAAGTGCCAAAGTCCAAACCAGCGGAAACCGACTCATTAGCTACCTTTGTGGATGATTCAGCAACAGCTGACATCTTATCTCTTATGGGGAAGTTGTGTTCCGATGTTCCAATATCGGCGCTTCCGATGCCAGATAGATTTCTGACAAAAGTGACAAGCAAAAGGATCACCAGGGTCAGTTCTTTTAGCCATTGCATCCGTTAAATACAAAGAATTTAGGCAGCAAAGTCAGAAGTAGTGCCAAGAATAAAATTAAACGAAGAATATCCGTGTATTCAGCCAAATCTCGCTCTGCCCATCATTGTAAAATAGTGGTTTTGTTGTTTTTGCGATAATCCTTCTTTTCAGAAAAAGCCTCGAAAGCAGCGTGTTGAGAATGAGTCAGTGAAGCGCGGACGGAAGCGAACATTAGAAAGCGAAGTGCAGCCGCAAGATGATGAGCCGAATGACACAATTCTCCAGGTAAATGCATCACTTTCTCTACTCGCGTTCTAATTAGATCTGTTTTCGTCTCCTGTTAAACAGTCAGTGTCAGTGGCAGTAAGCGCTCCGCTTCCAAAACGTACTCGTGGTCGACCTTGCAAGAATACCGCGCCTGTGGATCAGTTGTCCGTGCCGAAGATTGCCGGACTTGGACACGAAGAAGCTTCGATTCTGGATGTTCTGCAAGCGACAATAAACGATTCGGCGGCCGGGTACGACTGTGGAAAGATGCATGCAAAGATGCAACCATTCCGCAACTGCATCGGCCAGAAAGACGCAAAGGCGCTGTCTGAGGGCATCGTGAAGATTACGCTGAGAATGGAAGTGGGTGATTTGATGGGCATGCTCTTGAAAGCGACAGAGCACACCGTCGGTGACGGAAGTTTTGTTGTCCTGGGCAAGCCCGAACAAGCACTTTTTGAATTCATACATCAGTTGATGTCATTCGAAGGATTAAATGAACTTTGCGAGATGGTTTTTCAGTAAGTCGATTTTGTTTCCGTTGATATAATCGAAGACTCGTTCGCAGGGATCTTCTATTAGAATGCCGTAAACTTCGCCATACGACAGGAGTGCAGTTCTCTAAGTTTATTCGCTGTCTAACGTTTTCCTACGTGCTTGCGATCAAGACGAATGAGGTTTGTGATTCAGTTTGAACAGCCAACAATATAACCCTGTTTCAGCACTGCTCAAATATACTATCCCCTCAGTTACACGCTTTTCTTCATGAATTCTTGTTTTCAATGCCTCCTGACGTCACTGTCCCGTCGCTGTGTTATGCCATCACCATTGTACCCGAAATAGTCAAAGATGTCTTTTTTAGCGGAGACAGAAACTTTTCAAACGATTTACTAAATCTTCACCTTGCTGGAAGAGTAAAAGAACCGTCTTGAATGTACCGCAAGCATTTGTGTTTCAGGCCGACTTCAAGCTGCTGATGTCCGATTTAACGAATACATATATAGGACAAGATGGCAAAGATTTGCTTGTGAATCGAACTGCGTCCGAATTGGTCCAGTTTCAACGTGGACTCCTCGACAATGCGATACGGAAAGCTCTCACCCATGATGAATCCAACATCTCTTCAATTGCTTCTTCTATTAAAGATTGCTGTGCGTTATTTATGCCATTCTTTGAGTTTGAAAATGGAGTCGACAGAACCGAAACACTCAGCGGAATGGTGGCAGAATGCGATTCAATGTTGAGTGCTCTTGCGAACGGTAACGCCTCAAAGCAAAACTGATTGAACTTCACCATTCACTTATAGATTTCGAGAACAGCGAGCTTTTGTCGAGAGCAAACAGATTGTTGCAGCTCACTTCTCGACTAATCGTCATATACGGCTCCTCGACTACGGTGGGTTTTGCGCAATTTGCGGCAACAACCCTGAATCGGATTATAAAAAAGGTAGGTATAAACGATACGCCCATCATTATATGCCTCTTTAGATGCGCAACTACATATCTACATTTACCGAAACCTCCTCAACCATTAGCTCAGCGATCGTCATGTGGATAAAAGCTGTGCAACCCTTCTCACGAATCGCACTAATCTCCTCTACTACTTCATGAAAACGAAAGTTGTTGGTTAATATATGCCGTGTCCACTGCGGGTATCTATAGCATGATTAGCTCACATTTGTTTCTGTTGCTTTCTCAGGTGTACATATTTACTAACAATAAAGATTTTTGTCAAACGCCGCGATCCGCCGATCCGCTGATAGGCCGTGAATGTTTGTGAAAGCCCATTTGCGGGGTATAAGAAAACAAAGTGAGGCATTCGGAGAACAGGACATCGCATCGGCCACATCTCTCTCTACTTTCCCTCCGACTTCCTTGACACAAGCGTATTCGCCTGCTTCTTCGTCGCACTCCCGCGTTTGACCGCGTTCTTCGTCCAAAACAGCGCTGCAGAGACGCCAAAGCAGCATCTGATCCTTGAGGTTGCAGCGCGGCAAAGCTTCTGACGCACCAATCTTAATCGAACGCTGTAAGAAACTGGGGAGAGAGGGAGCGGGAAAATCGCACTTATTGACGAAGAGACAAATGAAGGAGTTCATCCCGGCGTTGCCGATCCACATCATGTTGATGAGGAAGTTCTTCAGTCGGCCAAAACTGGCCGGAAGAATGTCGTCCCCCTTGTGCCAGCAGAAATTCTGAATCGTGCAGTATACGGTAAGCACAAAGGCTTGGAAGAGAATCTTGCGATTTGCGTGATAATGACGCCGCAAGTCGACCTTTTTGCGCTAAAAACAACGGAATTGAGACCTCGCGACGACGATCTGAAACGCACGTATTTGATGAGACTGATGGTGATGGCGATGTAGAACGCCCAGGCGACGAACATCCCGATGATCTGATAGAACATGCTGAGCGTCTTGAGGAAGTGGCTGAAGCTGAAGGAGAGGTCGTAGGACCATTTGAACTCGGTGACCGAGTATCCGTAGTTGACCTGATTGGAGGAGAGCGGCAGAGCGAACGCGGCGAAAAGCGCGATAGAAATTCCTATCCAAATCTGAAAGCAACGATTTGATTGCTGAGAAGCAAGGAGTGGCGCTTCTGTCTCAGCGCTGAATGCGCGCAGGAGTGGAAACACGGGGATCTCTCTTCCAAATCACCCAGAATTCAAAAGGTGCTTTCAGTGTTCAAATTTCTCTTTGCTGGCACGTTTAACAAATGTGCTTCCGTGTGTCCTGCAACCCGATTTTCCAAATTCGGACTCTTTTCCCACGATCGAGTTCTCCCGCGTCGCGTGCGCAATGCGAATTACCCGATTTGCATTCGACGAGAAAATGATCTTCTCGTAGAGCGGGCAGCAGAGGAGGACGAAGCGGTTGAATGCCAACAGGATTGTGATGAACACGTAACACTCGTAGCAGGGGCTGATGATCACTCCGAGCATCTCAAACGTCGCTTTTACTCTCGCACTCGATGATCAAGAGCCTACTTTTCCAACCCAATAGGTCGCCTGATACTGTAGGATTGTGAAGAGACCGGAGATCATGTGGATGACGAGTTGAACGACGTCGCAGACGCCCAGAAACAACATGATCTTGTAGGAGGAGTTGACTGTAAATTCAGGATTCAATGCGATGACCTAAATACGGAATCTGGTAGAATTCAGATGTTCGTTCCACTTACAGAAAGGACAACACCGTTGACGAGAAGGCAGAATCCGCTTAAGGCGATCATGCAGCATCCGATGAGCACCTCTTCCGTGGTCATCGCTCGAAGTTGGTCTGAAAATGAGACACGATTTCCGTAAAAGACATTTATAGGCGTGAGAACGTGCGCGACACACTTCAACGCACAAATTACGCCGGGAAATGTGGCGAACAAACAAGGCAATCGCGTTGGGTGGATAGATTCGACAAGAGACGTATCAAAAACAAGTGCATCGCTTCCGCTCTGCGAATATTCTCCACGACAACTGCGCGCGTCTGCAAAGCCGAACACAAGCACAAGACACCAGGATCAACGGGCTTTAGAGCACAAAGTATGAATGTGTCACTTCGGAAACGTCTAAATGGAGACACAAAGGAAGGTTCTCAAGCGCTCAATTCCTTGAAATCCCGAGAATGGATTCGCATCTGCACACATCGGAGAACGAGAACTCCTCCTTCTAATGCGCGTTGTCCGTAGGCGCTCAAGAGCGCAGAAACAACAACTTGAAGAAGAACGCACTGAACGCCATTGAGGTGAACGCAAAATCCACGTTTTAATTCGTGTTTTTGCACTGAAGCAAAGATATGCGTAGGTCTACGACTCGCTAATCACAGTCCAAAAGCACTCATAAAACTCAAAAACAAGTCTATCAACAAGCGCTAATGAGCAGGAAACGGTCATTCAATTCACGCGTCACTTGTGCTCCTCGGATTGAAGTTGAGCGTCCGACAGCAACCAACTTCCCTGTACGCGAATTCACACAGGAGAATCTCATTGGGAGGATTCTCCTAGGATTGAGCGCCTCGGTCTGAAGCACTTTGCCCTGAGAAGTTCTCTTGGGTGGGCGATCAAACAAAATTGCCGCTTTCTTTAACGAGAATTCGTGACTCAAACAATTATTACAATTATTCATTCGGGCCAATCATCCCCCCACTAGATGCTCGCTGTTGTTCTTGACGCACGGCGAATGACCTGCAGGTGCGATGGAAATCACAGTTTAGCTCCGGAATATTTCCGACTGAAATGTTGACCTTTGAAATTCGAATCGAATCGAGCACCATCAGCGCTGCTTGACATCAACTCTCGACGGCCAAACGCAGCAAGCGTGGAATTTGTCGTGATTTTTCCAAAAACACACAAGAAAGGAAACTCTGTAACCAACGCGACGAAACGCCGCTCACGAATGAACCGCAAACCTTGAAAAGTCAAATTGAATTTTTTCTACTAGCGAGCAAATAGAATTAAGCATTCGCCTCGTCATCATCAGACGAAGAAGTGGAATATCAACATACAGAGTCCAAGACTCCAAAATCCAAGACGTGGGAAAATTGACCGGATTCCGCGTATCCTCAGAACAGGCGCGACGTTTTTCAAGTTCCTGATGAAAGTGAGAACGGATCTCGGTTGCATCAACTTTTGCCGACGGCGACGTTGCGTGGAATCTGACTGCCAGCGCTCGCTCGCGCCAGTGCGAAATGCTGAATTTATTAAGCTGCACACAGTGCTATTCACAATTCACGGTTTGACTGTGGCCACTGGAAGGCCGAGCGGCGTTCCTCCCTGGCCGAACGCGCCGACGCCCGGCGGAGGCGGAAGCGCGAAGGTCGCGTTCGGATGCGGATGACCGTTGACTGCGTGAGCGGAGCGTTGAGTTGCAGACTGAAATCAAGGATGAAACTCCGAGTGCATCGGGGGAAGCGCCCACCGGAGGCAGTTGCGCTTCGCATCCTAGGAGAGCGAGGAAGAAGACGAGGACGACAACGGCGCAGAACTTCATTTTGCGTTCAACAAGTCGTCAACTTGAATTTTCCGCTTTTATAGGACGCGAAAGTGGGTTGTGACAGGTTTGACGAGGACAAAACACGGTCGACAGCGATTATTAGCGGCGGGATTATGGTGTCGCGCGGTCATCAACGCGGAGATGATGAGGTAAACAATTGTGTTGCTCCTGGTTGTTGTCGATCACCCCGTTTCTGTCGAATGGGATGCAGAACGACGGAGGATAAACCAAAAGCGGACATGAATCAGATAGTTAGATAGCTGTGCAGTTGGAATTTCGGGCGCCGTGGTGGATTTCTGTCGATTTCTGTCCTTTGTCGATCGCTCTTTCCTCGAAAATGTAGAATGAAGGACGCGAAACGATTAAATTTATGCGAAGATTAGAACAACCAGATGAAGCGCTGCCCGCGTCATTCAAAAGAGAGTGAAATTCACGGTCGAGAGAGCGTCAGAATCAACTGAAAAGCTGAGATAACTGAATTCGAGGTCGCTACTTGACGGCGCGGCAGACGAGAGGAAAATTCCGTTGCAGAACGACTTTTTGAAAGCACTCCGTCTCGCTCATTCGGTCCACGCTGCTGTCAGGGGCAGAAGTATTGAGGCGACTGCCCACCGAAGAAGACTCGAGGTCGTCAAGGGTGTTGACCGAAGTCAAACATCCATTTTCGAGAATCTCCACTGAAATTAACTTTTTCCATTCGCGAGTCCGCGATCGCGCTCACCGCCGCGCGACTTGGCGCTGTCCCACTCCTCGTGCGCGCGTTCATCTTCCGCGCCACCAGTGGACGTCATCTCCACGCATCCGTCATACAAGCGTCCTTCAGTGAGCGGATCGGGGACCATTGTGCAGCGGTAGCGGGCGCCGGAGATCTACAAATGGATTTTGGGGAAATTTGAATTGAGTTTACCATTTGCATCCCGAGAAGAACGAGAACGAATTTGAGCTTTGAAGAGACGACCATTCTCGGTCAAATCGCCGTTTCGAAATGGCGGAGAAGCGGTGAAGATGCTAGCAACGAGGATGTTTTGTCCATTACATGCGCTTCAAAACCATGGATACAATGAGCGAGCGGGCAAAGTACATTTTTTATTGGAAAATCTAGGAATGAAGCCGCATTTCCTTCCTTCTCGCATTGTAATAAAACAAATTTTGGGTTGAGCCGGGGATTGATCCCGGGACCTCTCGCACCCTAAGCGAGAATCATACCACTAGACCACTCAGCCACGAGCGAGATTCACTCGAATGAAGAGATGACGCGTCGACAGACGTCTTGCAACAAACGAGATCAACTGATCGCGACTTATATAGATCCCGCGGGAATCTCACTCGTGGCTGACAAGGGAATGGTCTCAAATGGCAAGCGCAGATCGAACTCAAATTTGGCAGGTAGTTCGGGCCCTGGGAGCAAATGACAACCCTAAAGCGGTTTTCTCCACTTCGAAATAAATAAAAAGTTATGGCCGATTCTTGCAAGGAAAAAACCAAAAATTTCCAAAAAGAGCGACGTGGTTCTCGCGGCTCAGGCATCGCTTGGTGGATTGTAATAGCTCATTTTGCTCAACTCGTCGAGGCGCATCGTCTGGTGTAACAGAATCACACAACTTTGTTGAGAAATGAACTTGTGAAACCCAAGTCCAAATCGCAATAATTGACATGTTGTGAACTTTATTTTTCTGAACATAGTTTTGGGATTTTATTACACCAAACGATTTGCCGCGACGAGCTGAGCAAAATGAGCTATTGCACTCCACCAAGCGATGCCTGAGCCGCGAGAACCACGTCGCTCTTTTTGGAAATTTTTGGTTTTTTCCTTGCAAGAATCGGCCATAACTTTTTATTTATTTCGAAGTGGAGAAAACCGCTTTAGGGTTGTCATTTGCTCCCAGGGCCCGAACTACCTGCCAAATTTGAGTTCGATCTGCGCTTGCCGTTTGAGACCATTCCCTTGTGAGTGGTCTAGTGGTATAATTCTCGCTTAGGGTGCGAGAGGTCCCGGGATCAATCCCCGGCTCAGCCCTGATTCTTTTTTTATGTATTCTGGAATAAATATATGGCGGCTGTTCCTCATTCCGTTCTTGTTTGCCAGTTCTTGTAAACTGGCCATCAAACTCATGGAACCGGCATTTTCCGCATAGGTAACCTGAATAAGTGCTCGAGAAATGCTGGAATTTGCTTTCCACAGGCTTTCCGAAGACACCGGTCAGTCAAACTTGAGCCAAGAATTGTCTTGATGACTTGATGAAGAAAGATGACTTTCACGTGTTGTTTGATAAATAAAAATTGCACTTTGCAATCGCAATTTTCGTTCTTCAAAACCAATTATCGGTCATTTGACCCACTTTCGAGCGCTTAAAAGCTCTCTTTCTCCACGAAACAATAGTCGCTCTCTCCCCAATGGCTTCTCAGTCGCTTCTCCTCGGTTTCGCACTCCTCGCCGTCGTCTTCGCCTTCTGCGCTGCGCAGGGTATGCAATCCGAGTGTTCGGCCGAGCAAATTTGCAATTTTTAGGCTTTGGCGGCGATCACGGCTATTATGGACACGACGATCACGACCACAACGGCCACGACCACTATGGCCACGAGCCCCACCATGACGACCACTACGGCCATGGACACGACGATCACGGCCACGAAGACTACGGTCACGGATACGGTCATGGATTCTAGTTGTTCTTGGCGTAGATAAAGAGTTTATTAGCTTCAAATCCGTGTTTTTCGAATATTCAAGAAAATCTATTGTTGAGTGGGAAAACTCCCTGGTTCGGAAGTTCCATGAAGTTCGGATTGAAACGAGGGATCAGCTGGCTGAGGTCGTTTGGCATTTGATGCTCAAAATCGGGTCCATTTACTTGCTGTTGCATGCCGGGATAGAGCGGCTGAAAAGATCTGATTGTGAAGATGCGACTTTCGCTTACCAGTTGGCATTCAGTGGCGACGAGGACGATGAGGAGAACGACGAGGACCTTCATTTTGATGCCCAGAGTGCTCGCTGCACCGCTTTTATAGCTGCAGCTCTGCAATCAAGCGAAAACAAAAACAACCCGTTCTCGTCGCGATCGGGATCACCTCCCAATCGTTGTTCCAATTACCGAGGTGAATCGGCCCTAAATCCACCCTTAACGAGTGTTTTCGTGGTTTTTAAAAGCGTCCGTCGCATCTCTAATTACCAGAATCTGGTTTTTTGTTTTTAAAAATCATCCTATTTAAGCGCGTGGTCGATGAATCCCTCTAGCATTCGCAGTATTTCGCCAGAATGAAGTTCTGCGCCCTCTTCTTCATGGTCCTCTGTGTGGTCCACGTTTCCAGAGCTCAACAACAACCACCTGTAGGTCGACTTTTCCTGCTTCACGTCTGAACTCCCTTTCAGCAACCCAATCTTGGAATTCAGCCGCCGCAAGTGGACGCTTCAGCACCTCAAAATCAATTGGGATTGAATCCGAATCAACCTCCAATGGTTCCCCCACAAGGAGTGGGATCGATCGGCGCCCAGGTGCCACCGAATCAAGGACCTTTCGACCCCAACAACGCACCGCACTGATTTCACAGTGGAATAAACACTTTATCTACGCTAAGAACAACTAGAATCCATGACCGTATCCGTGACCGTAGTCTTCATGGCCGTGGTCATCATGTCCATGCCCGTAGTGATCGTCATGGCCATAGTGGTCATGTCCGTGGTCGTGGCCGTGGTCGTGGTCGTCGTGACCGTGACCGTAGTGGTCGTCGTGATGGGGCTCGTGGCCATAGTGGTCGTGGCCGTGGTCATGTCCGTGATCGTGTCTGTGGTCGTGGCCGTAGTGGTCGTGGTCGTCGTGTCCATAATGGCCGTGATCGCCTCCAAAGCCTAAAAATTGCAAATTTACTCGGCTGACGACTCGGATTGCGTACCCTGCGCAGCGCAGAAGGCGAAGAGGACGGCGAGGAGGGCGAAACCGAGGAGAAGCGACTGAGAAGCCATTGGGGAGAGAGCGACTATTGTTTCGTGGAGAAAGAGAGCTTTTAAGCGCTCGAAAGTGGGTCAAATGACCGATAATTGGTTTTGAAGAACGAAAATTGCGATTGCAAAGTGCAATTTTTATTTATCAAACAACACGTGAGATTCAACCGCGTTTTCTGCAAAAAATTCTGGGCGCAGCTGTAGGTGTATAAACAGGGACCTCTCGCCTTCTCACAATGAGTGTCTTCGCTGCTCGCTTCGCTTTCCATCGATTTCTGTGGCCGAGTGATGATAAGCTTAAGTTTCAGGCATTCCAAGCTTTACACACCATTTGGGGTTGTAGATCTTGCGGAAGATTGCCGCGAGGATCCAGGAGGTTTATCAACTTTTGCGGTGTGTTTCCTCGTTTCTGATTCGCGATTCGAATCGACTGCATTTCAGAGAAATGCGGTGAGACGACACGTCAACGTCTCTTCAATGCCGTGCAACTCGCTTTTGCGACCACAAATCTCCCCCGATTCCTCACTTTTGCATTCAACAATCGCGATGTTCGGTCGCACATCAGTTCTTCTCTGCGTTCTCTTCGTTTTCGCAAAACTCGAAGTCTCAAATACGACTCGGCGGACTCTGCTCGCGATGAATCTGACGAATTTCCGCGACGATCTCTACGCGAAGATGCGCGCCGACGTCGTCGAGCAGATGAAGAAATTCCGCGCGGAGCTGTTGGAAAAGAAGAACGCGCTCTTCGCGCAGACCGAGGCCGGAATGCGGCAGTGCTGGCAGAAGATCGAGGTTAAGAAAAGCAATGCGACCACCACGTGTTACGACAATCTCCGCGCCGATTCAAGCAAGAAGGGCGAATTGATGGTCGCGGATGCGCAAAAGAAGGCGGAGAATCTGAAGAAGAAGCTCCGCGCGCAGTACGAGAAAGAGTTCAAGGAGGGCGTGCACAAGAAGATGGCAGATCTCCGCGTGTCGGTGCGCGGAGTCGTGGACGAATTGAAGAGGACTCCGAACGCGATTACGGTAGCATTGACGAACGCGCTGAAGAAGGGCGGGTTGGACGCACTGGCGGACGCAGGGAAGGTGCGGCGGCAATTCGAGCAACCTCTGAGTCTCTGTAAGTCGAAGATCTCTCATTCAAAATGCAATTTATGATGTATTTTCAGTCCTGATGATCTCCGCAAGCTTCGTCTACGTCTTCGTAACGGGATTCTCGATTTATCTCTGCAGGAATTGCGTCGAACCTGAAGGAATCACCGAGAAGGACGCGGAAACAGGAGAGAAAAAGAGGAGGAAAAAGGAGAAAAATTGATTGATTTTGGAGAATAAATACTAAGAAGTCGCTGTGGCCGAGGTTCAGAATCGTGCCGAGCTCGTTCCATAGCTACAAGAACTCGCTAGCGCTGATTAACTAATGTAACTCATTTATTTCGAAAATGTCACATTCAGGGCATGTCGGGTCGACTTTGATGAGGCTGAGGGGAACTTCCACCGCGAGGCGGCGGCGAATCTCCGGGAGGACGCGGGTTTCCGCCCTGAGGAGGACCATTTTCAGCGGATCGCGGCGGTCGACTTCCGCCGCCGTGAGGAGGGGAAGAGCCCGGCGGCGGTGGGGGTGATCCGTCAAGGTGGCGAGGCTGAAAAAGGTCAGAGTGGAAGAGAAAGCCGTCGCTGCTTACCGGAGGCGATTGACCGAAAACGGCGACGACGAGGAAGAGGGCGAGAATGATGAGGAGCTTCATGTTCCGATGGAATGATCGATATGTGCCGGATCCTCGTTTTATACGTTGCAACCAGGAAGAGTTAGCCGGATTATGTGTGTTTTGTTTTTCCAATCAAGCCTCACTCAACCGGGTCGTCCTCCAACTTTCAACCGACGAGATCCAAAATTACTCGCAGCGTGTTTCCCATTATTGTCCGCCTCTGCCCAGCCTAACCGAAACGGCGAGATGTACATTGATCGCTCTGTTTAACGGTTACCAAAACAAGGATTATTTACTCGATGTGCAGGTGATTTGGAGTAAATAAAAGCGAGAACGCGTTTTGATCTCTTCACTGTCGTGGTTATCTGTACAAACCAGTATTTGAATAAAGGTTTTTGCTGAATTTGACCGCTCCAACAAGCTGAAAACCTCATTCCAATTATGCGTCACTTGCCCGTTTGAATCCAATTTCTCACTTCATTTTCTGATTTGTATTTACAAATTGTGAACGGACTCTCGCGTCTTTCGATTCCTGGAAGGCAATAGACGCTAACTATTCAATGAATGATGATAAATCGTTTGAAAGAAGGCGAAAAGAATCACAAGGTCACGCGAGTTCGTGGGAGCTTCGCACGGAATTTTTCTGCCCTTGATTGACGGGTACATGAACGGAGGAGGTGACTTGGAGCCGCAGAGGCAGCGTTGTTAAGATCATTGCTGCCAGGCGTTTCCGTAAGAGTCTGAAATTGCTATTTTAAAGCTGGAACTCGTTCATGGGGCACCCACTTGTTGATGGAAATGCACAGAAACGGACTCAGCCCTGCACTTCCTATCCACATCATGTTGATTATGAAATTGTGCGTTTTTCCAATGGGAATCAGGAGCTAGAATGGAAGAATTAGCTGGTGGGATCGAAGCGAAAACAAGGGATTACGTCAGCCTTGTGCCAGAGCATGTTCATGAGAGTCGAGTAGACTATGATGACGAACGCGTGGATGAGAATCTTGCGATTCGCGCGGAATCGAGTGATCGAGGCGACCTGATTCCTCTGAATTTATGAAATTCAGCGAGGTTTGAAGTATTCGAAGCATATTACACAGCGGAAGAGACTGATCGTGATGGCGATGTAGAAGAGCCAAGCAACAAAAACTCCCAGGATCTGGTAGTACATGATGAGATGCTGACGTATTTCGTTCCACTCGAACTCCGGGTCGTAAGTCCACTTGTACTCCGTTTCCAAGTAGCGACTGTAGATCTTGTTGCACACGTGGAGACCCGCGAAGCCGGCGAATACGGTAGAGCAGATCAGAAGCCAGATCTACAAAGTCAAATAAGAAAAGTGTTCAATTTGTTTTCCTACCTTGTTGGCAGTCGGAGAGAACATTTGAGTCTCCAGCCACGGGCAGCACATGAGAATGTAGCGGTTGAAGGCGAGCAGAATGGTCGTGAACACGTAGCACTCATAGGCCGGACTCACCATCACTCCGATGATCTGAAACGCCGTTGTAATGAAGCCAAAGAGCGCGCTGACGACCTTGTACAACGTGTAACTCGCCTCGTACTGTGCTACCGTGAATATTCCCGTTATGAAGTGGCCAATCGACTGCGAGACGTCGAAAACGCCCATCAGCAGCATGATCTTGTAGGACGAGTGCACGTAGAAGTCGGAGTTCAAGGCGATAGTCTAAACGCCGAGTTGGACGATAAGAGAGCAAGCAGTCTGGGGTGTGAAATACCGTAAGAACGACGCAGTTCGTGAGCAAGCAAACTATGCTACCAAAGATCATGGCGCTCCCGACGAGGACGTCCGCCGTGGTCGCCATTGCTGTCAGCCAAGGGACACGTCGCCGCTAAGCGCCAGCGCACAATCCACAATATAATACACGAGTTACCACAAGTATTTACTCGATCGTGAGAATTTGCTTGTCGCTCGAGGCATTTTCTGACATGTTGTGTCGGCCAACGTGCGCCTGGTTCAAGGCTTTAGGAAACTGACAAACTGCTCCCTCATCATGCTCTTATGCTATTTATAAGGAAGTCACGATTTTTGCAACGTCTCAAATCTCCCAGTCATAACCCTCGGTGACATCCATTTTTTACTAAACAAATTTACAAATTACTGTAACAACAATATTCATTCTTCAGGAATCAATCCACACAACAGAACACGAGTTGGGTTTGAATCCATACGAGATCGCGTCAGCCTAAAGCACACCTTCATTCCGTCACAACCGAATATACACGACTTACAACAGTAGCAATCACTGAGTTCTATCGTCTTCTACAACGTCGAGATATTCCGCAATCTCCTGGCAATATCGGCCCTCTACGAGATAAGTGCAGATGCTGGCGAGTTCGCGCCGCTGTTCCATCAAAGTGCTCGCGTTCTTCACCTTGTTGATCAGACGTTTCTTGTAGTCCTGTAGGTCCGCCAGTTCACTCTCCAGCACACTGTCAGAGTCACCAACTTCGCTGTCGCTCAATAGGATATCGCACTTCCAAGCTGGATTCTTATCACCTTCCAAATTAACCGCATCGAGTGAGGCAAGCTCATGAATCGTTTTTGAATCACGAGTAGAGTGCGTGTAAACCAAAAAATTCTTGTTTGATCCACACTTGGAAGCTTTGAGTTTGAATTCGATGGCACAGCTCAGGATTCCGCAAATATGTGCCAGGTTTCCCGCGAGTTCCGCCATTTTGTCCGAACTTCCCCGGCAAGCTGCGTCAAAGTTCATCACCGGCTTCTGACCACCAATGATGCGCACGAGTCTTTCAATGTCATCGGAGCTTCCGTAACGATACGTAGGAATTATGAGATCTTCTGAGAGGTCCAGAATACGAAATTCCAGGTCGTCGGCGTCGACACAGAGTTCATCCAACAGATTTTGTTCGCTGCACACAATGACATTCTTCAAACTTTGTTGACCAATCAGGAATTTGATTTCAATCAGCTTCGATCTGATAAGCGAAAGCAAGTGTTCCTCGTCACCCTCACTTCGTTGAGGGATGACAAGGCAGACGAGCTGAATTTTCCTGACTTGCGCGATGTCCTTCTCCACATCGAAGAAATTGATGACTTGCTGCTTGTTACGGACTGCGCCAACCCCTCCGGTCACTTCATCGATGAAATTTTTTGAAAGAGTTTCGTCATTTGAGAACACGGCGATGTTGTACAATTCATCAGCAACAGACGACGCCACGCGCTGCCGAAAAACGTGCTTCGCAGAGTTGCAGCGGACTTCCGTTCCTCTGAGCGGGTACTGACCGCATTTGCAGACGCACGAACCTCCCAGAGTGAATTTGACTTGCGAACGGCAGGTTCCGCAAAGCCAATCTTTGAGCTTTTGGAAGCAGTCATCGATGGGACACATGATCTTCGTTACCAGGCGTCTCCGTACGTATTCAGAAGCTTCACAGGCGGCTACGGAACTGATGACTTGTAGAACTCCAGGTGACACTTTGACGCCGGGACGGATTCGCGAGCTATCCTCACAACTTTTCCTGAAACCCGTAACATAAAAAAAGAAAGTACTAAAACAACTAACTTCCAGTCTTCAATGACGTTCAAACAAGAGGAATCGATGGTGTGATCTCCAGCATTCGTAGTAGTAGAGGATATGTCGGCGACTTCGCTCACCACGTCAGCGACCATGTCGACTATGGTATTCACGTCAGTTGCGTAATTCACAGTTTCCACAGTAGCAATATGAACCGGCTGTTTTTTAGCTTCTTCTACAACGTCGAGATATTCCGCAATCTCCTCGCAATATCGGAACTCTACGAGAAAAGCGCAGATGCTGGCGAGTTCATGCCGCTGTTCCATCACAGAGCTCGCGTTCTTCACGTTGTTGATCAGACGTTTCTTGTAGTCCTGTAGGTCCGCCAGTTCACTTTCCAGCACACTGTCAGAGTCACCAACTTCGCTGTCGCTCAATAGGATATCGCACTTCCAAGCTGGATTCTTATCACCTTCCAAATTAACCGCATCGAGTGAGGCAAGCTCATGAATCGTTTTTGAATCACGAGTAGAGTGCGTGTAAACCAAAAAATTCTTGTTTGATCCACTCTTGGAAGCTTTGAGTTTGAATTCGATGGCACAGCTCAGGATTCCGCAAATATGTGCCAGGTTTCCCGCGAGTTCCGCCATTTTGTCCGAACTTCCCCGGCAAGCTGCGTCAAAGTTCATCACCGGCTTCTGACCACCAATGATGCGCACGAGTCTTTCGATGTCATCGGAGCTTCCGTAACGATAAGTAGGAATTATGAGATCTTCTGAGAGGTCCAGAATACGAAATTCCAGCTTGTCGGCGTCGACACAGAGTTCATCCAACAGATTTTGTTCGCTGCACACGATGACATTCTTCAAACTTTGTTGACCAATCAGGATTTTGATTTCAATCAGCTTCGATCTGATAAGCGAAAGCAACTGTTCCTCGTCACCCTCGCTTCGTTGAGGAATAACAAGGCAGACGAGATGAATTTTCCTGACTTGCTCAATGTGCTTCTCCACATCAAAGAAATTGATGACTTGCTGCTTGTTACGGACAGCGCCGACCCCTCCGGTCACTTCATCGATGAAATTTTTTGAAAGAGTTTCGTCATCTGAGAACACGGCGATGTTGTACAATTCATCAGCAACAGACGACGCCATGCGCTGCCGAAAAACGTGCTTCGCAGAGTTGCAGCGGACTTCCGTTCCTCTGAGCGGATACTGACCGCATTTGCAGACGCACGAACCTCCCAGAGTGAATTTGACTTGCGAACGGCAGGTTCCGCAAAGCCAATCTTTGAGCTTTTGGAAGCAGTCATCGATGGGACACATGATCTTCGTTACCAGGCGTCTCCGTACGTATTCAGAAGCTTCACAGGCGGCTACGGAACTGATGACTTGTAGAACCCCAGGTGAAACTTTGACGCCGGGACGGATTCGCGAGCTATCCTCACAACTTTTCCTGAAACCCGTAACATAAAAAAAGAAAGTACTAAAACAACTAACTTCCAGTCTTCAATGACGTTCAAGCAAGAGGAATCGACAGTGGGACCTCCAGCATTCCAGTCGTCCAAGCCGTTATTTACCATTTCCTTAAAAAAAATACTACAGATAATTTGATCGGAACGCACTCAGAATCAATAGAAACGAGGAAAACTGCTGAACAAACGAGACAAACTATGTTAAATAAACTCGTGATACTGTTTTCCTTCAATTTCGCCTCTCATGCCGTAATATTGTATTACGCGAAACAGCATAATAAACAATTAGTGCGAGATTTCAGGCTGTTCGCGGCAAGACCAGTATTGGTGATACATATTAGTTTGAATGAACATACAGTGTCGACTACAGAAAAGGTTGCCATTGGTCTGCAGACCAGACTTCTCGTGCGGTGTTGTTGAGCGCGCACTGCTCTGAAATTGATCTGTATTGCTGTCTGTTTTGCGCTTGTAGATCATGTAAGATTTATTTCAACGCGTTTACGCGACATTTATGTACGCGTTTTTTCAATGTTGCTGCCACGATTTTTTAGCGAGCCGCGGTATTCGCGTTTCGATCGTTTCGAACTTATCTAAACTATTTTAAGGAAATGGTAAATAACGGCTTGGACGACGGGAATGCTGGAGGTCCCACTGCCGATTCCTCTTGCTTGAACGTCATTGAAGACTGGAAGTTAGTTGTTTTAGTACTTTCTTTTTTTATGTTACGGGTTTCAGGAAAAGTTGTGAGGATAGCTCGCAAATCTGTCCCGACGAAGTTGCGCCTGGAGTTCTACAAGTCATCAGTTCCGTAGCCACCCGTGAAGCTGCTGAATACGTAGGGAGGCGCCTGGTAACCAAGATCATGTGTCCCATCGATGGCTGCTGTCAACAGCTCATAGAGTGGCTTTGTGGAACCTGCCGTTCGCAAGTCAAATTCACTCTGGGAGGTTCGTGCGTCTGCAAATGCGGTCAGTATCCGCTTAGAGGAACGGAAGTCCGCTGCAACTCTGACGAACACGTTTTTCGTCAGCGCGTGGCGTCGTCTGTTGCTGACGAGTTTTACAACGTCGCCGTGTTCTCATATGACGAAACTCTTTCAAAAAATTTCATCGATGAAGTGACCGTAGGGGTCGGCGCTGTCCGTAACAAGCAGCAAGTCATCAATTTCTTTGATGTGGAGAAGCACATTGAGCAAGTCAGGAAAATTCATCTCGTCTGCCTTGTCATTCCTCAACGAAGCGAGGGTGACGAGGAAAACTTGCTTTCGCTTATCAGATCGAAGCTGATTGAAATCAAATTCCTGATTGGTCAACAAAGTTTGAAGAATGTCATCGTGTGCAGCGAACAAAATCTGTTGGATGAACTCAGTGTCGACGCCGACGACCTGGAATTTCGTGTTCTGGACCTCTCAGAAGATCTCATAATTCCTACGTATCGTTACGGAAGCTCCGATGACATCGAAAGACTCCTGCGCATCATTGGTGCTCAGAAGCCGGCGATGAACTTTGACGCAGCTTGCCGGGGAAGTTCGGACAAAATGGCGGAACTCGCGGGAAACCTGGCACATATTTGCGGAATCCTGAGCTGTGCCATCGAATTCAAACTCAAAGCTTCCAAGTGTGGATCAAACAAGAATTTTTTGGTTTACACGCACTCTACTCGTGATTCAAAAACGATTCATGAGCTTGCCTCACTCGATGCGGTTAATTTGGAAGGTGATAAGAATCCAGCTTGGAAGTGCGATATCCTATTGAGCGACAGCGAAGTTGGTGACTCTGACAGTGTGCTGGAGAGTGAACTGGCGGACCTACAGGACTACAAGAAACGTCTGATCAACAAGGTGAAGAACGCGAGCACTTTGATGGAACAGCGGCGCGAACTCGCCAGCATCTGCACTTATCTCGTAGAGGGCCGATATTGCCAGGAGATTGCGGAATATCTCGACGTTGTAGAAGACGATAGAAGTCAGTGATTGCTACTGTTGTAAGTCGTGTATATTCGGTTGTGCCGGAATGAAGGTGTGCTTTAGGCTGACGCGATCTCGTATGGATTCAAACCCAACTCGTGTTCTGTTGTGTGGATTGATTCCTGAAGAATGAATATTGTTGTTACAGTAATTTGTAAATTTGTTTAGTAAAAAATGGATGTCACCGAGGGTTATGACTGGGAGATTTGAGACGTTGCAAAAATCGTGACTTCCTTATAAATAGCATAAGAGCATGACGAGGGAGCAGTTCAGTTTCCTAAAGTCCTGTTTCGAAGTGAGGCATTGCAAAATAGAAGCACAAGTCTTTTTCGCATGTTCTATGCTTGTGCGTTCGCACTTGGATCTTTTCCAGCAGTATGAATCACACTGAAAACGACGATGATATCCCGATGATTTTCTACTTGGTCGCTGACCCGAATCATCGAAACAACTCGCGTTCGTAACACCCACTGCATCATCCGCATTTTTGGATTGCGCATCCACTCGCGTGCTCATAATTCAATACAGGGAGCGTCATTTTCCTCGAGAACGAGCGCACACCTAAATTCTCCACGTCTTTTCCACAGTGTGAATCACAGCGGAGCTTTCTGCGTCACAGCCGAGAAACTCAATATCTCGTCGTAAGTAACGAACATAAAATAATTGCACTTGCGACCACACACGTCGTTGCTGCTTGTTTGTTGGCTGTTCGCGAGTCATCTGATTTTCCTTCTTCGACTTCCAGAGATGACCGTCGGCAGCGGCGACATGGCGATCCAGAATCTCACGTATGGCAGCATGGAAGAACTGACTAAGAAATCCTCTCTGGCCGCGGATTATCGCTCTAACTTCATGAAATCGCAGCAGACGCTCAAAACGTATGTTCTCGTTGTTGAGCTGCGCTGAATTCTGTTTTATAGACTTCTGAATTCCATGGACAGATTGCAAGAGAACGCTAAGACTTCGCGACAGAAGGGCGACGTGGAATCTGCGTATACATTTCTCTTTCGCTGTTGTGAAATCTGCGATTTGGCGAAAGAGCACACGGTGCTCAGCAGGACGATAAAGAACAGGGATTCGCCAGTAAGCATCTCCTCTACCTATTTGTCTTCTAGTTCCACGTTTAGGACAGTCGTCGAGTGAAGGAAATCTACAGGAAGTCCATCGGCGATCTGGAAAAGCTCGCCGATGCACTCTCTGAGATGTACAAGAAGGAAGTAGTTACGAAGACTGCCACGAGCGCCAACAATCTCCGGAAGGACGCTTCGCCGCAACCAGTGAACGGTGCAGCTAGCCGGATTGAAAGTAAGTCGATCCTTCTACGGTTTGCGCTGATCAGAAAATTTGCAGCGCCGTCGTTCAACGCGATGATTACTCCAATTGAATTGGTGAAGTTTGTCAGCAACGAAAAAGAACCAAAGTCGGCATTGATCGTGGATTTCCGCAAAGATAAAAGCGAAATCATCAAATATAAGGAAGAGTCGCAGATTTCGGTCGTGGAGATACCGTCAGTCGCCGTTGACAAACCGTAAGAGCTGGGTTTTGCATCATGGATTACTCACCTGAGCGTTTAGGTGCATCTTCCACGTGATAGTAAACTCAGTCCCTGTAGGCTCACGCCCGTTATTCAACAAGCTTGCAAACTTTGATTTAATCGTCATGTTGGACTCGGGTACTCAGGCAGATCCCTTGGACCCCGCGACCGGAAAGCTCAAGCGCAGCTCTCCTGCTGGGATACTCTATGCTGCGCTTTACGACTATAACGCGAATCACCGACCGAAAGCGCCTCCGCTGTACATGAAAGGCGGTTTCCTTAACTGGAGGACAACGTATCCCGTGCACGTCGCGAGCGCGGATGGGTCGGCGAGAAGATTTCAGTTTGCCGATGACGAAGACGGCATCCGGAAGGCGATCGCGGAGCTACGGATAAAGCCGCGATTTGCTCTGGACTATCCCGATTTGAATCAGAATGTTAGGCCGCCATCTCGGGAACCGTCGCCGATTCCCGCTCCGTATCTGCCTTCTGCAGAACCGTCGACATCAATATCGAGAACATCTTCCTCTGCCTCCGACGACCTGGGCGCGTTTACCATCGCAGACAACATCCCCTACATCGAGAATGGCATGCCGAAAGTCGTGGTTTCGCAACCACCTTCGAGACCTTCCACGACTTTCCCTTCCAGAATCCCCTCACAACCCGCTCCAGCTGTCCGACCGAGTGCACCTAAACCGGGACCACACATAGGTCCACCCGGAGTCGATCGAAGCGTGAAACCGGTGGAGCACAAGATTCCAGTGATTCAGCATCCCCACGAGAACGATGTTCCCATCCCGGGAATCGCGAAAGCCGAAAGCATTTCTCCTGCTGTTGTTAACAAGTAAGTTCAGACGTCTCGTTTCAAACACAACCGCTCGGTGAGATGTGCGCTTCAATCATAAAACTGATCTTCGCACGAGGTGAACGCTGGATGAATGCCATCGTACCTGGTCGACCTTCGGTTACTCCTCAAACTCCTCTTTTTCAGCGTTCCTATCGTTACTCCGTCCGCCCATCGTGCTGTTAGCCAACCACCGACTCGTCCACTCATCGACAGAACAACCAAGGAAGCCGTTAAGCGGAAGAAGTGAGTTTCAAATTCTTCCTCGCTTGATTTTTTCCTTCTTTCCAGTGATGATTTTCAACGTCGTGTTCTCTCAGTTTACCGTGCTTGCGTTCAGGATCTCAGAGGACGATCTCATAAAGGACATGTGGTACGTTTCTTAATTGCAACGGCTCAACTGCGACGTTCTTCCTTTCAGAAACCGGGATACACGGGACTAGAGAACATCAGCAACACGTGCTTTATGAACTCAACACTGCAAGCCCTCTCGAACACACCTTCGCTCAGAACGCTGTTCTGTGAGAAGAATTTTCTCCGCGTGGTGAAAGAGGACAGCAAAATGGGCTCCGACGGCGCAATCTCCGCTGCTTTTACCGCTCTGCTCGAAACATTGTGGAGCGGGGAGTACACATCCGTCCATCCTCAAGTCTTTCGAGTATGTTGCTGCTCTCATTCATTGCCAACTTCCGTTTCATTTGTTAGAGCGTTTTCGCCGAAGTTGTGAACAATTATCTCGCGAACGGCCAGCAACACGATGCCGCAGAGTTCGAGAATGTTCTAATCGACGCGTTACACGAGGACACAAACATCGTGAGTTGTCCGAAGGCGGTGGCGCTTCCGGATTTCAACGGCGAAAATATTAACGAGGACGCGGTCATGTACGACTCGATATCAAAGCAATTTTCCGACTCCCCGATTCGCCAAATCTTCAATGTAAGCTTTGTGTTGTTGAATCACTTTACGTTACGTTGCTTTCAGTTGCAAACGGTTTTGCCGAAACGCTGTACTTCCTGTAGAAAGCAAACCGTAGTTTTCGAGGGAATGTTCTCCATTGTGTTGGACATCCGGAGCGACGGCCACCAAACCACGCTGAATGAATGCTTAGAGCGGTACTTCTGTTTGGATGAGGTCGATGTCGAGTGCTCGCACTGCAAGAAACTACAGCGGATGAAGCGAAACACGAAGATGTGGAAGCTGCCGAAGGTGCTCGTTATCCAGTTGAAGAGATTCGGAGGGATGGGAAACAACTTAGTGAAGAAGGAGAACAATGTACGCTTCGAAAAGCGGCTAGACGTAAGGCCGTTCCTCCACGAAAAGGCCGACGCATCCAAGAGCGAGTATCATCTCTATTCGGTTACGGTACGTTGTGCACACACTGCCATTGCTCGAATATGTACTTACAGAACCACGTGGGAACGTTAAATTCGGGTCATTACAAAGCATACGTGAAGAATCCGAAGACGAAGCAGTGGCTTGAGTATAACGACCGTGATGTGAAACCAATTTCTGAAGACTCCCTTCAGGTACCGTAGTTCCTCAGCGTTATCCTAACCTTCTTCCCTTTACAATTTCAGACGAGTGCAGCGTTCGTGTTGTATTACACAAATGATCTGACAGCATAAATATGTATTGTATGTAGAGTTTTTCCTGTGAAGATTGGAGTAAGTCGAGTAATCTGTAGAATCTGTGATAATTTGTCATAAAACTATTTTCATCAATGTTAACATCTAGATTTCTAAATAAGAATTATTCTAACATGCTTTCATGATTATTCCTTCGCGTATGGGACATCCCAGGCATGTTTTTTTTAGAAGAAGCGGAGTGAACAACAAAACAACCAAGTCGTTACGGTAAAAAATACGAAAATGCGACGAGAAAATTGTTGACGGAAAGGAAAGCGTATCAAGAGACAAAGAAGACGGAAACCGGAGAACCGGTGCCAGAGATACGTTCTTGTTTCGCGCTTTCGTCCGGCGACCAATGCGAAGCGATGGATTACCGCAATCCGACCGACGACTGCGATGAGCTCCGCATCCACACCTCCAACAAACCGGTGCTCCTCATGGGTGTTGTGGAAGTTATGCGTGTGTTGTCCACGTCACAAGCGTCTTGTACAGTATGAAGGGATCAGCATCGTGTATCCCGGTAAGGACGTTGGAAAGCTTATTCTCTCCGAGAGAAAGCAAGGTAATCATGTAGAATCCCTGAATTATTGAACAACTAGGTCAACGCTCTATCATTTACATTCTGAGTTTTGTTTCATAACGAAAGTTGCACACGTTCTTTATTTTACGCCGTAAGAATGCAAACACACAAGCCAAGCCGTTGGACCTCAAGAAACACCAGTTGAACCTTAGTGGTGCGATAAACATGTGACATAAAGAAATTTACAACGATCGCCAGCGTTTAAAACAATAATAGTAAATACATACAACCATTTGTATTATTATTTCTCAACAACAGGAATACACAATAAATAATTTACAAACAATAACTTTTACTTGTTCTTCTTAACTCGTGGGGATCCAGGCTTGGGCGACTTCTTGTCGTTGGCGTTGCGGACTTGACGAGGAATCCATTCGAAGTCAACTTCTCCCTTCTTATTCGAGGTACCGACTTCGACGGTAGTGCGCTTCTTGGTCAAACCAGCCTTGCGGCCGAGCTTTCCGAGGAACTGTTGGCTAACAAGGACAAAAACTCCAATGAGAGCGGCGAAGAGAAGGAACAAGAATCCCGTTTCAGTGTTGAATCCGGTGTCGTCTTCGAGGATGTTGACAGTCTGGTTGAAAACGTTGCTAGAGTAGATGTTTCCTTCCTTGTCTTCATAGTGAATGTTGACAACAAGTCCGAAAGGACGGCTGGCGAAAGCTTCGTTAGGGATGAAGGCATAATCAAAAGTGGCTTCCTGCTTGGCTCCAACAACTCTGTCGTAACGGGCGGCAGTGAACTGAAGAGCATTTGGTAAATTTAAATGTGATGACAGTCGAACATACGTTCTGAACGCTGTAACTGTAATCCATGGGGTATCTGAAGCTGGTGTCCGAGAAGCGAACGATGAATTCCTTTTCTCCCTTGTTCTGGAATCCAATAAGGAACTTGACAACTTTACCGGCAGTGAGATCTAAGAAAGTTAATATAAAGAACTGTCCCAAAATATATGAATTTTACCTAATCCTTCTTCGGGTTGAGTAAGTTTGAAAACAGTGCTAACATCTTGGGCAGCGGTCACCTTGAGCAAATCTTCACCCGTAGTGGCAGCGGCTTCAGGCTCGTCTTGGACTTCGCCATCGGCAGCGTCGTCAGCGCGGACGAACACACCTGCAGAGGAATTAATAGAAACTGAATTAATTCAAGATATTTCTTACCAACTGAGAGGAGAAGAGCGGCGAAGAGGAGGCTTCTGAGCTTCATGGCGGAGAGTCAATGTGGACAACGGGTAGTTGTGATGAACTGTTGTTGCAAGAATGCGGACCGCGACGTATGTGCGAGGGGTGAGATCGGACGCAAGCGAGACGCGATCGTCGCGATATCTTCGACGCTGGCGGTCGACAGCACAGTTCGATATACCGTAACACCGAACTGCAAAAGGAGGTCGTGACGGGACCATGACTAGGTAATTTCCTAGTGTTCAGGCGCGGGATTTGTCGCGGAAATCGGGTACGATTTTCTCGGCCGGTGAGCGGGAATTTCCCCGAAATTCCACACGTTTGGGAAATGCACAATACAACAAAAATTTGCTGGGATTTTGTTGTTTTCCGGTGGTCTTCAGCCCATTTCTGTCCTCTTTGGGGGTTTTTCAGGATTTATTGCATATGCATTATTATTACAGAACTGACAGTTATTTATTAGCCGAGCAGAGTCGGATTCGCGTGATTGGTGAGGAGTTTGTCAGTGATGTCGCCGCTCTTCACCAGCGGCAAATTGACATTCGGCAGGACATGACCAAAGTTCATCGTCGGGTCGTTTGCACGCTCGAAAAAGTGCATCTTGAAGGGGAGGCGAGTGTCAGTGGACGGGATGGGGAAGTTGATCCGCGAGTGGAAGATGTCCGTTCCTTCCTCGTCGTGTTTCTCAAGCGTTTCAACTTCAAAATCGAAAACTTCGTTCAGTCCGGGAATCGGGATGTCCAACGCGACGGCCTGACTTCGGAATTTCAGATCGTCGAATTCAGCGCCGACGATGAACGAATTACTGAAGGGTTGGTAGAGGCCATCGGTTGCGATCGTTGGGAGACTAGCGAAGTCTTTGAAATTCTTCCCGAGTGGTAAATCTGCAAAAGAATGGAATGCAATGGGGGTTCACAGGGTTCAGAGCTCACTGTGGAAGTTGACGCCGTGAAGTGCGTAACCTGCGCCCCAAGAGTCGCCAAAATCGTGGTTGAACGTCGCGCCGAGAATGTGGGTGAACGGGTTGAACTGCACGTTACCCGTGAAGTCCTTGTTCTGACTGGGGAGCGAAACATCGGGAACTGTTTGCGTCTAAACGCATTTCTCGCATGAGCATTTAGGAGGCGAAAGACGCGAGTATCACCTTGTGATAGAGTTTGTTTCCGGCGATGTAGAGATTCGGGAGGTAGGGACCGGAACGGTGATCGGAGACGCCGAACGGCAACTTGATTAGTCCGACGCCGCGCGGTCGGTGACGAGCGCCTCGCGATCTCTTCGCTGAATCAGGGATTTGGATTTTGTTTTCGATGTTTTGACCCCGCGCGAACTCTGTACCGAGCGCATCCAAAGTTTGCCTGAAACCCGGTCGCCGCGATTGTTCTTGACGGCAGCACGCAATCCCCCGCAGCTCAGCCTAGTATCCCAGATTTTCTCTATTTTCCGCGTGAATGTGTACCGTAATCCCGTTGTAGTTATGGACTTACGCATGGCGAACAGCAGCGAGAGGGCGAAGAGCCATCGACCGACTCTCATTTGCCTAACATTGATCGACGATCAGCGCGCCAATAAGGGGAGTTTGAGGTTGGGGAATCTCGAGGATTCCGGTGGTGCAATACACACGGACGACAACGACGGAGTCCGAATTCTCCGCGTCTACCGCCTCGTAATCGTCATCAATCTTCGAGAAACATAATTTCGCTCTCATTCGACAAAAAGGGGTTGACAGACAGGCGACAGATCACGCAGCGCACCGCCTAACGAACAGTTGCATTGTCTGTCTCCCCAACCCGCCCAGATTCAGAATACATAATAGATTATAACTTTTACTCTGTATACTGTATGCCTGGAATGGACGTCAGCAATTGAAAAATCAATAACAATGTAATGAGTGATAATAGTGAGAACCCGAATGAGAGAAGAATGAAAATTTAGGGTGAGCAATAATAATAATAATAATTTAGACCTAGCAGCTACGTTCGGCAATGTGGCAGATTTGACAACAGTTGATGAGCACCTGGAGTGGGAAAGATAGAGTGGACGAGTTAATGTATAAAGCTTATAACAAAATAAGTGAAAATAGCGGAGTTCAACTCCTCCCGGGGAAGACTCTGCGGCGACGAGTCGCCTTAACTACTTTCTTTTGCCTTTCGTGGCGTACAACAGAAGCTTTATCCTGAAATCGGGACAAATAAGGGTTGAAGTAGAGGCGACGGGGACTTACCAGTTTGGCCTTTACTTCGTTATCGTACAACTGAATGTTGTGCAGATCGGAAACCGGAATTTCGGAAGTGAATTCAGCCTCGTTGGAGGTGATCGGAGTCTCCAAGCAGACCTGAACGATTGGCTCAACAAAGTCGATGGCTTCTTGAAGTTGCAACCGCGTATAGCCAGTTACGGAGGAAATTAACGAATCGGGTTCGTATATGCAGAAAAGTAGCGCCGCGGGAAGGATGCTCTGGTACGGGAACTTCAGCGATTCCAAATCCAACATGCAAACATCGAGGATCTGAAAAGGATGGTTTAAACTTCCGAACCATGTGAGATATGTAGCTACCTTAGCAACACGTGCGAATTCGTCCTTCATAATGTTCGGGATTGTACATGTGTTACGGTGATGTGCTCCAGAACACGAAAATCCAACACGATCAGCACTAAGACGGGGTAGTGTGCACTGGTCTTGATTGAGACTCGTCTTCGGAGCGAGAGGCACTCGAGCTGTCGGCGGAGTCAGAAGTCCTACTTTCTTTTCTGAGGAGCCGGAGATCTCGTCGGAGAGCGAACTCTTCGTTCCGAGCAGCTGGAAGTAGATGGAGAGCCAATGGATGGAGGTGATCGGCACCAGCGACCACTCCAACTTCTTCACCATCAGCATTTCGTAGGAGCGGATAACAGATGCTGTGCACGCACCGTCGGTGTAGTTGGCAATCTTGTCAATGCTCGGAGGATAGATCTCCTCAAGTTTAGTGGCGATGAGGATCGCGGTAGCTGCTGCCAGTTGGAGATGCTTGGTAGGTACGTTGGTCGCCGTCGACAAGTAACGGTCGAGGTACTCGCAGACAAGATAGAATGTTTCGCGGTGGAGCCGCTCCTGCTCACAGAGCTCCATCACCCAGTCGAGAAGCATAAAGCGCATACTAGTGCTCAGTCCGGTATGACGTTCGAAATAGTTTGGCAAACGAGTGTACGTCTCGTCCTTGCGGCACATTAGAGACCAAACCTGAAAGAATTTCCTTTAAATAAGCCAAACTTTCAGCTGAAATTACTTCTTCTGCGTTGCCCAAACCATCGGAATTGAGTTGAGGCGGCAAAGGTCGATTTCCAAAGCTTTTTTCGGCAAGCAATTTTGGAAATAAGGAGAATGATGGATTGAATTTCTCGTCATCGATCGCAACTTCGTCTTCTTCGTCGTACTCGCTGTGATCGTTCTCAGACGATGTATCCAGAGCAGGATCGCGATTTTCAGCTTGCGACGCGAATTCCGCAGAGGAACCAGACGAGTTGGAGTTTTCGTCTTCGAGAGAGTCGTAAGCGGGTGGACTGATGCAAGAGACATCATCGTTCAGCTTCATGACTTTGGAATCGCGGCCAAGTTCGGTCTGAAAGTAAAAACATGAATCGATCGCTCTTTTCACCTTACCAAACGCAAGGTGTGAAAGGGAGAACAAAGAATAGCATTGAACAACAACATCGGATCGTTGCTGTTGCTGCTCTCGCGCACTCTCGCTCGCGCACTCACCGAATTTGTGGCTCGCTTCCGAGAAGCTCGCTTCGCCTCATGGTCGAGTTCCGGCAGGACCGGGTGATTCATACTGCCTTCGCTGGAGGTGGATGGGCTGCAAGCATCGTTCCTAAACATTGAAACGTTCAGATAGGATGACAGCTGACAGAGACAAGGCTGTGCCCAGCGCATGTGTCTAGTTTTTTACGTGTTTGTCCTTCAAAAAACCGAAAACGCAGCAGGTGGCTACAGCAGACGACGTTCACTTACGTACGCGACCTTCGACGTGTACTTCAGGGGGTGATTCTCAATTTCAAACCCTCCTTATCAATCCAAATTTATCATTTGGCGCCACGAAGCGACGTAGTGGGAGGAAACACGTCCCGCAAAACCGCGGTAAATTCAAAGAAAAACTGACCTATCATCGCAAAGAAGATTCTGCATCGGTGAGTCGTGAGCTTGAGAGGAAGATTAGAATGGTCAGTCAACAAGTGATGATGGCCGAATCGCGCTAATAGTGTGAGATTCGAACCTGAAACACGGGAAAGTGATGCTCATGTGATGGGAAACCGAGAAACACTCGATTACGACTCGCGATAAGCCAAACATTAAACATTATGCAATGCCACAATCGCGGTCCGAGTGAACACACGGCTCCACTGGTCACTCAAACGCTCATATCAGCCATAACAGGAAGCGTCAATCCGCAAGCAATGCGAAAACAAGCACGAGCAGAGGCAAAACAACGATAGCGATGCCGCCGGAACACCAGAAATCGGGTTAATTAGCGCGAAAAAATCGAGGAAAGTGAACCGGAAATTTCGCAGGCGAAAATCGCCAAATTACGCGTGAAATGTCAAGGTAAACAGCAACGGCGGATGCTGTCACGAGTCTCTAAGTTTCAAATCCAGTAAATAGAAGATACTCATCGGTACTCGCCGCAAACTTGTAGGTTAATAGTCCTTACTGAGATCGGAAGATGCCGCGGAAGAGATAAACTCACAAGGCTAATTGCAATCCGAATCGAAGAGTTTGGCGCGGAACCTCGCGCAACAGACAAACGCACTTCAATGAGCCACTGCGCGCAAATTCCAGAACGTCTGTCTCATTTTTGCGCAATAATTGCCCGTTGACGCTTCAAGTGGAATGGAAGTTTGCGATAAATCAACGAAATTTGCGCGCGAGCAGAGATTTCAAAAGTGCATCTTAAAATTACAGCTCATCAACGCAGAGAGGGGCGCTTGCTCGCGCACAAGCGTGCAATAGAGAATGAGCAGACAGATCGTCGATCAGTAAACATCGAATGAATAACTCAGCTCAGATCAGGGAAATACAGCGTGTACTGTAGGTCAGTTTGAATTTAAATCGCAAGCGAAACGAAGATCTACTTTTCCAATTGAGCGCAGAGAATGGCGACACAGCAGCGACTGCTGCATCGTGCAGCTTCTGCAGACGCGCCGCGAGTGGCACATCGTCGATCAGGTTTTGAAGGTCCAAAAAGGCGCGTATAAGGAACAACGCCCGCCCTCCGCGCAGCAGCAGCCGCTCGTTCGCCTCGATCCACCACATCCATCCCCAATTGTTGCTCGATGACCCCATAATAAATCCCTCCGCGCTCAGCAGCCGCGGCGCCCTGCGCGGTAAATGTCCGCGCGGTTATCCCCTGCGTAGATCCTCCGCCTCCTCGGTCCCCTCGTCCCTTGCAGTCCATCGAGGCCTCCTATAAGACCCCTCCGCGGGAGTTCTCGCGCTGACCGCCGCGGCGACGACGCGAGGCACCAAGACTGCTAAGTACGTTCTCGTTTTTTGCGTCTTGTACAGGGAGAGTTGCCGCATGTCCGCTAGTCGCCACGCCCCTCGATGCCCTTTTGGCGACGGACATTCCCGCGCACTTCGCGTCACCTTCGCCACTCCAACCAGTCGCTCGCTGCACTTCGAACGCCTCAGGTAGATCAGATCAGCAGATCAGTTCGGATGATCGAACGCGCGAGGATCGAACGCACAATGAACGCGCGGGTGTCACGCGCACCCGCCAAGTTGTGGATTTATGGGGTTTCAGGGCCGTCGAGGCGGTCCACTGAGGGGGTGTTACACAGGGAAGGTGGTGCCGCGCATAGTTTGGGTTTGAAAATGGCGCCTGAACGCAGAGAGAGTGCATTTTGAATTCCACTCTTCAGCGCGGCCACTCACAGCGGAAACGGGTTTGCGGCGATGGCGATGGACGGAGCTGATTCGAAGGAGTTCGCGGTCTTTGATGTGTCTACGGCGGCGCATCGACTGTCGCCGGGATTCAAAATACCGAAACAGATGCCCGCGTTATTAGCATAATTGGCCGTCGGAGGCGATGACGAGGAGCACCTGCGCTGGCCGAAGACGAACGTCGCTGATTCGAATGCTGATTCTGCCTGCAAAGGGCCATAAATCAGTTATGATAATCACGTGCGACGTCGATGGGACTACGGTAACGCGTTGCAAAAGGAAAATGCATTACAACGCGTTGAACGACTATAAAACGTGAAAAGCGAGAGTTGAGTGTGGAATTGATCCAGGGAGTCCTCGCATTCTAAGCGAGAATTATACCACTACACCACTTATACTCATAAGGATGATCCGGTTGATTGCAGTTAGATTCGTGTGGGCCAAAGTTTCACTTTGCCTGTAATCGGACACTTTCGCTGCTGCCGTTAAACCTTAATTCCTCGCCATAATGCAAACATAAACAACGCAATTATCCGGCGTAATTGATACTTCTCCACCAGCTAGTCACTCGCTCGCTCGCAAGGTCATTCTCTTCGGTCTCGCGCACTCGCGCGCGCCGTTTTGCGACCTTTTGTGTTCTCAGCTGGCTTCTGTTTACCTCAAGTTGACAAACTCAATTAGGCGACCGTCAATCAACCGCTCTATCAGCCCCGAACATCTCAGTCGTTCATTAAAACGCAATTTATTCGTCGATTAATTAATAACCCGCCGGCGAACTCTCGTCTCCCTTGCGGAAATCAGAGTTTGCGTAGATGACTCCGTCGGCGGCTCGTTCCACGGCTGTCACGACGGTCAGATTGTTCACCGCAACGAGCGTGTGACCTTTCGCTTCTAGCGCTTTCACGTATTCCTAAAGTGTAAAGAGATTCTGAAGGTTAGAGGGCGCTAAGCGCGTTAACGGCACCTTTGGGAAGTTTGGCTCGTAGGAGGTGACGTTCGGTTGAAGTTGATTGTGGAGACGGGGGAAGTCGATCGCCTCTTTCACGTTCCTTTTGAGCCAAAGCGAGCGGAGAGCCGAGCCGGCCACTCCCGAGATGATCGTCGAGCCTCCGGCTCCGCCAATCGCCAGTTTCTCCTGCAAACAACGTGTACAGAGAGCTGATCTCGGGTTACGGTAGCTGCTACCAGTCGCTCGTTGTCGTTGTAGATGACGATCGGACTCATCGAGCTCATCGGTCGTTTGCCCGGCCGAATGAAATTCGCCGGACTCGGCGGGTATCCGAAGAAGTTTGGGTGTCCGGGCGAGCTGAAATCGTCCATCTCGTCGTTCCACACGATTCCCGTGCTCTCGGAGGTGACCATCGCGCCGAGATACAAATTGATCGTCGAGGTGACCGACACCGCGTTCCCGAACTTATCAATCACCGAAATGTGCGTCGTGCCGTGGTCCTCTTGGGCGCCTTGAAAGTCGCCGCCGTAGAAGGCGTCGTTATGCGCTTTGTCGGTGATTTTCGCGCGTATCGCGTCGGCCCAGCTGCGCGAAGTTATGTTCCTCGCCAGCTCGGTCGCGTTCGCGATGAAGGCCATGTCGCCGAGCGAGCTCCTCGCTGCGTAGGCGAACTTCGACGCCTCGATGAATCGGTGGAAGTGGGTGACGTGGTCGTTGAACGACTTCAACTTGGAATCGTAGCCGTCGAGGATGTTCAGGATCGACTGCGCAACGGCGGATCCCGCGGGCGGCGGCGGACCGCAGATGTGTTTCCCGTTGCGCAGTTTCGTGTAAATCACTTCGGAATCTTTGCGGACGATCGATCGATACGATTGAAAGTCGTTGAGCGTGAGGAGACCACCTGCAAACGCACAATGAGTGACTAGAGGTATACGGTAGATTGCGGGAGATCAGTTCGAATGACCTTGAGCGAGTATCAATTTCAGATTTGGGGGAAGACGGATCGGGTTACGGTATGAATCGACAAAAAATCAGGGCTGAGCCGGGGATTGATCCCGGGACCTCTCGCACCCTAAGCGAGAATCATACCACTAGACCACTCAGCCATGCGTCAACCTGTTTCGGAAGAAGTGAAAAGTGAAAGGTCGCAATAATTTGGGTCAAATGGATACCGACAATTATACGATTTATCGTCAGTTGGTGATCGTGGCTGAGTGGTCTAGTGGTATGATTCTCGCTTAGGGTGCGAGAGGTCCCGGGATCAATCCCCGGCTCAGCCCTGATTTTTGGAAACTGTGTTTACCATGTTTTTTGAACTCGCTGACCATCTCGTCTGTCATGGAGCTGTTGTAGAACAGCTGAACAGGGTCATCCGACGCGGAGAGCTTCTTGAGAGTCTCCAGGAATCGCTTCCGCGTCCTAATCTGCTGTCCGTGTTCGTAGACTCTGCCGGTCTTCGGGTTGACGAAGTCTTTCATGGTCGGCTCGTTCAGAATCCACTCTTCCTTCTGCTTCAGCGCCTTCGCCAGAGCGAATGAAGTCGGGAATCCCTCTTGCACGAGGTCGATCGTCGGCTGCAGGATCGTCTTCCAGGGAACGTTTCCTCCGAACTTGCGATATTCCGTCCAGTAGCCGTGGATCTCGCCGGGAACCGCGATCGCCAGCCAGCCTAAACTACCGTAACCCTGCGCTCGAGCTTCCAGGCTGCTCAGCTACCTGTTTGCGAGAGATTCCAGCGGTTGTGGAACATGTTCTCCGTGGCGGCCGAAGGCGCCGATTCGCGCGCGTCGACCACGTGACATTTCTTTGTCGTCCTGAAGACTCTTCGCCCAATTACCGTAATTGCTCGCTCGCTTACGCGTTGTAGATGGTCATAAAATGGCCTCCGCCGATTCCGGCCGAGTGGCTGTCCATGACTCCGATGCAGAAGAGCGAGGCGATCGCCGCGTCGACGGCATTTCCGCCTTTGAGGAGGACGTCCCTGCAAGAACCCTCGAAATCAGCGACAGAGGGACGCGTGCAAGCTACAGTACCTTCCGACGTCCGAGCAGATTTGGTTGTCGGCTGCGACCGCCGCTTTCGCGTATTTTCCGAGTGGACTGATCGACGCTTTCGGCCATTTCGGCAGCTTGTGGGCGAAAGGCTGCAAGCGAACGCGTCGATTACGGTGCTTTTGTCTTCGCAAAGATCATCGAAGTACGATCGGATGCACTTTGCGGCGCTCGCTAAACTTCGATCGATGCGAATTCCGCGTCTCGGCGCTTACAGCGACGCCTTCGAAGACGCGGTGAAAGGCACGACGAGGAGTGATTCAAGTTTTATGCATATTTATGAGATGTGAATGTGCGTCTTCGACGCCTCGGCCGCCGTTGATTAATTCGTTAGCGGCGTTGCACTTTGCGAACGCGGAAATCGACGTTTTTGGAGCGCGCTGCACTGTACGCTATCAGCCGCGTGCCACTTTCTGTGTGGCAGAGGGGGAGCGGGAGTGGACGACGGTCAGAATTCGAGATTGCGGAGATAACGAAAGGTCGAAAGAGAGATTTCGACGACAAAACGACGGAATTTTGCCGCATCGGAGACGCGCGTTGACTCACGTTTTGCAGAACTTTGAAGTAGAGCGTGGCGAAGAGCACCGTCGAGATGACGAAAACGAAGATCGCCAGCAGCCCCACCGTTCCAATCACCAAATCTCTCCTGAAATCGCGTTCTCCATCCCGCTCGCGTCTTCTCGCGGCGCCGCTCACCTCTTCGAGTAATCGCGTTTCTCCTCCACGATCACCCCGTTTGCTTCCTCCGGCGCGCCGCTCCTCGAGTTGATCAGCGGTTCGTCCTCACGGCTAAATCAACGAATTGCCGCTCCGCCAGCGCACACAGCGACTTACTCCATGATGGTGGGCAGCGGTGGGTTGCCTTGGCACATCCAAACTTACAGAAACGACCCGGAAAACAATCAAAAGTCGATTGGCGCGACAAGCGAAGACTCCGCTGGGAGCCGCGGAGAGTGCAGTGGCGTTATCAGCAAGTTGTGGAGCGCCGCATCGACCACCGAGCGATCAGAGTCACTTCGACGCCCTGGAAATCGAAGAAAAACAGTTCACCGAGGAGGGAAACAAACAAAACGCAGCGAGAAAACTGAAAATCAAACGTCGAGCGTGTTTTCTTCGCTTCTGGCCCTGTTGACCCCGGGTGGCGCCGCAAATGAGGCGCTATCAGGTGCACGGCGCTTTGCACAGTCATCACCTCCTTGTCAGCAGCATAATCGAGAGGTAAACAATGCGGAAACGTCGAAAGAACGCTCTCCGGGGTCGTAAAACGCGCCAAATCGCCATTTTTCAGATTTGAATTCTCTCACTTTTGTTGGAAGCCTCGTTACGGAGTCGCGAACCTAACGACGCGTTAACGATGTGAACGAGTGAAAGCCGTGAAAGGCGTCCGTCATGCACGCCGCGCGTTTGTTCGTTTTTTGCGTCCATCGCCACCCTCACAGAGTGATTTTCATGAAGCGACAGTGGAAATCAGCGCATCGATCACTCCCAACGATGAGTGTGTGGTGAGAAAACGATCCCCAATTCGAGTGATTATTGACTTCGGACGCACTTCAAAGGGAATCCGATCTGCAAAAAACGGTCGCTCGGACCTTCGGTCCCCAAAATCAATCAACGCAGAGCCAATAAAGCAAATAAACAAAAACCTTTTGTCGAACGATCGATCGCGCGTCCATGTGACCACATCCTCCTGTTGTTGTTGGGTGGTGAGACGCCGTTGCGTCATCGCCAAGTGACCTCAGCGACGTGGATCGCGCGCGCGCGCGCGTTGTTTGCACTCGATCGATCGAGTGGATCTGAGGAGAAGCCTGTGGAGCCGCGCAAACCGGAACAACTGCGAGGCAAAGCGATCGATGCACTTTCACAATCCGCTCGCTCTGCGCTCATTAGATCTCAATTTGCCCGCGCAACGCAGTCACTTTCCAATGATTTCGAAGAAAATTTATTCCAATCAAACGGTGGTTATTACGGTCACCGTCGCCGCAGGTCAGTTTTGAACGATTTAATTGCTATCAGAAGACATAACCTAACTGGGAGGAAATGACAGATGTGGCTGAGTGGTCTAGTGGTATGATTCTCGCTTAGGGTGCGAGAGGTCCCGGGATCAATCCCCGGCTCAGCCCTGATTTTTTGCGAATTTTGATCAAAAGCGCCTATTTCAAGGCCGAACGTCTCAATCTCGCGCCCAGGCGAACCGTTCGTTATTATCAGATCGTCGAGTGACCTTCTCGACTGCCTTCTGTTTACCTCAACCTGACAAACTTCATTCGACGACCTTGAAACGCCGATTATCGGCCCCGAACATCTCGTTCTCGCAATTTCCCCCAATTAGCATCTGACACCTCGCTTGCATAACAATTTATTAAGTTTCAACCACCAGAATCGAGTAAAGCGCACGACTTCGAGTCTTTCACTCAACGACGGAAGAAGCGGCTGAAGAAGAAGCGAATCGGCGATTTTCCGCCGTCGAGCGCGACATTCGGGTCCTCAACGACCTGCTGGCGATGATGCTTGCGTCCGGTGGACGGATATCCGCTGAATTTGGTCTGCTCTGTGACGTTGAGCCCGGCGTTTCCTTCCGCGGTCTGATGAGGCGCAGAGTGATGTTTGGGGGTTCCCTTCTCGGCCGCGCTCTTGAAGTAGCGGTGCTCCGGCTTTCTTTCTTCCGTTCGAGATCCGGAGTGATGCTTGGGGGTTCCAACCTCCGCATGACGAGCAGAGCGGAGCTCGGGCTTTCCCTTCTTCGCCTCACTCTTGAAGTAGCGGTGCTCAGGGACGCCCTTCGCGGCCTTATTTTGAGAAACGCGGTGTTCGGACTTGCTCTCATGATGGCGGGCTCCGGAGCGGTGCTTGGGGGTTCCAACTTCAGCGTCACGAGTGGTGCGGAGCTTGCCTTCTCCCTTCTTTGCCTCGCTCAGAAAATAACGATGCTCCGGCTTTCCCACCTGATTGCGAGTCGCAGAGTGATGTTTGGGGGTTCCCTTCTCGGCTTCGCTCTTGAAGTAGCGGCGCTCCGGCTTTCCTTCTTGATTGCGGGCTCCGGAGTGGTGTTTGGGGGTTCCGGCCTCACCGCGAAGAGCGGAACGACGCACTGGTTTTCCTTTCTTCGCCTCAGTGAGGAAGTTGCGGTGTTCCGGCTTTCCTTCTTCCGTTCGAGATCCGGAGTGATGTTTGGGGGTTCCAACCTCAGCATGACGGGCAGAGCGGAGCTCGTGCTTTCCCTTCTCGGCCGCGCTCTTGAAGTAGCGGTGCTCCGGCTTTAGTTCTTGATTGCGAGCTCCGGAGTGGTATTTGGGGGTTCCGGCCTCACCTTGCAGAGCGGACCGACGCACCGGCTTTCCCTTCTTCGCCTCACTGAGGAAGTAGCGATGCTCGGGCTTTCCCACTTGATTGCGAGTCGCAGAGTGATGTTTTGGGGTTCCAACTTCATCCTGAGAAGCGGAGAGATGTTTGGGGGTTCCCTTCTCGGCCGCGCTTTTGAAGTAGCGGCGCTCCGGCTTTCCTTCTTGATTGCGGGCTCCGGAGTGATGTTTGGGGGTTCCGGACTCACCTTGCAGAGCGGAGTGATGCTTCGGTTTTTCCTGCTCGGCCTCACTGAGGAAGTAGCGGTGCTCAGGGACGCCCTTCACGGCGTGATCCACGAGGTTTTCCTCTGTGAGCGACCCTTCACCCTCCGGGGAAGACGCAGGACCGACGCCAAAGGGATACAAATCCGCGATAACCGCTCCGTCGGCGGTATGAGTTGGCAGAAAAGCCTAAACGAGCGTATTGCAGCAAATACAAGGGAGAACGACGCTTACCTGGGCCGGCGAGAAGGCGAAGAACGCGCACAGAGTGAATATGAGTGTCGAGGACATTTTCGGATGTCGATCTGGTGAATTCGGTGCTTGGAAGGCTGTTTTATGGGGCAGAAACGGGAGAACTGATTATGCATTTGGGTCAAAAATACGAACAGATTTGCATGTGTCATATGCAAAAAAGTTCATTTTTTGTGCAAAACAGAAAAGTGGGGGCTGAGCCGGCGCTACCGTATGTGAGAATCACAGTGACAGATTGCTCAGATGCTGAAAAGGGCGTCGGAAGGCGTCTTTCAGCGAAAGGGTCAGGGTAGATTGTGACTTATCCAAATCCCGCGGGCGGTTTCTTTGTGGCTGAGTGGTCTAGTGGTATGATTCTCGCTTAGGGTGCGAGAGGTCCCGGGATCAATCCCCGGCTCAGCCCTAACTTTTTGTGTTTTCCTAGCAGTACCTGATCCTCCCTTGCGCATTCGTCTCTCCTGCGCCATTCACTGAGACGCCTAATAGCTGCACTCTAAAGTGCTTCTTGTTTACACCTGTTTGCTTTAGTCGTTGGCCATCGACCGCTCGTTGGGTTCTCCGACGAAGTGGAGACGAAATGGGGCGCGCTGAAGAAGAAACACAAAATCCGCGATAAACGGAGGGACGGCGCGACGGCGGCGAAACTCTCACGCGTGAGCAGCGCGAGCGACATCCTCGACGCCCGCGCAGAGCCCGGGCCTCAGCGCTCAAATACAGGTTCGTCGATCGCGGAGACGACGCGGGGAGAATGCACGCGCCGATGGTTTTAGTCTCGAGTGTGCAGAGCCTCATGAGCAAATTCAAGAAGATCGAGGCGAGCAGCCTCGCCGAGAGTCGCTCCGACGTCTACTCCACCAACTACGTCCCGAAGAAGTATTCGAAGATGTCGCCGGAGTACGGTAGACCGAAGCCGGGCACTTTGACCGAGAAGAGAGCGCAGAAAGCCTGTGAGTTTGCCTTCCCCAACTACCGTAATCCAATCGATTCTAGCCAAACACATTGAGCGCGAGATGGTGCAAGTGTGCGAAGTGATCGCGGAGTACGGTAGAGTGAGCAAGCGGAGTGGAAAGGTGGCGATCGAGTTTGGGGAACTTTTCCGCGTTTACCAGTTCATCTCGGACAAGGTGCGTTCTCGGAGGGATTACTGTAGCGGAGAGAAGTGCGTTTCAGGTGGTCGGGATGCTCCTGCGAGCGCGGAAACACAAAATGGTGGATTTCGAGGGTGAAATGTTGTTTCAGAGACGGGATGAAGACGTCGTCATCACGTTGTTGTGGACGCCCGAGCAGATCTCCGCTGCTCTTGCCAGATAAATTTGTTGTTGCGGAGGATTTGCGGTGTGAAAGTGGGGATTCTGGACGGAGGGTGGAACGTTCCTCGTCGACTTGATTTTAGCAAAATCTGACGGGCAGAATTCAATCAATCATGCCCCCGATGAGGTGTCAGATGCTAATTGGGGGAAATTGCGAGAACGAGATGTTCGCGGCCGATAATCGTCGTTTCAAGGTCGTCGAATGAAGTTTGTCAGGTTGAGGTAAACAGAAGGCAGTCGAGAAGGTCACTCGACGATCTGATAATAACGAACGGTTCGCCTGGGCGAGAGAGTGCGCGAGATTGAGACGTTTGGCCTTGAAATAGGCGCTTTTGATCAGAATTCGCAAAAAATCAGGGCTGAGCCGGGGATTGATCCCGGGACCTCTCGCACCCTAAGCGAGAATCATACCACTAGACCACTCAGCCACGAGTAATGAGCCCGCGGGATCTGTATAAGTCGCGATCCGTTGACCTCTTTAGTTGCAAAACGTCTGTCGACGCGTCATCTCTTCATTCGGGTGATTTCGCAGCGGCTGAGTGGTCTAGTGGTATGATTCTCGCTTAGGGTGCGAGAGGTCCCGGGATCAATCCCCGGCTCAGCCCTGATTTTTGCCGGTTCCAACTCAATTTGCACTGCTTTGACCTCTTCCAGCGCTGCTCGGTTGCCCATGACAACCGAGCGCGCGCCACCAACCTCCTCTCCCTCGTCGCCAATCAATCGCGGCGATGACCGACGAAGGCGAATCTGCGGAATCGCAGAATCCGGGCGCCCACTACGTCCTCCACATCCAGAGCGAAGACGTCGTCGACAAACTGAAGCTCCTCAACTACGAGTCCGACTTCGTGCGGATGTCGCCGTCGTACAAATGCGTCGAGCGTCACTACTTCGTGCGGTCGACGAACACCGGCGAGCAGTTCCATCTCTTCACGAGCCTCGCCGCCTGGCTGATCAACAAAATCGGCGTCCGATTCGATTATCCGCAAGAGGTGAGGATTTCGCGTTTGTCCGCCTCACGGGGAAGTTCAGTTCGATGATCCGAACATCACGATCGGGAAGATTCTGGCGGCGATGAAGGAGAAAGACGTCGCGGCGGACATTTCGCCCACGAAACTGAAGAACGGAGCGGGAGAGCAGTGCCTCTACGTGCTCGACAAACTCAGCGATTTGGCGCTCGAGACTGCGGAGTTCAGCTGGCGGCGGATGGAGCCGATTCTGGAGGAGGGCGACGACGACGAGCAGATCGAGACCAACGACGCCGAGATCACCGCCGACCAATTCGAGGACGAAGATCCGCTGATGGCGGACGACGACGACGAGGTCGCCGGCCTCAACGAGCCGGGAATATTCGAGACGACGGAGTCCGCGGGAGGCGCGCATGCCGCTGTAGGTTCCTCTGGGATGATTGTGAGCTAAAAAGCGACGCATTTCAGCCCGTGCTGCAAGAAATCATCCAAAGCGACGTCGACTCGAAGCAGTGGAGAGAAGAAGTCGATCGCGTCACTCCGCAGTTGAAGATTACCGTTCGGCAGGACGCAAAAGTGAGTTGAAACGGTTGTATTCTTCATGCTTCATCGGGTTCAGGACTGGCGAATGCACATAAACCAGATGCAATCGCTCTCCGAATCGCTGAAATCGCAACACAACAAGACGATTCCCTACTTGAACGCGCTCTCCACGGAAATCGAGAAGAGTTCGGAGCGAATCACGAGTCGCGAGAGGCATCTGAACGACCAACTCGATGGATTGCTGACCAAGTACAGGGCGGCACAGGACCGACTCGCCGAGATCAATCAGAAATACAAGTGAGTCGATATTCGCACGATTTTGAAGGTGATCTGGCGTTTAGGGAAGCGAGTGTTGGCGTGAATCAACGGACGGAACGATTGCAACAAATCGGAAACGACATCGATCAGATCAAGCAGGAAATCGACGAACAGGGCCAGAAAAACATCGACGGCGGTGAGTTGCGACATATGCGTGCTGTTCCTACGTTCATCAATGGGCTGCGTGGTGTAGTGGTATGATTCTTGCTCAAAGTGCGGGAGGTGCCGGGATCATTTCCCGGCCAAGGAATGTTTTTGTTCGGCATTATTTATTGCCACAATCAGTTCTCGAGAACAAAGCACTCCTGCCTGTCGCCGCCGCCGCTGCACGCACTTCATTCCCTTTTGTTTGTTCGACTCTCCGCGAAAACAAGTCAAATCGCTTCAAGACCAAACTCTATTCGTCGAACTAATCGACAGCGACGTCACCTTCGAGAGTCGCTGATCTGATTCGTTTTCCCGTTTCAGCTCCGATCATTCGCGTCAAACAGGCGCTGGCGAAGATGGAGAACGACCTGAAAGTGATGGACATCCAGGCGGCGGTCATCGATCAGATGCTCATGCAAGCGCAACTCAACACGCGAATCAATTTGTCCACCGATATCTTCGCCTGAATGACGATAAAGATCCACTTTTACTGGAACTGTTGCTCGCACTGTCGCTTCCTGGGGGGCGAAACCGGTCGCGGAGGTGGTAATCCATCTCGTTCGCTTCGCAAAACACTCCGAAAACATGCGAATTAGGAGCTTTGTGGTGTCGCTAATCGTCCGTCTTCCTACTCCTGGAGCTTAGAAACCCGGGGCACCGCGAATCACCCTTTTGGGCTCCAGAGATCAAGGTCGATCAATCGCGGAGGAGGACACAAACAACAACACGCTGTAAACGGAACGAGTTGTGTCCTTTGCTGATGGAAATCGGTCGATTTGTCGATTTAGAAGATTAAAAATGAGGGCGTCTATTGTTGGATACGGTAGCTTATGGTAGAGCCGTTGAAGCGCAGAACCTTTTACAGAAAATCCATTTCTACACCCAAACAAAACGTCTGGGCTGAGCCGGGGATTGATCCCGGGACCTCTCGCACCCTAAGCGAGAATCATACCACTAGACCACTCAGCCACCTGTAATTGAAGCGCCAATTTGCGCTTATAAGACAAAGTTGATTTTTCTGTTGTTTGCGTTTGATCAAAGTACAGTGCTTTAGAATGGATCAAAACAGCTCCTATTTCAGTATTTAATGATCAAAGAGTGATGCTCTTTAAGAAAACTCCATAAACAACGACTACTTTGATTGTCAGGCCCTAAAATAAGACCAGAATTTACGATTTATTGACTTTTGAAATCAAACATTCGCCAAAATTCGTCTTTGTGATCTTCGCAATCAACAAACAACGTCAAACTTCCACTTTTTGTGCAGAACGCGATCGCATTATCGGATTAAGCGCGGTACAAATGGGATGATCGGCTGAAGCGAGCTTCAAAACCTCCAAAATCACTCACCGTGACCTCTTTTGGCACTTTCCGTTATGCAATACACCGCAGCGCCACCGCAAAACTCGATTCTTTCGTTCGTTTTTCTTCGAATGGGCGTGGCGAGGACTGGATTCCTCGTTTCCCCAATTTCGCCCGTCGCTTCGCGCTATAAAACGCCTCTCGCTGCCGCTTCGGGACACCAGCGCTTCCTGAGATGCTCCTAATCGCCCTCTTCGTCCTCGTTCCCCTCGCCTCCGCGCAGATGCAGCAGCAGTGCACCTGCGCGCAGGTGGAGCCCTGCAAGAATATGTACGCGAACACCCTGACGCCCTGTGTGGACGCCTGCAAGGCGCACGCCACGAAACTCGGCGCCAACTACGGTCAGCTGCGCCAGTGCCTCGTCGCTCGCCAGGGCCAAGTTGACCAGACGATGCGCTGCACGGAGTCTGCGTTGGCGAACACGTGCGCTGCGAGACCCGGTGGAATGGTCCCGAAGCGATTCCCTGAGACGCTGAAAATCGCGGCGCTCACCGAGATCAACCGGCAGCTGCAGGCGTCCGGCGTGAAGAACGAGCTGAAGGGATTGCTGGCGAGTGGCAAGCGATTCTACGACTGCGTGAAGGGCTGCATGGACAAGAAGACGAACAACTGCCTCAACGGCATGGGGTAAGTGACTGACCACCCACGACTACCGTAATCCCCCGCCATCCTCATTCAGCTGCGGCCTCGCACTTCCCTCGGACACGATTCTCGTGCAGACCGCCAAGCGCTGCGCGATCCAGTCGGGATTCAACACCCCCGGAGTGCAGGCGCTCTGCAACTGTGCCGCCGGCGCTGGAATCAAGCAGCTGCAGGGCGGCCTCTGCAACCGCCTCGTTATCAACTGATTTGACCGAAAATCTCATTGAAAGTCGCTTTATTTGTGTTCTAGTTTGACGTATTTAATAAATACCGTACTCCACGCGTGTCGATCCAGCGAGAAGAGCGTCGTTTCTGAACTGATTCATAACTGATTCGAGATAACTGATTCATCAACGTTCGTTGGTCGACTCTCGCAGCTGCTTCAGAGCGTCTTCGATTTCTCGTTTCCCTTTTATTTCTCCTGACTTTTGACCTTCAGCGAAATTGCGCTCTCGACTGAGGGTGCAGGACGCGGAACGGCGTCGCACGCTGTTTCGTTTGATGCGAAACGATCGGCGCAGATGGACCGCGGTGACAAACTCGTCGGGAGAGGGCGTCGTCTGAACCTCGGTGGATTCAGAAGCACAATCGGAGGTTGGCGCACTTGTCAGTGGAACGTAACCGTCCTTCGATGAGGATTTCTTCGTGCGAAAGAGGTTGAGAAGCGAGAATTTCATTTTGGGGTCGTGAGCCGCAGATTGTGAGAAGTACGGAAGCAGAGGCGATAAATAGAAGAAAAGCGATGCGCGCATTGGATTTCACGCATCGCATTGCTTTTGGTTCACAACAGGCAGCAGATGCGTTACCTCCAATCTTCGTTTCGAAGTACGCGTTGCCGTTGAAGCGCCGCAGCTGCTGCAGAGAATCCTGAACGTCCAGGAAGACCTTCGCTTGCTCCTTCTCGATCTCCAGCAGCCGCTCTCTGTGTGTGGCCTTCGGGATTCCTGCTCCGCCAGGGAAATTCGCAGATTCCGCCGGAATTCGTGGGTGGTCGAGTGCGAGCGAGCGCCGTCGCGCGCTGTCGAGGTTGTGGCACGAGCGAGAGCGGCGTTTGATGGTGGCGGAAAGCGTCTTCGACTCGGCGCATAACGATTCCGGGGCGCTGCGAGGTGCGTCGTAATCATCCGCGCTAGCATCTCCTCATTCCAATTGTGAGCGCAGAGTCGAGCGGTCGACTGCGATGTCGACTCGGAAGGAGATTCGCAGCTTGCGAACGAATTCAATCGACGAAATCGCGCGATTTGCAGCGATAACGATTCGACATCAAGAACTCGATTGCGACGAAGAATTCGAGAGAGAAAAGGTGCGTTCGGGAGTTTCCAATATTCGCAAATCGGAAATTTCAGGGAGATCCACGATTCGAGTGTACCGCGAGAGCGATCGGCTGCGGTTCGAGCATTTCGCTCGAAGACGCGCAGAAATTCGCTGTCGAAACGGGCGAAACGAAGGGAAACGCGATTCTCCGAGTGAATCTGAAGACGTTTGCCAGGCCTGTGGGACGGAAAGACGATTTGGCCGTCGAGGTGCCAGGTAAGCTCGCTTTATTGTACAGGTCGAGTGACGTGGAGTTTAGAAGCAGCGAAAGTCGAGGCGAAACAAACGAATTTCCGGAGAATGAAGTTGATTTCGAAGGAATCGCGCGTCCAGGAGAAGAGCGCCTTTGAATCCGCGACATCCGCCGTGCGCCAAACAGCAAAGGAAGATTCTGAGCGTCAATTGAAGGGCAAACTCGCTTTTTATTCTACTATGACTACTCTAGCTGCGTTGAAGGAATAAATCAGATCTATTTGAGCATTGTGAGGTAATTTTAAAAATCTACTGGCATATTTTCGGTCTCTTAAATCTTGATCCAATCGTCCATCTCTTTGCTGTCCTCCCACGTGAGCAATTCACAGTCGGTTTGAATGAGACGTGTGAGTTCTGGGCTTTCCTTGCACGGAGTGATCTGAATTTTGATTTAGAAAGCCATTGGAGCAATGAGAACCAACCGGAATCGGAGGATCCGCGTAGAGATCGCCGCGGAACTTCTCGCAGAGTTTCAGAAGGTTGTAGAAGGGGCGATAGAGATGGAGGATCTCGGAAGAAAGTCCTTGAGAGAGACAGAGACGAGCGATGCACACGTTGATCTTGAAGACGGTCGTGTCGAAGAGATTCTCCGTCCAGCGCGACTTCATCATCTCGGAGAGCGAGAAGTGGAAGGGGAGTTTGAAGTCGAGGATGACGGACAGGTTGTGGAGGACGTGGACGCAGTGGGCGAAGGCAGCGTAGGCGTGGCGGTCGTCGTCGGAGATGTCGGTCGAGCGGTTGAACGCGAGATACGACCGCAGACTGTCGTAGAGGCAATGGTCGTTGATTCTGCAGTCGGCGATCTGCAATCAATCGGTAAACACCGTAATCGCGAGTGCATGACAACTCACAGAGAAGAACTCGTTGTCTTTGATCAGAATGGAGGACATTTCGGTGTCTCCGGCGGCGTGCGCGGCCCAGTAGCCCATGGCAGGAACAGCGCGCGGGGTGTTCACGTCGGCCATGGCGTCGGCGATCAAGCGCTCGCGCTTCCGCCTCTCGATCTGCATCTGAATCTTCGGATCGGCCTCTCCGACGACGCTTCGTTTGATCTGATCGAGGGGGAAGAACATCGTCATCAGCTCCAATGTCTTCACGCGCTTCTGCTCGTCCGCTTTCTGAATCTTCTCCTGAATGTGCAGCCGCTTCTTGTCCAACCGGAGAGTTTCCTGTGCGCAGGCGTTGTTTATCGCGTGCTGCTTACTCTGAACATTCGCAAAATAGGAGTCCAAAATACCGTATCTACTGTGGATCTTACCGTAGTTTCATCGGCAACCCTCTGCGAGAGATCCAGCTGCTTGTTGATCTTCCTCAGATCGTCGTTCTTCTGCTGAATCATCAACTTCTTCACCTCGATCCGCTCCTTCATCTCGCTGATGTGATTCTTCACCTGCTGCAGCGCCGCCTGCACCTCTCGTTCCGGCTTCGAGAGAATCGCAATCTTCTCCGCCATCGCGGCGTTCTTCTTCGTCACTTCGATATAATTCAGTTTTCTCGCCATGAAGCCGACTACAAAATTGAGTGATTAGGGGAAATCTAGCGGCCAACCGCCAATTACCGTTCCTCGGAAGGTAGGTTCCTTCTCGCATCCGCATCATCCCGACGTTTTGGTGGCCGAACACGGAGGAGGCTGTCGCGGGGTTAAATTAAGTGGAAATGCGATACTGACCTGGTTTTGCATTGCTATGAGGTGCGACAATGCGAGAGGAGGATTTCGCGGGATGCGGACGCTGCGGAGCTGTCGAGGAGGAACATGACGGCTGGACGTGCGTCGCCGTCGAGATCATTTGTGGGAGCCTGAAGAGGACTATTTCTCATCGAATTTCACGGTGGAAAATCGAGCAACGTTTGTAGGTATCGCGTCCGTCGCGGGAATCGAAGAAATCGCTTATCCAGAGCCTTCATGCGTTGCCGATTATAATTTAAGAGATTTTCACAAATTCGCGCGATTCTGGGCGTACATGAAGGCGCTGTACGCAATACAATTGATTTAAACACCGAATAAGCGGATCTGCAGGGTGTAATTGGCGCTAAATAGATACACCACAATCCCTTGTAAATCACAGATGCGCCTTCCGCTTAACCGATAATCTAATCGGAACTCAAAACGCGCATTTTTCCATCGAAGACGCGTCAGAAGGCGCCGGAATCCACCCAAACATCTGATTTCCTCCCCGCTATTCCGACCACACACGAAGATCGCCTAGACAAACGGCGCACATTCGTCCGCGGCGATGCCACGTCGAACGACCTCGTTTCGGCTTCGTTTCCCTCCGCCACGCTGAATCGCGACGCTTTTTTCAGGTAAGCAGCCTGCAGCATGTTCGCAAGTCTTCAGAAGCAGACGGTCGAGTTGCTGGCGAAGCGGGCCGACGAATATCTCTTCGACTCGCCGGAGGAAAACGGCAACGGCGCCGAAGAGGCGGCGGAGGCGTCGTCCTCAGGGGCGAAGTCGTCGAATCAGCTCTACGCCGAAGACCTCTTCGAGTGCTTGAACGAAGTGTACGATGCCGAAGAAGCGCTGGACGTCTACGCGAAGGACGGACGCGTGAGCGCGCTCAGAGATTGCGTCGCGAGGATTCAGACCGTTGTGGAGAGGGATCAGCGTTGCAAGGAGGTATTTTCAAGACTCCGAAGGTAGAATTCTAGTAATTTTGTTGTTTAGACGATGGAAGAGCTCGTGACGAACTACCAGAGCATCACAGTGCGCACTTCGTCGCTGCATCACGCGTGCGACCGAATTATGGCGAATCAAACGCAGTTGGCAGCAGCGGCCGAGCAGATCAAGGGAAATCTCTATTATTACACCCAATGCGACTGGATCATGAAGAAACTGACCGCTTCACGCCTCCCGATCACCGGGCAGTCGTTTACGCAAATCCTCTCGACGATCCACGAGTGCATCTGCTACTTGAGGGAGCACCACGATCACAAGGAGGTCGTCACTTACCTTGGGAAGTACGAGCAGTGTTTGAGCAAGTAGGAATATAATTTTTGGTCATTTTTGATTGAATTATTGCAGAGCGTTGACAGCAATCCGCATTGGAATCCACGCGGACATCGAAGCAAGCAAGCAGGCTGTGTACTCTCGACAGAGAGAGGAAGTTGAAGGGAGAAACGGGAACGGGAGCTTTCCATTCACAAGCGACGATTCCCACGCTCTTCTTTACGGCGTTTTTGCAGCGAGAGCTAACAATGTCAGGTTAGCTTGCTATTCAATAAGCTCAGTTGCATCGAAATTCGCTTTTAGGAATGCTCTAACTATCGCCGATCGCTTCTTTTCGAGTTACAACGAATTCCAAGTGATGGTAAACGAATGCGAACAGGACTACTTTGCTGTCCGTGAAGAATTGCTCGCGCCAGTCGTCAAGGCTACTGTAGACCAACTTGTCGAGTACGGCTAATCTACCGTACCCCATTACAGTATTTGGTTTTCTAGGAGTCACGGAGAAAGCTCGTGCACACTAACGCGTTCTGGCTGCAAATTCCTTTTGCGACTTTGTGACGACGAGTATCGACTCTACAAGCAGTTTTTCTTGCTCACTAGAGAGAATTCTGGGGAAAGGTGGGCTTTGATTGGTTACAAATAGCGATATTTTGCCTTTTCCGATCATTTAGCAGCGAAGCTGATTCGCGGCCAAGTCGTAAGTTCTCCACCGCGTCACGCGCACCGTCGACGATAATGAGTAACGGAGAATCTGAGTCGTCGCCCACTTCAATCGTGTTCACTTCATTTATCGAAAACGTCTGCAGAATTCTCTACGAAGTTTTGCGACCACGAATCATCCACAATCCTCATCTGGAAACTCTTGCCCAACTGTGCACGATTCTGAAGGTTTCCGCTGAAGTTTATGCGTTTGGAAAACTCGTTTCAGGTCGAAATGATCGAAGACCACTGCGGTGTGATAATGTCCATGGACTCGAATTCTCCAAACGCGATAGACTCGTGTGCCGGATTCGTTCGCGTCATGTCGGAACTGATTGGTGACATCATCATGCGCATCGTTTACAAGGCTTCCGTTTATGCTGAAGCCGAAATCCTCGGGTACAAACCCGTTTCTGGCGATTTGAATTATCCCGAACGACTCTACCAGATGCGAGATATCGAAATGCAACAGAGAAAAGAGACTGTAAGTAGCGGTGGTACGGTATGTACCGTAACGGATGTAATTCAGGATTCTCATGTTGATTTGACGTCACCCTCCGCGATCAACGCCCACTGCCTGTGGTATCCTACCGTAAGACGAACGGTTATGTGCCTTAGCAAGCTATACAAGTGCCTTGACGTTACCGTATTCCAAAGTATCGCTAAAGAATTGCTCAGCGCGTGTTGCGAGTCGTTGGAATTTGCGGCGGTCGGAATCTGCAATCGCCCGACTGACAAATCAAAGTTGAAGACGCTGAATCGTGCTTTGGACGCCGAGCTCTTCGTCGTGAAGCATCTCCTCATTCTTCGCGAGCAGACAAGTCCTTTTCGTGTGAGTCTGCCGGCGTCGAAGATCCAGAAAATGGCGAGGATGGACAGCCAGCAGCTGGATGCGATGCCGATGGTCGATTATTCCTTCGATCTGAACAAGCTACGCACATCAGCGAGCCAGCTTTTCACAGAGAATCGTGATCGCTGGTTTGAACTGAGCTCGACCAATGCCTTCTTGGAATTCATTTTTTCGGTTTGATTTCTTTGCCCATTTCTGGTTTATCTAATCGCGTTTCAGGCTCCTGTGCTGGCAACGGAAACTTCGATCGATTCACGCCGAGTTGTGGAGCTGCAGTTGAAGAAACACTGCCATCAACTAATTCAACTCATCGTGGACATGGTGATAGGAGCTCTGAAGCCGATCACTGCGTCTATCGCTGCTCTGGTAAGAACCCTTTCGTTCACTTTGGTGATTAATCTATGAATTCAGACACCCGACACGCCCGTTGATATCGCCAAAGATCCAGTGTTATCACCGCAAGCGGTCCAGAATGCTTCAATGATGTCATTCAAAATTGTCACCAAGAATTGGCATGAAGTAATCGGATCCGAAGATTTGAGAAAGATCTAATCGAGTGTGATTTAGATCAGAGGCGCTTTCGAGTTGTACATCGGAGTGCGAGAGACCGAGGAGATTCTGCTTCATCCCGTGCGGAAGCAGATTGTCGACAGCTTCGCAACGTTGAACGTCTTCCTCACAAAGTTCTATTCGGAGGAGCAGCGCCAAGTCGCCGGAGTTCCGTCACAGGAACAAGTCTTTCTTGCTTTGAATGTTTGAGTGCGATTGTTGGATTCTACGTAATATGGGGACGCCACTGTGATAATTTTTTTCTAACTTATGTATTTAAAATCAGGCTATATTTATTCGGTTTCAGTCGGTTTCAATCGTGCCATAACAATTCAGAGGTGTGAAGCTCAGTATGGCGCGGAAAAAAATATATTATGGCATATATTATGACAAAAATTCGTTTCCGAGCTGTCAATTAAGTAAAGTTACGAGATAGAATGTCGCAGGCGCGTCGAGGTTGAAACGAAGAATCTGGTCAGATTGTTGCGTGTGTTGGGAAGCGAAACGTGGACGAAGGCCGTCGGATGCTGAAATCGCGATCCATATGGAAAGCAGCGTTTCTAATCTTGCCGGTGGATGTTGAAAAAACATTCCAGCTTAAATCACAGTTTACTAAGGAAATGACAGGCCGAAAAGGTTAGAAAATTCTTAAAGCAATCGTCAAACTCTGCACCAGTACCGTAACCCGCGTCTCCAACTAGAATTTGATTTCCCTCGCGACCTCCTTCGCCACTTCGATCAGCGTCGGCCTCTTCGCGGAATCGAACTCGATCGAACACGTCAATTCTGCGGGTTTCGTATCCTCAAATACCGTAATCATCGCACTCTGCGCCTTCGATTCTTCGCGAGCTTTCGCTTCAATCTGGATTGCTCTGTGACTGATATGAGAGATTTCAAATGTTCCCGCGCCTAAAACGTCGACCGCAACTCCTCCCTACGGGGTTCGTTGTTACAACGCATCAAAACTGCACGGACCGGTTGGACGCACGATTCAGAATGAAATTGTGAGTGATCCGTAAATTTTTTTCACTTTTTGTGCGCTGTGAGAATTTTGAACTCTTCTTTATTACCTAATCGAATCTTCACTTTCCAGCTCATTGAAGTAACTTCTTTATCATAAAAGCCAATATATTTGGTCGCTTTTCGATTTTGGCGGTTTTCGCTTAAATTTCTATCAACCAATTCTTTGATAGTAAATAAGTAGAATTCTAACAAATCATTCATTTTTTAGCAATAAAATTAGTTCTATAAACTGTCAAGTCAAACAGTACATGCTTGCATGTTTCAATTTATCATAAAAGTGAATTTCATTTTCTGTTCATTTGCAAGATATAAATATACAAAAGAGAAGTATAGATTTGGCGAAGTATACTATTTTGTTAGGGTCCGTGGAAGTTTTCTTTACTAAGCCGGAAAAATAATCTCTCAATTCAGAATTCTGAGTTCTTTGCGATCGAAATCAAAAATGCTGATTGGTAGATCAATAGATTGCAATAGATACATTGCATTATGAAAATAGGATAACAAATTGCTTACTCTGTCTTGGAACGAAAGTTTTCAATATGTGACTGGTGCTGACAGTCACAGCAGTCGGACGAACGTGCGAACTTTCCCTGAGGGTAATTCGATTTCATAATAATAATAAAGTCATTATTGTTATTCGCTCCAACTTCTACTCTACTCACCAACCGACGCACTCACCAAAAAATGGCTCCGCAACTCTCATCTCCCCACAAACGGTCAAAACCAACAAGTTGTCGCAAGGATGCACGTGGTATTGCGCGCATTCTTAAAGAAAAGCTTGGAGTCCGACAACTCGATATCGACAGTTTCGTAAAGGAAGGATTCAGAATCCAACTAGAAAAAATGGATGACGGGATGGATGTAGAGGAATTGCACTGCCAATACTCCAAAATCTCAGCTCATCTAAAATCCAAAGTCACTGGCACGTACCTCTTGTTCTTCGCTTTAGTTATTCTCGGATCCGGCCAGAAGGACACCGCCGTATTACAGCTGATCCGATGGCATCTCCAACGTCATCTCAACGATACGACAAAGACATCTATTAGCGAACGGGAGAGTAACGGAAAACGGAAAGACTCAACTTACAAGAACATGAATGACGACGTTTTGAAGAAACTGACGTCAGTTTACGTTGAGCTCAAAGGAATGTCTGTCGACGATAAAACAAAGGATATTCCGTATTATGCTCTGGCCTTCATCTTCCTTTTCTTGAAAGGAAAACCGCTGCAAACCATCAACGAAGTGAGCACTATGTACAAGGAATTTAACAGTAGAAACGATGTTGACCTGAAATTCGCGAGCAGCGGCGACGCTGTTAAACACTTCGTGAAGCACTTTGTCTACGACTTAGATATCGTCTGCTCTGAACACACTATTAAGTATTACTTTAAAACACTTGTTAGTGAGCTGCTCAAAAGAGGAACTCGAAAGACAGAAACATCAAGAGACATCTCAACATACACACTACATCTCGCGTTGCCAGGTCATTTCGTCGCCGATTCATCCACAAACGACGACAGAATTACCAATACGTGGTTCATGAAGCTCACAAATGAAAATCACAAAATACTCACGCTTCACATCGTTGATAATAAAAACAATTAAGTACAGTAGATCTTGTGCATAGCCAGAACAATTTTCTAAATTGTCACGGATAGTTTTGGTCCAACGGTCCAACTCCGGTTTATTTTTGTCATATTTGTAGAAGCTGAATGTTTGTTTTCCGCTTTTAGGCAAATGTGCATAGAGTAGAACTTACGGAAACGCAAAGATGTAGTTAACGGGTTCTCCCAAGATGTTTTGGTAATGCACTTCTGTTTGGCAGTACTGATCTTCGAATGCGAGATGCTTGGTTATGCTATGAGTGAGACCCACTTGAAAGGTCTTGATCTGTTTCACTTCGTACTTCTGTAGCCATGTAGCACGTTCAGAATCCCCCCGGTTTGGATCAACAATTAGCGGACGATAGTATTGTCGAGAAACTGGAAGAAACGTCTTGGTAGCTTCGTTTTGGATGTTCATATCCGCAAGCTGAGTAGATAATTAGTAAATCAAGGTTGAGATAATCTTACAGAGCGTTCGTGTGTAGATACAGACTGGGTAGATATCACAGGCTTTGGGCACCCTTTCCAAACGTAGTTCTTTAAAAGCTTCAACTCGGTGATTGCCGTCGATGACTCGAAAGTGACCGGCAATTCTGCAGTGGTGCGTGTAGTCCCCGGCATTGCATTCAGAATCCGAATCTCGGCTAAAATCTTCCGTATCGTCGTCCATCTGAAAGTTTTTGTCTTTGATTTTTATCACGCGCAGCGCGACCGTTTTATATCAGTTATCAAGAACCAAGTATATTCGTATATTCTCCGCACAAACGACACCGCGAGGAAATGAATTGAAACGCCAGAAAACAGAACATTGGCGCACGCAACGTAATTATGAAGAAATTATATTGAAATCGATGAGAAAAGCCATCTATTGATGTGACTATACTGCTGCGTCATGTGACACCGACCTGCAGAGCGCTTGTTTGAGTCGTCTCTTTATCAAAGAGCTGTAGACGATAGCTGATAAACGCCGCTGATGATAGTGAGCAGAGGTGACGATTGCATTGCACTCGCAATGGATTTTTTGTTGGAATAGGCGCTCTGTAAGCACCATTTCAAATCAGAGTCAGTCAACTTTATTTATGAAACGAACGAAGAGATCTCAAAGGGACAGTGTCATGACGAAAAATTTGTCTCAAATCAATTCCAGACTTCGTGTAGGGTAGGTTTTCGGGTTCGAGAAAATTTTTGGTCGAGTCAGAATTTTCATAAGTGTACTCCGTACTGAGATATAAGGCCTTAGTACGGAACCAAATATGCTCGGTCTTGAAGCGATCTGACTGATGACGCGGACTCCCTGTACTGTGTTCTGAACGTGCGCACTTGCCGAAACAAGTATTTTCTGGCATTTTCGAGTGATTCTGATGCAATGAGAGTTCTTCACGACCCCAATTTACCTAGAAACGGAACACAAAACAGAGAAGTACCGCATTTCTGTGGAGAAACACCCAAAAAAACAATATTCGCCGAAATTTCGCGCGCGCCGCGCTGTTCTCAACGGCTGCAGTCGTTGAGAGCGGCAATTCTCAAGTTGCCACTACACGTCAATTGGATTTTGCGAATTTTCGCTGTTTCTCCACAGAAATGCGGTATTTCTCTGTTTTGTGTTCCGTTTCTAGGTAAATTGGGGTCGTGAAGAACTCTCATTGCATCAGAATGACTCAAAAATGCCAGAAATTACTTGTTTCGGCAAGTGCGCGCGTTCGGAACACAGTACGGGGAGTTCGCGTCATCAGTCAGATCGCTTCAAGACCGAGCATATTTGGTTCCGTACTAAGGCCTTATATCTCAGTACGGAGTACACTTATGAAATTTCTGACTCGACCAAAAATTTTCTCGAACCCGAAAACCTACCCCTACACGAAGTCTGGAATTGATTTGAGACAAATTTTTCGTCATGACACTGTCCCTTCAAAGACTGGATTCTGTCGTTTGTTGGGCTCACTTTGTAATCTCTGGCCTCCCGTTATCTCTGGTAGCAGGACGCTGGAGACCTTCAGGGTTTTCGAGTTGAACGCGGAGTCTCCGAAGTTTTGCCCCATTTCCTCAGAGGTCGACTTCATCGGAGCCGAGAATTACGACTGTCTTGCGATCGGCGCCACAATTGCAATAAAGTCAAAAGCACTGCTGAGTGACATCCGGGCAGTTTGAGCAAGCAAACCTTGAGGCAGCTTCTAGGCCTAAGCCTGCACTTAAAGGGACACCGTCATGAACAACGAGTGTTCTCAAAATGCTCTGATATTCGGTGTACTGGGGGGTTTTCGAGGTCGCTGGAATTTTTGGTGGAGTCAGAATTTTAGTCGGTGACCAAAATTTTCGAGCACTGGACATTAATCGGGAACCAAAAATGCTTGGTCTCAGAGCGATTGGATTGCGCCCACGCGGTCTGTCGTCAGTCCTAGACTGTGCTTGTTTTGTCTTGACCAGCGATTTCAGGCCTTTTTACTTGATGATGGCATGAGAGTTCTTCGCGACCTCGAATTAGTCTAGAATGACCATGGAAACAGAGGTTTGTGGGCGTTTGGCTGAGAAAAGCAAAAAAATCGCGTTTTGCCAACGCGCGCCAAACTTCTAAGTCGAAGTCGGCGGGGAATCACGAATTTTCATCGATTCTGGGCTAGACGGCCACAATTCTGTGTTTCTATGGCCATTCTAGACTAATTCGAGGTCGCGAAGAACTCTCATGCCATCAGAATCAAGTAAAAAGGCCTGAAATCGCTGGTCAAGATAAAACAAGCACAGTCCAGGACTGACGACAGACCGCGTGGGCGCAATCCAATCGCTCTGAGACCAAGCATTTTTGGTTCCCGACTAATGTCCAGTGCTCGAAAATTTTGGTCACCGACTAAAATTCTGACTCCACCAAAAATTCCAGCGACCTCGAAAACCCCCCAGTACACCGAATATCAGAGCATTTTGAGAACACTCGTTGTTCATGGCCGTGTCCCTTTAATACGGATTGACACCGGGACCTCTTGCACCCTAAGCGATAAAAGAATCATACCACTAGACCATTCAGCCACGAGTGATGAGCCCGCGGGATCGATATAAGTCGCGATCCATTGACCCCATTTGTTGTAAATTTCTACTTTACAGCTGCTTCTTTCCCTTTGCACTTTTGAATGCAGTCGCTAGGCGCGCATGTTGCGAAGCACTTAACAACCAATGAAGCGGTCATAATCCGATAAATTCAACTCAATTCGTTGTGCCGAATGCTTTCCACGTGCTCAAAACATCCAAATCGGTCTTTCTCGGAACTAATGCAGAAGGGCCGTTGAAAAGAGATTTGGCGTCATTTTTGAGTTTCAGAATACAAAAATACAGAATACTCTTTTGAGTCATGAGACATGAAAGACGAAGGCAAGAAAAGGAAATCGTGTGAAAGATCTAATCGAGTGTGATTTAGATCAGAGGCGCTTTCGAGTTGTACATCGGAGTGCGAGAGACCGAGGAGATTCTGCTTCATCCCGTGCGGAAGCAGATTGTCGACAGCTTCGCAACGTTGAACGTCTTCCTCACAAAGTTCTATTCGGAGGAGCAGCGCCAAGTCGCCGGAGTTCCGTCACAGGAACAAGTCTTTCTTGCTTTGAATGTTTGAGTGCGATTGTTGGATTCTACGTAATATGGGGACGCCACTGTGATAATTTTTTTCTAACTTATGTATTTAAAATCAAGCTAATAAAACTTTAATTAGCTCGCTGCGAGGGCATCTAGCGGTTTTTCTCCAGTTCACCAGGAGATAACCGATTCCGCAGATGACGACCAAGCGATGGAGGGTGAGGAGGAGGAGGCTGCAGACGGCGGCGTGGAACGCAGCGTTCCAGAGAACCCCGCAGACCTGGAATGACAGCACGGTTACGGTATTCCTACGAGAGCAGTTGAATTTTATTTGAAAGTAGAATATGAATTTAATTGACTTCATTGGCGGTCAACTTTCATTTCCTCATTGTGATCTGTGTTTTGTTGAGCGCTTATTGACAGTCGGTTTAAGTCTACGTCCTCATCTGCGAATTGAAGAGCGCTAGGAGAGAGATTGTAGAATTTGATGAAAGGGAACAGTTTGGGCTTCTCTGACTCTGCGTTTTCTGGAGTTTCTTGTGGTTTCGACATTTTGATCATCTCCTTCTTGGACCACGTGATCTCCGCTTTCTCGAGAATGTTGCTGAGCAGAAGTTGCAGCACGTGTGGCGCGAGATGCCACGGCTCGTGCTTGAAGATCAAACCGGGATGTTTCTCTCCAATTTCCTTGACTTCGAGGGTCACCAGGATTAGTTCGACTCCATCGCTTGACTCTTGGTTTTCTTCGCGAGGCAGAAAACAGGCGGCTATCTCCTTTGCTTTGTTCTGAGTCTTCAGAGGCCCGATCACAGGCGGAAGAACCACCAAGAGCTTCTTCTTTCGGTCCTGTTCCTTCTATATCAGTCCGCGGATTACCTGTGAGCAACATGCAAGTGCTTACCTCTCCTGGATTCATGCGGATGCTCACTTCATCCACAAGATTCACAATGTTCTCCTTGAGACTCTCCGTTGAGTTTGTGAACAAATCGTCGGAGCCGAGAAAGAGAACGCAATTGCAGATGGAAGTCCATTGCAGACACGGCTTGGGGGAGTATACTGTCGCTTCCACGCGTTGTTCTGAAATGCAAAAACCATGCAGTTGATTGATCGAAAAGTCGACCTTTCCTTCTGCCTTCTTTCCACTTTTCTTCATTTTCCCGTTGTTCGCATCGTGAAGCGCCTGTACGAGAAGGCGCAAAGATGCGCTGGTCGGAACGATCGCGACGCCAGGGTAGAGTCCGTCAGCGATCGGAGCGCCACGTTTCTTCGATTTGTGTCCATTCATCTTCTTCTCTTGGACCAAACGTTCAAATATTTTGTGGCAGATTACAAGCGACTCTTTCCCGTTGAAATTCGTCCCTTTAGCGATCTGCGCTGCTGTATTCAGTGAAGCGACCGGGCGTCTTTGTTTTTTCTTCAGAACCGCGGTTCTATTCAGTGGTCGTGAGTTGCCACTCCTTCTGTCTTGATTTTTCGGCATTTTATCTAAACGTTCATGCTTACGCGTGTAGAAAATAATCCAAAAGAGTCCAATAGTTGATTTCTTTGAGTGTCCTTATGCTCGTTCCTATCTATAGGCTTCCTATCTACCACCTGGCTTCCGCTATAACTAGTTCGCTTGTGGCTAGTGTGACTGTTCAGTCATTGCATCATATCAAACACGTAATTTCGCGAATCACGATTGTCAGCAATGTCCAGAGAGCGCCGCGAGGAGGCACAGTCACTGAGCTCTCCAAAAAAAAAAGAACTACAAACACAATGCATATGAATATCATCGGTAGAAGCGTTGACGGTGGTCCGAGTGATCACAACTGCGAATCCAGAAAGTTGCATGCAATCAAAGACTCATATTGGACGAAACAAACTCAATTCCTTCAAACTCTTTGCGATTTGTGGTTGCGACAGAATGAGAACGAGCGAAAGAACCGAATGGCGTCGTCGCGACGGTATTTTTTAAATGCGCAAAGCATTTAAAAAATAAAAAAATAATTCATTCGTCAACCCACTTTGTCGCTCAATAGTTGAGAAACAAAGTTGCAATTTCCCACTTCATTTCAACTTTATTGAATTTCATTATGAGAGTCCAGTCGCTTCCATTCACATTTTTTACAATTTTTTCACTTGGATTATTTTTATTCTTCAAAATAGTGTCCACTATATCGATGAAATATTCCCGCATTGTCGTGAAATTCAACGGCAATCCTCGATCAAGGATATGTTTTATTCCATGCTTTAATGAACTTTCAAGTGAAACAAATTTCCATTTTGGTTTGCAGCTATGCAGAAAGATTAGCACACGCTCAATTGAATCTGGGCCGTAAATACCAGCAAGTTGAGTACTTTTCGGTGCTTGTTGCATTTTCGCCCACGCGCAGTAAATAAATGTTGCCATAAAATGAGAATTTAAATCAATTTTGGGAATATTTTGACTGGATTTTATATTAAAAGTTGTAAAAGCTGCGTTCAGTTCTTTTAAATATTTTCTGATTTCGGGTTCTAAGTTCGTTTTCGCCAATATGGAAGCCTCTTCAATATCTTTCAAGTCTTTGAATTCAGTACAACTTGATAGAACGCGCAAGTGAGGACTATTAACACAGTCATTAAAACATTGGTATCGGTGGTGGCGATTTGCAGTCTGCTCACCAAAGTCACCCAACATTTCACAATAAGCTTCCTCCATGATATCCATGTGATATTATGAAAGTATGATCAGAGTAGGGTTTTTGAGGCATTTAAAGACTTTCAGATCTCCACCGTCTGCTCCGCCCTAAGGTCACTGGCGCCGCCGCATCGCCCAAGATAAACATTCGCATGAGCAGTAAAAGTGGTGACAACAGAAAAGGCTTGATTGATTCAGCACCTCGTGCCATGAATATCGAGACGGCATGAACAATGCTCGTTTGACATGATTTCTCTGTCGGACAATTTCATGATTTTGTCTCCGATGTTGTAAGAGACCGGGCTGAGATAAGAGACCGGGCAATCTGAGTTCAAATGAGAGCGGCAGCCAAATCTGAATTGTGTGTGCCATCCTTTCCTTTCTTTTTGCCAAACTGTAAACGCCTTTTATTACTCGACTTTTTACCGCTTCCTCTAACTACGCTCTGATTCACCGTTTTAAACAGCAACAAATGATCATCCAATTCGTTTTCTGATTTTGGTTTTCACACATTGACAGATGGGGGCCAAAAGGTGGATTTATCAAAATGCGAGCAATGACTGACATCGTTTGTCTGTTGTTTATTAAACTCTGGCTATTAAGACAATGCGTTGGCGCATGTAACGGCTTATCCCCAGTGCAATAAATCACGACAAATACCGTAATACATCTGCGTAAGCAACGGAGGACGAATCAGCGACCTACAAACCGAAAGACTGAACAGCAGACGTTCCTCCGCCTCGCCAAATGCGTTAATCGGAAAATCCTTCGAGTGCGCGGAACGTAAAATGTCTGTAGTTTCATCAAATTAGCCGATCATTTTTGATCGAATGGAGTGCAGGATAAGTTCAAATAGATCAAAGGGGTTGCTTCGCCGGTCTTTTCCATTAGAATCCGCGTTCTTTCCTTTTTGCGTACGAAAAGTTGCGAGCCGACATTGAAGTCTCCTGCGATGATTCTGGCCGCTTCTCCAGAGAATCCTTTGCGCGAATCTTCAATTGCCGCACATATCCAAGTTACGATCTAAAGATCGGAAATGCAAAGATGATGATGAGATGCTGTTGTCCGTGCAAACCGCTGATTTGGAAAGATTAGAGCCTCCCAGGATGTATAGAGAGTGCGTTCTGCGACTGTACTCTGCAAACATAAAGATGCGTTCTTCAAAGCAGCTGCTTCTGCGTGTACCTGCGTGTAGAATCAAAAAATCGTTCACAAGAGATTTGCCGAATACGCTCGCGGGAACGGAGTAATCGCTCGGTGGATTCAGGGTTATAGAATTGTGCAGACAATGTCTCACCACTTCGCGTTTCGCAGCGCGGTTTTTCGAGAGAAACACCGCAAACGATTGCAGCGTTGACAGTTCTGCGTGGCTAATTGTGAGTTTGTCGTGCGCACGCTGAAGAACCAACGAAGAACGAAGTCATCACAGACATTCTTACTTGTAATTCGCGGCTCCCAAATCGGCCGAAAGTTCGAACAACGGCCAAAGGGCCTGTAGAGTCATCTGCCATGTAGTTCCAATGCACTCCTTGAATCTTACTGGCGGGTTGCTTCAAACCTACCTAAACAAAACGTTTTTCATCAACTTTCTAATAACCTAGAGCGAAAACGTCCGTTCTACACTTCCAGGCGCTATTTGCTCACTGTTAGCGGATGGCGTCATGTGCCGATAACACGAGGAACACACGCAATGATGTCAGAAAGGAAACCTCACAACTTTTGTTTCATTTCGAAGTTAAAAGGGGATTTTTGCATTTAGTTACTATTGCTCACAGGTTTGTTATATCTGAGTCTGATCTGATTTGGGCTTGTCAGACCATTCTTTTGTTGGTGTGATCGCTCTGAAATGCGAACTTGGTTTAACTTGCGACAATTATGGCGCTTTTTGCACACTCTGTTTGGTATGTTTATGGAACGAGGGGCTAAATTTACAAAAATGCTGTTGTTCCGTCAACTTTTCTTCCTCCGATCAGTTCTTCCTCTCTAACTACAGTACAACTACCGTATTACCTCCTCAGCAAGCGAATCTACGAGCAACTTCCACACTCGCTTCAGATCATCATCGCTGATTTCTCTGTTCTTCAAAGATCGGCGTTCCACTCTCACAGCGCTCATCTGAACAAGCCGGATCAGAGTTCGAGGAAGCGAATGTTACTTTTCCTGATTGATTGCGTCGTTTCAGGAGCCGCAGATGGGATTCTTTTTGCGCAATCTGCCTAGCGAGGCCCTGCAAGTAGGCGTTGACTCTTCTCTCCAAGGCGTTATACTGGAGTTTCGCCGACAGCACCTGACGAGTGTAAGCACCAACTACAATCCACAACAAACGGTGATACGAACGGATTATTCTCATCTAGAACATGTCACGTTTAAACAAAGTTCAACTCTCCCAAATATTTGGACCGAAACGTTACGAACGAACGCGTCTAGCGCTCGACTGTAGTTACTTTAAACAACAATTATAAAAGGTTCGTTTGCTCACAGGCGTTATCAAAAGGGTTTGGTGGCCGGCACAAGCGTTTCGGAAGAAGTGCAACACAAGCAAAAACGCAGATAGCCCTGTTTTCCCCTCAACGAGTGCTTATCGGCAACGCATCAAACAGCCGAGAAGTCAGTCATCAAAGGGCGAGAACAACGTCGCCGGTGACAACGGATAAGGGGTTATTTGCTGTGGCAATCGACGCAATCGCAAATTTTGATTTGAATTTGAGGCTCAACGAAGAATAAACCAAACCCGAAAGTGGAAAGGTTCCTAGATGAGCACCCAAAACCCCAGCTGTTGTGTACATGCAGTGTAGACAGATAAATGATGTTTTTCGGCCTTTTAAAGGCTTTTATTCAATTTTCAACTTTTTTTTTCTTTTCTGTTTTCATTTTTTAGTCATTTTTTGTTTTTTCGCGTTCCTGATTTGAACACGATATTAAATACAGAGATCGATACAATACAATCGACAAGCTGAGATCAACAAGACTAGACGAGGTCAGCGATATATTAGAAGGTTGCTTCCCAGACGTTTTCCGCCAGCGAACGGAACTCGTCGTTGATAGGCGCTGCTGAACCTTCTGTGCGAGAGTTCTGGGCAAGAAGTTCTTCCGCGTGAATTTCTAATTCCCGAACTAATTCCCGAACGCGTCGCTCCCTCTCGATCGCTTCAAGCAGCTTTGCGCGAAGGCTGCGTTCTCGGTGATCGAACCCTGTCTCATCGATGTCGATGAGCTTCAATTGGCCGCAGATAACTCCAAAGCATTTTGCATTTCACACTTACATCCTGTTCCGCCATCACGATAAGAACATCCGGGAGCGAAGACCACCACGATTGCAGATCGGTGACGCGTTCAAAGTATGCGCTGACACGGTGGAGAATGTCCATCTTCTTCTCGACACACTCTGCCAACTACAAACACACCGTGGCACATGAATAGCGCGTGTAAATACAGTACCTTCGCTGAATGTTCGCGGCCTCGCGCAGTCGACTTGCAACACGGCACGCTGGGATCATTTTGCTTCCTTCCGTGCCCTTTGGCAGCAGCATCCGCGACGTCTTTCAGCAGAGCTTCGGTCTAAACCTCCGGACTATCAGTTTATACCACGAGCATGCGGCACCTTCTGTTTCCACTCTGCCGCCTTGTTCAGTCCATCCGGGGTGATTTGTACAGGCAGAACGACCTGAACGAGCTCTCTCAGGATGGCGTCCATCTGCTTTTCGCGTTGTTTTTTCTGAATCAATTGGGAACTCGAACAGATTGAAACAGGCGAACCTTTGCTCGACTGACGGCCACTTTTTCAGCGTTTCTTGTTCGGGCCCCAGTCAGAGTTGTGCGTCCCCCCTTCGCTTGGAGTTTGAAAAGCGAATCTTTCTAAACGAGAAATGCATCCGGCGAAAAGAAGTGAACATACGATTCTAACGAAGTTCCAATCGTCTTCGACCGCAGTCATCTGCAAAAAAGCGTTAAATTTCGTTAAAAAGGAAAAAAAATCGAATGTCCTGTGGAATACCAGCGCCCCACTTAGTTAGATGAGATTAGAGTGTCACGCAATGTTTGCGTTTACTGATAAACTTGGTCAACAGTGATCGTCAGCGCCTTATTTGTTTAAGTCATGAATCGAGCTTGCAAATTGCCACCGGTGAATAACAAAAGGAAAATGCAATTTATTGTCCACGTGTAGTGCTCGAAATCAATGCGCAAACGTTTTAAAACGCACTGACCAAAACAGATCAGCGAGTGAACGTGGTTGTGGAAGACAATCTCTCTCTGACCGCTGTCATCTGTGCCTTCTTTTCGACGAAATTGCAATTTTTGGGAAAACTCGAATTTTACCATGGAATCTTGCTTCTTTTTGAAGAAATGAACTTCGCGTCATCGATCTCACGGATTCCCGGAATCTCTGGCAGCAGGACGATGCGACCTGCAGAGTATCGCAGAGATCCTCGAAACGCAAATTCATTTCCACAGAAGACATCATCGGAGCCAAGAATTACGACCGCCTTGCAAACGGCGCCTCTCTTTTGAGGATGAACTCATCAGCGCAGCAACTGCTGAGACTTCTGTTGAGTTGTTCCACCATTTATCCGGCACAAGAGCGACCTTCCACACAGTTTATTTTGGCAAGTGGTCATTACTGAACATCCCGTGGAGTCTGAACTGTTCCTCCTGGCGTTTAAATCACCATTTGGATTGAGCGCGACAGTACTCCCTTCCTTACACTTTCCCACTGATTCACCATTGCAAGCCAGAGTTTACTTTATTCATGAAACTAACGAAAAGATCTGAAAGACTGCGCGGACGCTCAACTTCTGGTGCGACTGATTGTAACCACGACGTCCGATTGACCCAGAAATCGCCTTCGAATTGATCTAAAGCATCCCAATAAATGCCGGGGCCTGCGGTGCGCTCTCACCGATTCGTGGCCATCACAAACAGAGGGTCACTTCCGCATTTGACCACGATGATCAGGTTGAGGACCCCGGCCGCGTGGTCCGAATCCCAGAAGGCGGGTTGGAAGTGATAGGCAGCGATGAGGAAGGCGAACGACAAGTGCAGAGTGAAGACGTTGATGAGGATGCGGAGTTCGTGGCGCTCGATCAGCTTCGCTCTTCTCTGAACTCTCTTCGTTGCGGGACCATCGAAAGGCGGCTTTTGCTTACAGATTTGAGGAGAAAGACGAAGATGACGCCGTAGATGACGAAGCTGAGCGCGAGAATCGCCTCCGAGAAGTAGAGATCGAAATCGGCCGCCAAGGCGCCGTGGATTCCGACAAACTGGAACGAATGCGATTTGAGGGAAAACGCAACGCCGACTGCGGGGAGCATGTAGGTGGCGAACATCAGGGAGCCCCAGACGTAGGGGATGAGGATGACGACCTGAAATTGGAGATTGAAGGAGGATTGAAGGCAACTGCGACGCGCACGATTCGCGTTCTTCCCACGAAGAACGTCTGCAGCCGCTGGATTCCGCAGATGACGACCAAGCGATGGAGGGTGAGGAGGAGGAGGCTGCAGACGGCGGCGTGGAACGCAGCGTTCCAGAGACCCCCACAGACCTGAAATGACAGCACGGTTACGGTATTCGTAAGAGAGAGCAGCTGAGAACTTTGCGCGCTCCCTGACTTTTGCTCTGTAAAGTTGAAATCTTCATTGATTCTTTGTTTTTCAGGTCTTTGAATGAAGCTCCTTCACAGCTGCTTCTTTCACTTTGCACTTTCGAATACAACCTGCCAGGCGCGCATGTTGCGAAGCAAATAACAGCCAATGAAGCGGTCATAATCCGATAAATTCGACTCAATTCGTTATGCCGAATGCTTTCCACGTGCTCAAAACACCCAAATCGGTCTTTTTCGGAACTAATGCAGAAGGGCCGTTGAAAAGAGAATTTGTTTTGAGTTTCAGAATCGTCTGTAGCGCTAATCCCCGACTTGAAAGAACATCTAAACCGAAATAAAATAGAATTCTGTTCTGCAGCGAGATTCGCGGAAACCTGAACTGATCCTTTCGTCCTCAAATTCTAGATTTTCAGTTCAAAAACAGAATTTCCGAGAGCGCGCTTTGTGCGAGAACGCGATGAACGCCCACCTTGTTGAAGTGCATCGGCGGTTGGAAGGAGGCGGCGGAGAAAACGCCGAAGAACCACTCGACGCCGATCTGCACGACGTAGGGAATCCCGTTGTGCAGCATGATCTGATAGGCGGGAATGTTCTTGAAGTAGGTGGCCACGCACTGAAAGCACTCAGAAGATGAAAAATGGCGTTGAACGGCGAAACTAACATAGAGAAACCGCAAATAGATCGGCATGAATACCGTAACCAGAGCGACCATCCAAAGGCCGAAGACGACGTCATCCATCGCGACCGGCGGATCTGCGCGAGGAAACTCTGAGTTGCTCGAGGTGTCCATTCTCCTGTGAAAGTCGTGAGAATGAGAGACTAAAGAGAGAACAACGCCCTTTGAGGACAGAGAAGTGAAATTGTGACTTCAAAGTCCAAAGAATCGCGCGGATACAAACGCCGCGCGAATGTTTTCAAAGCGGGCCAGGTGGTGACAACAGCAGCTGCTCACTGCGCGCATAAATACTTATTTTGACGAGAAAGAATCAAAATTTCTGGACTGAGCTAAGTTCCATTGATCCCGGGACCTCTTCCACCCTAAGCGAGAATCAATCGTGATTTTTTGGACTACAAAACAGAGGAAAGACTCATTTGTTCACTCTGCAAACTTTATCAGCTATGCACTGATACATTAGCGCACTTTGTTTAAAGATGTTTACGAGTGGAATGTTCTCATGCAAAGAACATTCGCTGAAACCTGAGAACGCGATCAAATTGCATTGCGCAGTCGGTTCTTTGACCAAAAGTCTCCGTAGTTTAGAGCAAAACGTTTTCTCGAAGACGAGAGAGAGGAAGCAAGACGACTTGTTTCAACTACAAGAAGCGAAAGAGTCCCATTTGAGGAAAGCCAACTGTTCGGAGCGAAACGCGCCAACAGGAGAATCGAGTTTCCGCTTCGGACAAATCGAATCAGAACGAATTGTTCTTCCAAGAATCGCGTCGCAGCGGAAAGTTCAAGAGGAAACGGTGACTGCGATGAGTGTCAGTGCTTTTCTGAAAACGGCGCAACCTCAGATGACTTAACAAGACTGCGCACGTTTGAAAAAGCTCTTAAATTCTATTTCAGGGGATTTCCAGGGATTGATGACCCAAACAAAAGGTCTCGTTTGAGTGAGAATTGTGTTCTGATGCGTTACACAACCAACGCATCCGGTCTAACGCATGAGTTTTAAACTGGCGTTGAGAAGGAGAACGACCGATTTGGGTGTTTTGAGCACGTGGAAAGCACTCGGCATAACGAATTTAGATTAATCGGATTATGACCGCTTCATTGGTTGTTATTTGCTTCGCAACATGCGCGCCTAGCAGGTTGTATTCGAAAGTGCAAAGTGAACGAACCAGCTGTAAAGTAGAAGGCAAAAATTTACAACAAATGGGGTCAACGGATCGCGACTTATATAGATCCCGCGGGCTCATCACTCGTGGCTGAGTGGTCTAGTGGTATGATTCTCGCTTAGGGTGCGAGAGGTCCCGGGATCAATCCCCGGCTCAGCCCTGATTTTTGCCTCCGCTGTTATCCAGAAAACACATTTTTCAAATTTAAATTATTTATTTCCTAACTTCTTCTTCTCCAGCAGCAATTTCTCCGCTACAATCTTCTCGATCCGCTGCAAGTCGACGCCGCAATTCTCGATTTCAGCCTTCAAATCCTCGAACTTTCTGACTGAATTCTCCTTAACCCGATTCAAATCCTTCAGAGTCGCAATATTCCTTCGTTTGTACTCCACGTAGCTGTGGTACGCCCACACGACCCCGAGCGAGTATCCGAACATCACCACTTGAATGATGAAATCGGATGCCTGAAAGACAACTTTGTCACCTTTCTACCGTAATCCACCGCTCACCTGCTCTAAAGCAACGCTTTCCTTTACTGGCTCCGGAGCGGCCGGTCTTCGACGGCCTCTCGCCACTTGAATTCGCACGTTGAGACGATAAATTCGAGTTCCAAGCGGGATGAGGAAGCGATTCTTGAACCACGGACGGCGCTTACCGTAGTTGAGCACAGCGTCGGCGACCGGCTGAGTGACGAGCCGGGCGGCATAGTAGATGACCTGAAAGAGAGGATCAGATGGACGGAAAGGCGGAAGCACTCACTTGCACGAACGCGTTCGTCTGATTCGCCGGCATTTCGCAGAGATCGCGTGTGCGAAAACGCTCCAAATACCTTGAAAAAGGTCTTCCGAACACGTGGATCGCGTGGAAGTAAAATCTGTCACGCAATTGAATTCTTAAATGCAGTTTTTGAAATCATGATGCAGCAAGCAAAACTCCAGTGATGAACCAATGTGACAACATCGATCGATCGCAGTCGGTCGACGGTCGAGGCGTTTCGGTCGGTCGCTCGCAGGCACGTGGAAGCGCCGGCGATGCGCTCGGCTTGCGGTCGAACAGAAAAGCGCGGGATGAAGATCCGCGCATATTCGGATCATCTTCGTTTGCATCTGTGATTGTCGTTCCGCGCTCGAAATTGCAAAAAAAGTTGGAAAGCTCGCACGTTCGGATGTTTTTTCCAACAGCGTTTTGTTTTCCTCTTTGCAAGTTTAACGAGAATTGACTGTTTCCTGGAGGAGAACATTGAAAAATGAAGTTCTCTGGCTATTTTCACGCAGACTTGGTCAACATTCATCGTGAATTCACCGAATTCTGTGCTGATTTAGGGAATCTTCATTTTATCGAAAACGGAAATTCACGTCCTCATCACTGTAACAAAACTTGGATCGATGGACGAGCGGGCGATGTACGCTCTGCGCACAGATCTAAATCCGATATGTAGCTGGTATCTACATGCACTTTGCCTACCGTATCGTCAGGATGCAGATGAAAGGATCCAAACCGCCCCTCACCGTGATCAACAGATTCACAACGCCGCTCGCCATCTTCGTGTCCGAGATCTTCGGCTGCACGTGATAGGCGAGGAGGAGGAGCGAAAGCGTCACGTAGGTGAGGAAGACGTTGAGCAGGAGGCCGTAGTCATAGCGGCGGGGTACTGTAGCGTGGACCGCTTTCGCTCGCCGAATATTCGCAAATTTCTGAATCAAACTCGGAGTTTTGGGCGTGCGATTGCGCGCCTACCTTCATGAAGATGTAGCTGAGCAAGCAGATGTAGATTACGGTAGACGCGACCAGAATCGTCTCTCCGGCATAGAGGTCCACCAGCTGCGCTGTGTTACCGTATTCTCCGGCGAATTGCCATGAAAACGAGTTCAGGTCGAAGAGGACGTCGATGAAGGGACAAAGATAGCTGATTGTCAGAGAGACGCCCCAGAGGTACGGTAGACCAATCCAGAACTGAAAAAGAAGTAAAAGATCTGTTCGGATTACGGTAGATTACCAGAGCGAAGCGCGTTTCGAGGAGTGGACGGAGAGAAACAAAGTCGCAGATGACGAGAAGTCGATTGACGGAGAGGAGGAGAACGAAGGGGATCGAGCACTGGTAGCCGCCGTTGAAAATCGCGCCAAAGATCTGAAAGAATTGCTGTCAGGGGGTGCTGCAGTCATGCAAAGGCACCTTGTTCAGCCAATGCGGCATCGGCGAGTCGAGAGTGGCGGAGATTCCGGCCGCAAACTGCGCGGTCAGCAGGAGGATGTCGCCGACTCCCTGATGGAACATCAGCCGATAAGAGAGATTCTGCGAGAATTTGATGTGGAAGATCTGAAATGCCGGTTGGTGGAGGTATACGAAGAGCTCAACTGCTTACGTAAAGGAGCCGCAAGTAGACGGGAATCAGGAATACAGGAAGGCAGATGTAGGCGATCGCGAGAGGCGCCAATTCGGAGCTCATCTGAAAAGTGAAATATGAGAAATCGAGAATCAACGACAATCGCGCGAAAGATGATTTCCCGCACCACACGAAGAACAGAAATCAATTGTGAGAAGCGCTGTAAGGTTTTCTTCGATTTCACGATCACAGATGTTTGTCCATTTGAGGACTTCGCATTGCTTTTCTCCTTCCAATGCTCGCTTCGCTTCCGCCTCCCCATCTAAGAGATCTTTGCGCGGCTTCTCTTCACTCATTCACCGCTCAACAATGAAGTTCTCCATCTTCGCCCTCTTCCGCTCGAGGAAATCCACGCCGCAAGAGGAAATCGCTTCTCATGAACCCAGCGAGCAACCCTGCCACCGCCGATCGCGGTTCCAATCGCTGAGACGTCACAAGAAGAAGACCGACGCGCCTCGCAGCGCCCCGGAATCTTCATCCGCCGAGTCGAAGACGCTTCCCGCCACCATCAAACGCCGCTCTCGCTCGTGCCACAACCTCGACAGCGCGCGACGGCGCTCCCTCGCAGTCGACCACCCACGAATTCCGGCGGAATCTGCCAATTTCTCTGGCGGAGCAGGATACCCGAAGGCCTCACACAGAGAGCGGCTGCTGGAGATCGAGAAGGAGCAAGCGAAGGTCTTCCTGGACGTTCAGGATTCTCTGCAGCAGCTGCGGCGCTTCAACGGCAACAACGCGTACTTCGAAACTATGATTTCGCTCGCTTCAAGTCACAATAAAGTTTGATTAAACCACAATTCATTTGAAAGTGCGAGTATAGTCAATGTAGTCAACAAAGGACGCGAGTCGATTGTACTTGACAGATTTGTTTCATGTTTTCACAACCTACTGTTGTTGTTCTCACACCCCAATTCTCACTACCGACGAGTGAACTTCGCACAAACTTCTTGAAAAGGAAACTTTGTTTTCCTTTAGAAGTTCTTTCTCACGATTAAAATAGTCCACCGTAATCCTCTGCCGGCGAAGAAGAACGTTCTGAATACGTCTTTTGCACGCCTGGAAGGGTTTTCGCGCCTTCTGTGCAACTCCGTCACGTGCTTTTCTCTCGTTAATCATTCGCGTCAACACCCGCGAAGCAGTCAACAAGAAGCAGGACAACAACGACCGCTCGCAGTCATCGTCTTCTAAAATCGGCGAACTAAAACCGCGGAATTTCGCGCACGGGAAAGTGAGGAACAACAATTGGCGGCTGAGAGACCCGTGCGGCAAGTCATGAGAGCCTTGCGTGACCAAAATACGTGAGATTTTCTATAATCAGCAGATTTCCTGGGAATGTCGAGAAGCACGACGGTCTTGCGTAATCCACTCGCACACGATTTGTGGATCTTGCGGATTCCAGAACGCGAACAGCTCGATCGCATAGGTCAGAGAGCACTCGAATGACAATGCATTTGGAGTCACGCCTGCAGTTGACCATCAAGGGGCCAGAACTGACGAGAACGGACTGTTTGCGCCAAAAAGTTGCCCAAGAGGAACATAATGTTCGATCATGAACGTCTTTTTATGAAAGTTTTTGCAAAAATCTGCTGAAAACCGGTTTTTTGTGGTTTTCTGGAAGACACGAGGAGAAAGAACTTTGATCACTCGGATTATGACGGATTTGAATTCGCCTAATTGCGTAATGGGATTATGTGGAAGTGGCAACCGTCGCCGAGAAGAAGAAGAAGAAGAAGAAGAAGAGGAAAGTTCAAAGGCAATTAGCCGCGGTCCACCTGTCGACGCAGAAACATTCGCCTTCGAGCACAGAATTCGAAGGAAAAGCGCGGAATGTGTCATCGCCCCGTTCCGCTGTTTTGACTGAATTTCCGCTCTCGCAGCGCCATGTTTCACTTGCAGCAAGGCGCTCTTCTCACGGCGCGCACGCGCGGAACCAAGATCGGAACCAAAACACCATTTTTGGGACATAGCGGGAGCGGCCGTTCGCCTCTCTGCACTCCTTTTGATCTGCAGGAGGTCGCCAGCTCCGACAAATCAGAATTATTTCAAAGTTGGAATTCAGAGAAACACGAAAGTTGCATTGGGGTCTCGCAACGAGCGAACGCGTCAAACGCTACACGACAGGTGTTCGTCCAGTAAGATTAAACGAAATTCGAATGCGAGTCACCCGCTAACACCCAACTTCAACTTCAAAACGAAAAATCGCTCCTACGCACGAGTTTCACTGCGCTACGAACTCCCACTACAGACAAAATTTAAGTGGAGCCTAAGAACTTCAACATTTCGAACTTTGCGCTACGATTATACCCACAATTACTGTAGCTTCTCGACAGCCTACGCTCCGCATCATGGCACAGGACGACAAACAACCAGAGAGCAGGAGTCACCGCATTTGTCACATTGGCAGCGAAAAATCAAGAAAAACAATCTAAATCAATCAAAATTACATTTTGCCGATTGCGCCATCAACAATCGGCGTCATATCGTGTTGTTCGCGTGCGTTTCGCACCGAAAATCACTCTGAAAATGTTTTAGACCATCCAGCCGATCTCAAGTTGAGGTTGAAGTCCACTTTGAGTGCAATTCATTGACGCACGTGGTTCTATGAGTTTGGTTATCCGCGACGGAAGACGCGCTTCTTCCCTCGCAGCACGGAAAGAGGAAATCGGCGCCTGTAATCCGTGGAAATGCGCATCTAGCTGTCGGTAGCGGTGCTGTGAACTCCTGAACGCGACGCCCCTTTGAATTATAGAATTAATTAGGTTATTCATGACGACTTCGGCGCACGTGTTGATGGCGGCGAGGTGCCAAGACACAAGTCTGATCGGCCAAACGGTTCTGAAGCGATCGTTCTGCACCTCGGCGTTCGGTCAGAGAGGATGCGACTGGGAGAGGAAGCAAAACGCGAATTCTGAGTTTTGCAGAGTTTCCCGCATTTCGTGAGAAATTCGCCGAAACTGAATGTCTTGGGCGGAATGTTCCGGTCGTCGTCAATTTTCGTGTTTAAGCGGGAAATCGCCCTCTGAATGATCAGTTTTGTTGCTTTTCATTAGGTTGAAGATCAAAAATTGTGCCCGATTGATGCATCGACCTGTTCGGGCACGTAGGACGCTTTAATTGATGTCGATTTCCGCACAAAACCACCATTACCCTTCATAAACGGTCTTCAATTGGATTGAGCATGTAACCTCACAGAGATCCGAGCAATTTCCAGAGACCGCAAAGAACACATTCCGATGCACAACTCCCTCCATGGATTACGGTAGTTTCAGTCGTTGCGCTTCATTCGCAGCGTCCAAGGTCACCGACGCCTGCGGCGCCAAAAACAAGAATCGCCGCTTTAATCCCGCGGACTGCGGCAAATTGCAATTACCGGCGCCGCCCACTTCCGCGCGCGCAAGAGGGTCAACATGGTAATGAATTGGTGCAAATGAGGCGACGATTTGAGCCGATTTTTGTGCGCTGAATTGATGAATGAACTGAGTGGATGCAGCGCTGCCTAGTGGATGCTCTCTCGCAGTCCATTCCCTTCCAACAGGTGGTCAATTCACATTGCAAACGCGAAAATTGAAAATGAAGCTAGAGAAATCAAATTCTCGCCTTTTCTCATTGTTTGGAACGAGATGCAGCTTTGAAATCAGCCTTTAAACGACTGATTGAACGAATCCGTGAATTGATGCTGTTTTCTAGCGTTTCAGCGTCAATTTTCAATTTCAAGGCAGCGAAAACTGGTTTTGAAACGCTGAAATTCAAACTTTCTTGTCTCCTCGTCTTTTATCAGCGTTGTTTTTCTCGAAATTCGTTGTTTATTCGGGTTTCAGCACTGATTCAGGCGTTGTCCTGTAATCACTGCTTGTGGATGCCGTGTTTGCACGCTCTTAGGTACTGTAACTCCTCCAATCCGAGAAAACGGGACGCCGAACCCCAAATTCGTCGCATCTCGTGAGTTAGCAGCGCACAAAGGATCCTCGACCGAGTGGTCTTCCGAAAGGTTTTGTTTTCGGTCCCAAAAAGGAGTGTTTGGAGGGTGAAGTGGCGCACTCTCGCGCGCTCTCGCGCGCTCAAATCGATTCGCGCGCGAAGGATGAGCGCCAGAGGGTCGGTGGGTGGCCCACCACCACCACCACCGCGCCAGAATGCTCCGTCCGAAGCCTCGAGTTGCGGTGCTTCGGAGAAGGGCGACCGGTGACGACGGCGGTGGGCGCGATGTTTGGAGTGCGCGCGCTGGATGCGCGTATTCTCTTCAGCCTCGCGCACTGGATGATGCTCTCAACTCGCGCTCGCGCGCCGCCGCCGCCGCCTCCATGTTGACGATGCTCTTCTCTTCTGCCACCCCCTGTGGGTCCTTTTCGTGCGGAAGCGCGCGAGAGAAGGTCGTCGCGCGCTCGTCTGCTGCGCGCGCGCGATGAGCTGATCGCTCTCTGCCCCTCAGGGCGCTCTCGAGCCGCCCGCACCGCCATCTCCCTGCCCGCGTCGTGCTCTGCAACGTTGCAGCTGCTGATTTGCACGGAATTCAATTGTTTCTCAGAGCGTGGAGGTGTACGGTAGTGATAATTGCGCGGAAAGCGAGCTTTCGGTGTTGTTCACGTGATTTTGCCCTCAAGCTACAGTATACTATGCTTGGAAAGCGATAGAGACCACTAAACTCTCTCAAAACTACAAAAATTTAGCTTTTATCGTTGTGTGTGGTCGCCTAACCTACTACCGCGCTCGTTCTTTTGATTCAGGCCGCTTCTCTTGCGTTATCCACACCTCGTTCTGACTCCAAATGGCTACCGTACCTCCCACAACGATTCACAGCGGCTGATTTCAGTTGTTTACTACCTAGTAACTGCCTACAACGACCTTGATCTTCCACTTTCGCTCCCGAGCAGAGAACGCTGCGCGCGCGAGATCTCCCTCCGGGCAAATCGTCTTGCGAGATGACCGCCGCCACCACCGTGCAGCTCTAAACGCGGCATCGGCGCCGCCAAATGAATTTCCCTGCGGCGTAATGGGCGCGAATGGCCCTATTTAGATGCATGGCCTCTCGCCCTCCGCTTAATTCATCTTCGCCTTGGTCTCCTCGCAGCGCCCTCCCCCTCCCGATCGCATTAATTTCGCGCGCGCGCGCGCGCTCTCATCATCTTTTCACTTTCATGCAGTGCGCATCGCTCTCGGCGCGCGCGATCGACGCGAATCGATCACATCGAACGAATTCTTCCGTCGCGCTTCTGTCGCGCTCCTCACGCTCTCGCTCGCGCTTTCGGTCTTCTTCTTGTGCCTCGGCTGCTGCTGCTGCTTGCCACCCCGACGCCACACACGACCACCGACGACACTGAGGAGCCATCAGCAGCATCATCGTCGTCATCCTTCAGCAGCAGCGGCGTCACCCCAAACACACTTTTCGCCCTTCGCGCAATTCGATCGCGTTGTCTGCGCCCGAGCGCCGAATTTACCTCCCGCGCGCGCGCCCCCCGCTCGCTTAAGCCTGCACCACCCTCGACTCTCGCGCGCGCGCATGCAGCCCTCCAACACCCTGTTAATCTTCTTCCGCGCCACCGCGCCGCCACTTCCACCGCCACTTTCACTCCGCCGGCACTTTCGCCCTCTCGCGCGCTCCCCAAACACCCAATTAGTCCGGGAACGGCCGCAAAGTTGTTTTTTCATTATTTTCTGGAGACTCTCGACTGGAACGGTGCAATCCCCAATCATTTGGCCCGTTTTGGACCATTTTTGCCGGTTTATAGGGAGTACGGTGTAATATTTTGTCTTTTAACGTGTAAGCATACGGTAGTTGAGGCGCTTCGGCGTTCTGATGTGCTCTTCAAGGCTAGTAAGCAAAGTTGCAATACAAAAACTTAGGGCTGAGCCGGGGATTGATCCCGGGACCTCTCGCACCCTAAGCGAGAATCATACCACTAGACCACTCAGCCACGTCTGGTAACTTGATCAAAATCATATTTACTTTGTTCAGTCTACGTTTAGAGTGATTTATCATTGAGTTCACCCGTTGAAAGCGTTTCAAAGTGTACGGTAGGGTCGTTTTATGTTTGAGTTTATCGATTTTACTCTTCCCGAAGACGTCTAATAGGAATTCAACTTCAAATTTCAATTCTACCGTAACCCAAACACAACTATTCTTTTATTTTGCACAACACATTCTCAAAATCGGTGTTCGTCGCCGGAATCATCTCTTCACAATGTGTTTATCTCGCTTTCGGCGTCGCGCGCGCGGCGCCCTCAACAACACCCCCAACCGCGATCACTTCCGACCGAAAATCATCTCGCGCGCCCCACTTCGCCCTCATCGCAATCGATTCAGACCGAAATGGCCGAATGTGCCACCGGCGTCGTAGTCCCGCAGCAGCAGCTTCAACAGGGTCAACCGACGATCCACCTGCGTCCCTTCGAGAAGGGCGGCATGCGGCGACTGCAATGTCCGCAGGGATTTGTCTACCGCTTCGACAAGGCGCTGCAGAACGGCTCCCTCGAGGGATGGCGCTGCTGCATGGGAAGGAACTGTCCGGGCCGCATCCGAGTCTTCGCCAACACGACCACCGGCGTCGTCTTCAACGCGAATCACCGCCACGACAACCTCCCCACCCCGGCGATGCACCACGTGCAGCAGCAACAGCAGCAGCAGGTTACTGTAGCGCATCAACCGACGCTTCCGCCCCCGATGATACCACCCACGAAGAGGAGTCGCACTTCGCCGAGTGACGCCACGCCGCAGCAGGTCGTCTACCTCACGGAGAGCGTCTCCACGAAGGGAAATCGCCTTCTCGGCTACAACGGACACAAGTATCGCTTCGACAAAGCCCACACGCAAGGTCCCTTCGAGTCATGGAGATGCGTGGGTGGTCGGAACTGCCCTGGAAGGCTGAAAGTGCGCAATGGAACAATGGAGGCTACCGTAACCAAGGATGAGCACATGCATGACAGCTACGATGTGAGGGTAAGTGGATTTACTCAAAATCAAAAAGAATCTGCGCCACAAGAGTCGAACCGGCGGCCTCCGGCGTTATAGACAGAGACACTGCCATTGCACTACTCAAACCTCTCTCTTGCCAGTGTCCAACTCTCATGTATTGCAGAGAACCTCGTCGGCGGCGTTTCCACTCAATCTGAGCGTCATTCGCTTTCAAGAGAAACTCTCAAAGACAAACAGCCGACTTCTGAGTTACAACGGCTTCGACTACCGCTTCGACAAGGCGCACACGGGCGGCCCCTTCGAATCCTGGCGATGCGTGCGCGGGAGGAATTGCCCCGGGAGGATCAAGGTGAAAGTGAAGTCGTGCGAAGGCACGATCACCAACGATCGACACGCGCACGAACCCGAGGACGGCAGCAATTCAACGCCGGTCGACTCGCCGCCGAACAGCTACAAGGAGAACCTTGTCAACCACTTCGCGCCCACGATGGTCCCTCAGGTCGACAACTTCTGTCTCCCCATCTTCAGCCTCATGACTCACGTAAGCGGCACGCTGCGGTAACCCAGAAACAGCGAAATTCACTTTAGATGCTGAACCAAACCCCACAGCAACCTCAACTACAGTATCCTCAGGTACAGTACCCGCAACCTCAACAAACCCACCACCAACAGCCGCAAGATCACCAGCAGCAACCTCACCAGCAGCTTGCGATGCAGCAGCAGATGCCGATGCATCAGATGCAGCAGCAGCCGCCGCCGCAGATGCAGATGCCGCCGCCCTACAGCAACGGGATGCACGAGCAGAATCAGCCGATGCTCTCGCCCGGCGAGGACGGCGAACGGCGGCGGAAACGGAAAAGCGAGAAGACGGTGAAGATCGAGCCGTGAGCGCTGCGATCGACTTTGTTATCACGTGCGACTTTTACGAGTCGTCCCGCCGCAATATGGGTATTTCGTTTGCCGTTCTATTTGTTTCAAGTCACTTCATGTCTTCGTTTCTCCGTCGATCGTAGTTCAGCGTAGTGGAAAGAGTTTTATGTCCTAATAAATGAGTTTTGCTTCTGATTTGGACGAAAGGTGAAGCGAGTTCAGGCGGCTCAAGAATAGCGCTGGACGCGCGTTGGGTGGAAATGGTGCATGAAGCACCTCTCGAGGGCAGTCGAATGATATCAACTGTTTTTGGACTCTAGATGAATCAAAAGCGGGAAAAGAAGACGGCGGCAGGCGACTGAACTGACAACAAAGTCCATCTGGGACGTTTCGATGTGAAAGTGCGAAAGAACATTCTGTTTTAGTCATCATTGGGCGCAACGAGGTGCGGCGACACTAGCGATCATCATTATGCATGAAATCATGATGTCGGCCTGCTGTCAACTCCGCACAATGAAACAAAAAGTCCGGGCTGAGCCGGGGATTGATCCCGGGACCTCTCGCACCCTAAGCGAGAATCATACCACTAGACCACTCAGCCACATCTGCAGGACAGTCGCAATACGTATATGCCCCCAAGCAGTGAAATTTCTGAAAGTTATAATCCGTAGATTGTAGTTACGTCAGTCAGAGTAAAGAAACACAGCTGCAATCTGGTTTCCTATGCAAATGAATTTACAGTGCAGGAATGACGCAGATAAAATGGACCCCAGAACGACAGCATCAATCATCCTCCACGATGAAGTCTTCTCTCGGCATCGCGCTGCTCCTCGTCTTCATCGTCATTGTTTGTCAGACATCAATTATGGTAAGACGGAAGTCTAACTCGCGTTTATATGAATCGGAGATTCAGAGAGGTGCTCCTGTCCCCACAAGAGATTCTCTTCCATCGGTTGATCAGCGCCTGGAACGCGAGATCTCCCTCTTGCAGCACAGCAATTTCCTCTTTTCTATGTAATCTGCCGTAATTACAATTAAAAATTATTTATGATGGTATTATCAGTTTGAGCAAAGAGTGAAAACTACAAATTATCCCGAAAGTTTCCTCTTCAGTCGTCCAACTCCTTGTCGAACATAAATTCGCCAACGCCTTCTCCGGCACGCTGACATCCGGTCAGAAGGTCGGCAATGGCCTTGACTTCAGCCACCTGGACGTCGAGAAGATCTTCTAAAGCAGAGAAAATCGATAAACGCATCATTAAACCACGTCACAAACCTTCGATAAAGTCGGAGAAGTGCGCGTCGTTGGTGTCATCGGCGATCTGGTGGAGTCCGATGAACTTTTCGTTGAGCGCACGCTCCACACCGAGAGCAACTTGGAGCGCCTCGGCGGCGGTTGCGTAGGTGTCGGTGGGCCGCTGGATGGTTTGGAAAAGGACGCGACCGCCACGGACGTTCTGATACTTCATGAGCTTCTCGCTCTGCTCCTTCTTCTTCTCGGCCAGTTTCAGGAAGTGTTTGTGCACGTTCTCGAGGGCGACGTCGGCGCGGTCGAAGTAGTACGCGATTCCCAAGTAGGCATAGCTGGCACCGAGAAGATTGTTAATCTGAAATTACGAATTTTGTGGTTAAAACGATCAATGCGACGCGGATGGCAAACCTGCTCGTTGACGGCGTTCTCCGCCGAGACGTGGTACTGCTGACGGATGGCGGACATGATTCTGAAATAGCGAAGGGTCAGAAGATTGAAGCAAGGACCGCATCACGCGAGAAGAACCGACGCGACTGGGATGATAAGATGGCGGCATCGTTCGCACCGACCGCCGCGCCGCGACTGCAGACCGCGGCCGCCATCCGCTCACACTAAATATATAAGTCCCAATCTGCCTTGCACTGACTGACGCGCACTTGGCGAGCGATAAAACGCGACCGCGAAGGAGAGGGGAAGAGAAAAGATGGCGCTATCAGCAGTCAAAACAAGCCGCGTTGAAATGCATATCTTCATCGCACCGCAGAAAAAGCAATGCGACAATCGCCTGATTGATTTGCAAGCCGAAAGTCGTCATTTCAGCCGCCAAAACGGTGTCGAGATTGCAGATAAACTATTTTCAAATCGAGTTCCACGTTGATACCAAAGACTTCGCGCGAGCGGGTGAGTTTCAGCGTTACCTTCCACAGTATCCCGATTGGAAATTCAAAGGAAACATCGCTGCGAGGTCGGAAAACATCAAAGACGCGTTTGACGCGCCATGCGTGCCACATATCGAATTTAATAGGGTGTTCCGAGGTAAGACAAACGAGTTACGTCACATTTTTGTATTTTCAACAAACACGAACACATATAAATATTATCAACACCAATAGAGAAGATCACATCGGAAGAAATAACAACGAAAACAAGAAAGAACTGCGTTATTAATCGACCTCTTCAATTGTTGGTCCAGCTCCGCCTTGACCGCTGGCTGCACCGGGGGCCGCCAGTTGGCCCTGGAGCAGGCCGGAGCAGTAACGCAGTTCTTTCTTGTTTTCATGAATTCCCACTGGACGTCCTCGAATAGAGTAAAATCAACGTTGCAAAATCTACGCACGATTACCGTAATGAGCACCTCTACGTATTTTACAAAAAGCAACTTTTTGCTCTTGCAAAGTCTTCGGGGGACATTTGAAACGATGCGGCTAGTTTTGTAAATTCGTTGTGAGACCGAATTTACATACCCTTGTGACGTGTCACAACCCGAAATCCTATTGTCCACGTGACACGCCTTTCACGGCCGCTGAGATGATGAGACTTCTTGGAAATTTAGCTGTTTGTAATATTTTTCATACCGTTTCAGTAAATGGAGCACATCAGTGATCTGTCACATCACGATTGCAAGTTGATTACATTCAACAATGATCGAGAATTGCACTGTCCTCTCGAGGAAACTTCTACGTCATATACACCTCTAAACGAATTAGAGTCTGCTGAGGAAGCCGATCAATCAGAGTTGATTGATCTTCCGAATGGAGCAAACTCGGGAACGGAAGAAAAAATCGCATGTCTAATTTACTCTTCCTTTTTACAAATTCCAGTTTCAGCAAGCAGTCGTAAATTGTGTCATCCAGGGCGATAACATCCTCCTCAAAGAAAACATCGCCGAATTTGAGAAACTATTGCGTTTGGGACTTGTCAACTTGCAAACGACAACAGCACGTATACCTTACATTCCCGGATTGGCTAAAACGTCTGCAAGCCTCGCACGGCGAAGTAAATTACTTTTATAGATCTGTGATAATTGTAAACAATTCAGGTTTCGTGGAGCGTAGAATTCCTTTGTCTGAGACGAGCCGTGCATCTGCGATTGAACGAAAATCGGAACACGACAGAAAGTATTGCCTCGCATTACTGACAGAACTATTGTGCGTAAAAACCAAGACAGTTGAATTCTTGCACACTTATCACGGTGATTCCTTGGCTGAACAAGGACGGATAGAGCTAGAACGTATAGAAGACAACCTCTTTGAATTGCTGGACTCTGACATACCGTTCCGCTACAAACCGTTCTCAATGGTTAGTTATTTTATGGTAAGCACACGGTAAAATATTACAGGGTCCAAATATGGCAAGAGAAATTAACGAATTCACAAAATATATGTGCTGCCTGATTGTTCGAAATGGGACTTTCTCATTCGCCAGAAAAGCGCATGTCGCTTTTTTGTGTGAGTATGCAGAGATCCTCCTCAACGCATCTACAAGTGCTTCACGTGAGAAAGTATATAATTCCCACGATAAATGCAAGGACGTCCAAACATCACCCAAAACAGTTAACCGTTCCGTTTGTTGTGTTAGTACTATGGTACGTCTGATTTTTATTTTTTTTAACATTCCTATTACAGTTATCAAAGATGGGAATATTCGTGCAGTCTGATATTCGATTTTTTTGTAAAAAGCTAAAAAGGCTTCAATCAACCGACTACGATGATATTGTGAGCATTAGAAAGTGGCCGATCTTGAAAAGGGACATATGCGTTTACTTTCAACGCTCGGTCGGGTTGTCGGGATCGATAACGCCTCATGAAATTTTAGGTTAATATCCATATTTCTATAACGATGATTACGTATTGCTTTAGAAATTACATTTTACTTAATTTCGTTAGCTTCCGGGGCTCGGTTAGCTGAACTAATTCCTGTCAGTGAAATTCTTGACAGTGGAGTGAAGTTAAAGAATATTAAGTTTTCGAAACAGTAAGTTACGAGCTTCAACCTTATCGTTTATATGTTCAAATTTTAGACGTGATGGTAAAATACGCTTGAAAATTGGCGTTGTCTTTTACAAGGCAATGGAATCTAACTCGCCTCCTATCACGCACACGATTGAGGAGACGAACACAATGCTGTGTCCTGTCAGGTGGATTCTGTTGCACCTCGAGACTCGAGGTGTATTCACAGCCCGTGGATCTTTGGTCATCCTCGAAGACAAATATGAACAATATTTGTTTCAAACTGATAGGGCAAGGCAATGATAGTGATACTGTTTCAACTCTAAACTTTTCAGCCCTTGAATCGCAATGATGTTCAAATCCTGATGAACAAGTTTGCATCTGTTCTGAACATTGACCGCCTAATGTTAAGTCATCGCAGCTTTCGGTGTGGATACGCTCATGAAACTGCGTATGCCTTCATCACAAAGAATAAAAACGTTTCATACGATGATGTTATTGTCGAACTCCAAAGAGGCAACCATTGGATCTCGGAAGCGTGTGAAGTATACTTAAAACATGGAGATCAGACGCTACAGGAAACACTGGAGAAGTTCCAATCGGATAAAGATCATAAATGCATCCACGAGCATCATAAGTACATAAGTCAATTCGGCGTGGGATGCCAACTGCTCACTCCCGACCACGCAATTCGTAAGGTACTCGGAGATAACGAGTACTTACAGATGATGCACGGCATAAATGCGTTAATTGTGGATTTGAACAAGCGTGTCGGTGAGATTCCAAGAGCTGAGGTAACTGATAAGGTGATGGCGAAAACTATCTGCTCGTTTAAGAAACATGACGTATCATTAGATATTGATGCCTGTTTGAAATTGTCGGAACGCGTCTATGGTTTAAAGGTTGCTCAAGATCAAGGACGATCGTTTATCATTGACATAAAGCGCATGCTATTCAAGCCTTTGTAAGCTCACACGTTCTCTGAAATGCTAACATGATTTCGTTTTAGTACATGTAATGCCGATGGCTGCGCGTTTACAACAACAACTATCGGTAATCTGCTAGCACATAAAACATCGGTCCATTCTGATGAAAAACCCTAGTAAGATTACCTAGTATTCTCTAATACGTTCAATGTCATGTGTTTCAGTGTGTGCGACGTCGATGGCTGCGCATTTGCAGCAAAAAGGGCAAATCGATTGAAAGATCATCAAACGGCAATCCATTCTGATGGAAATCCCTTGTAAGATTACACGGCGTATTCAAACATGCTTAATGGAGTGTATTTCAGGGTGTGTGACGCCGATGGATGCACTTATACAACAAAAAGGGCAAATAACCTTCGAGACCATCAAACGACAGTCCATTCTGATGCAAAGCCCTTGTACGAACACATGGCGTTCTCAATATGTTTAATGTGACGTGTTTCAGTGTGTGTGACGCCGATGGCTGTACTTATGCAGGAAAAACCGCCTGTGCTCTGCGCAAGCATAAGATGCGAGTCCATTCTGATGTAAAACCCTAGTAAGATTACACGGCGTATTCAAACATACTTAATGAAGTGTATTTCAGTGCATGCGACATCAATGGCTGCGCATTTGCAGCAAACACGTTCACGAACTTGCGATCACACAAAACATCGGTCCATGTTGATGAAAAGCCCTAGTAAGATTACCTAGTATTCTCTAATACGTTTAATGTGATGTGTTTCAGTGTGTGCGACGTCGAAGGCTGCGCATTTGCAACAAAAAGGGCTTTCCGATTGAAACAGCATCAAAAGTCGGCCCATTCAGACGCAAAGGCGTTGCAAGAGTAAAGATACCTGTAAAGTCCTTAGAAGTGAGGACTTTTGACTGGATTTAGTTTGAATTAAACTAACTGTATTCAATATAACACTAATTTTATGTATATAACAATCTAATAAACTATTACGATTTAAATTTGGACAGTCACATAAAAACCAGATTCACAAAAGACGACAGACAACCGTTCAACTTTTCCTTTGTAGTACCTTACAACCAAAAACTTTCTTGAAATATCAAAATCTTTTACTCAAAGCAGGGCATCATTGCTGTTGTCTGTTCTATGAAAGATAAGTCTTTCGCTTGTCAATCGTCCATGCAAAACTTCAAAATGCAAAGCTAAGCTCATCAGTTGGTGTTCCGAAATGTCACTTCTATGCATGTGTTGGCACTTAACAACACAAACAGGCAGCAAACGGCACATTTTTGTATTTTCAACAAACACGAACACATATAAATATTATCAACACCAATAGAGAAGATCACATCGGAAGAAGTAACAACAATAAACAGTAAAGAAAGAACGTTAATAATCAACGTTATTAATCCACCTCTTCAATTGTTGGGCCAGCTCCTCCAGGTGCTGTTGCTCCTCCAGTTGGCATGCCACCAGGCATACCACCTTCACCACCGGCTGACTGGTAGAGCTTGGTGATGATGGGGTTGCAGATGCCTTCGAGCTCCTTCTGATGGTCCTCGAACTCTTCCTTCTCGGCGGTCTGGTTGGCGTCGAGCCACGAGAGCACCTCGTCGCACTTGTCGCTGATCTTCTTCTTGTCGTCGGCGCTGAGCTTCTCCTTGAGCTTCTCGTCATCGATCGTCTGCTTCATGTTGAAGGCATACGACTCGAGCGCGTTCTTCGCTCCGATGCGGTCTTTCTGGGCCTCGTCATCGGCCTTGTACTTCTCGGCGTCGTTGACCATGCGGTCGATCTCCTCCTTCGAGAGGCGTCCCTTGTCGTTGGTGATGGTGATCTTGTTCTGCTTTCCGGTCGACTTGTCCTGGGCGGAGACGTTCAGGATGCCGTTGGCGTCGATGTCGAAGGTAACTTCGATCTGGGGAACGCCACGGGGAGCGGGGGGAATGCCGGAGAGCTCGAATTTGCCGAGGAGGTTGTTGTCCTTGGTCATCGCGCGTTCTCCCTCGAACACCTGGATGAGGACACCGGGTTGGTTGTCCGAGTAGGTGGTGAAGGTCTGCGAGGTCTTCGTGGGGATGGTGGTGTTGCGCTTGATCAGAGCGGTCATCACTCCGCCGGCGGTCTCGATTCCGAGCGAGAGGGGAGCGACGTCGAGGAGGAGGAGGTCCTGCACGGCTTCGCTCTTGTCTCCGGAGAGGATGGCGGCCTGAACGGCGGCTCCGTAGGCGACGGCCTCGTCAGGGTTGATGCTCTTGTTGAGTTCCTTGCCGGAGAAGAAGTCCGAGAGGAGCTTCTGCACCTTGGGGATGCGGGTGGAGCCTCCGACGAGCACGATGTCGTGGATCTGGGATTTGTCCATCTTGGCGTCACGGAGCGACTTCTCCACGGGGTCCATGGTGTTGCGGAAAAGGTCGGCGCAGAGCTCCTCGAAGCGGGCGCGAGTGATGTTGGTGTAGAAGTCGATTCCATCGAACAACGAGTCGATTTCGATGCTGCAAAGCGCGTTCTATGAGCCCCGGTATTCTCGACCACGACTTACCTAGCCTGAGAAGAGCTGGAGAGAGTGCGCTTGGCGCGTTCGCAGGCGGTGCGAAGACGACGGAGGGCGCGGGGGTTGCTGGCGAGGTCCTTCTTGTGCTTGCGCTTGAATTCGGCGACGAAGTGGTTGACCATGCGGTTGTCGAAATCCTCTCCTCCAAGATGAGTGTCACCAGCGGTCGACTTGACTTCGAAGATGCCATCCTCGATGGTCAGGATGGAGACATCGAAGGTTCCACCTCCCAGATCGAAGATGAGGACATTGCGCTCGCCGGTGGCCTTCTTGTCCAAGCCGTAGGCGATGGCGGCAGCGGTGGGCTCGTTGATGATGCGGAGGACGTTGAGTCCGGCGATGGCACCGGCATCCTTGGTGGCCTGACGCTGACTGTCGTTGAAGTAGGCGGGGACGGTGATGACGGCGTCCTTGCAGGTGACTCCGAGGAAAGCCTCGGCGGTCTCCTTCATCTTGATGAGCACCATCGAGGAGATCTCCTCGGGGGTGAAAGACTTGGTCTCTCCCTTGTACTCGACCTGAACCTTGGGCTTGGAGCCCTCAGCGCTGATCACCTTGAAGGGCCAGTGCTTCATGTCATCCTGGACGGCGTGTTCCTCAAACTTGCGTCCGATCAAACGCTTCGCGTCTGCAAAGGGGCGATTAGAAATGCGCTGGGCGATAGTGGAAACTAACCGAAGACGGTGTTGATAGGGTTCATGGCGACCTGGTTCTTGGCGGCATCTCCGATCAGACGCTCAGTGTCGGTGAAAGCCACGTAGGAAGGAGTGGTGCGGTTTCCTTGGTCGTTGGCAATGATTTCGACCTTTCCGTGCATGAAGACACCTACGCACGAGTAGGTGGTTCCGAGATCGATTCCGATGGCGTTAGTTTTCGTCGACATTTTTGCTGCTGATGCGGCCTAACCAGGTGGACCCTGAATCGAGGAGATCGGTAGGACGAGGCGGAAACGAACGCACGAGAGCACGAGGTTCAAGCTGCACGATGCGAGGATCGAGAAGTTGATGTCAAATACGTGAATACGCAACTTTTATGCAATCCTAAACTGGGAAAAGCGGTGCGAAGAGCGAAAGTGGCAGCGCGTTTTAGGCGATCGCATCGCAAAGTGTATGGAATGTTCTCGAACATCGAAGCGGGACCCTCGGTAATAGCGCAGACGACGCTCGTCGCCGCAGCCGTCGCCCCCAGACAGACAAGTGACAATCCCTCCCCGGCTGCCCTTTCGTTCTCACGAGAACATTCTAGAATGAATGTTCCTTACGGTACTCAGGGCGCGGCGACGCGTTTCAAATGTGGCGGCAATAAAGCTCGCTCGCTCGCTCGGTTCGGCCACGTCCGGCGGTCGCGGTCCTTTCGGTCGTTTTTGCAGCGAAAAGACGCGAGTTGCAGAGAACGCAACAAGTGACCCTGTTTGTTGTTTTCTTCCCGTTCGCGGCGCTCGCTCTCCGGAGTCTCCGACCGCCTTCCAATCAGCTCCGACTCGTTGTAATTTGTTTTAAACTCAGAGGAACGAAGTTGGGGATGATGCAATTGGTGGAACAACTGTCCTCTCTGATCGTCGATCGATTCGAGATTTGCACACAAAGGACATTTCCGGGGTGAAGGACACTGGGAATTTGCATGCGATTTGCGTCGAATGCAAATTACGAAATCATGAAATATGCAAAGAACAGAAGTGATCAACCAGAACTTGAAAGTTGAGCGTTCTGACAGGTGCAAGAGACGCGTGTCGCAGCGGTCATGGCGACTCAAAAACTGGGCCTGTGATGCTTCCATCTGCTTCTGGCACATTATTTGTGTTCTTCGAGGTCAAAGAAACGTTGCGTCAATCAGAATTCAAACCAAAAAGAAGAAGATTGCGCTTGCCGCACGCGACCAGACACAAACTTGCTAATCGATAGATTCCTTTCGATCCCAATCACCCTGATAGTAATTTGAGAATGAATCAATGAGCGCAACAACACTGTGCTATCGAGAATCCACGATCATAGCCGTTGGGCGTCAATCTGTCGTCAGGATGAACTCCCGAACGGAATGGAAGGTCTCCTCCAGTCATCTAGCAAACGGAGAGCTAGCATCGGCGCCGAATTGTTTGGATAATGGCGCTGGCAACGTTCCGGTCGTCATAAATAATGCACCGCGCACGTGAAGCTGCCTGGCCGCCGCCAAAAAGGACGAACTGACCGAGAAGGTGGGTCCCCGGCGGTCGTACAGGCCGGTTGTCCGGTTGTCGAGTGTTTGCACGTGTTCACGAGACTCAAGTCGAGTTCTTCGAGCGCGGAGTTCAGGCACTTTATACTTCTAATTCGTGCCAAAGACAAACACCGCGCCTCTCGCGCCCTTTTTCGCCTCGGTCAGCGACCTGACAGTCGGCGACGGTCGTAGCTAAACGTCTTGGCCCTCCTCCTCGTCGGCGTCGCCGACTGTATTTGCCCAGCGACTCCTAGAAGAAGTAATAAGTACTCGCGTTCCGACGCACACGAACATCGATTGTTGTCGCGCGGTGTGAATGGGAAGCGGAGGATCGTTTCGAGGAGCCTGAGACGATGCTGCCACCCGAGTACAACCTCACTGACCCTCGACTCTACCGAGTCGCCACCACCGACTACGTCACTTTGGTTCGTTTTTGAGCGTGCGAATTGCGTTGAGCGCGTTGCTTAGATCCAACTGTGCTACGAGTCGCTCGGCCACTACCTCTCGCGCTTCTACCAAGTGCGTCCCGACTACCGCGTGCCGGGAACCTTCTTCGAAGACCTCGCCAACATCGAAGTCTCGCGATTCGATGTCCTCTTCGTTCTCGCGCTGTCGTTCTTCTGGACTCTGCTGCGGCACGTGTTCACCGAGAACATCTCGAAGGTAATCCGGAGATCCGATCGCAGTCTGAGCGTCGCTTTCAGCCGCTCGCAGCGTGGTGGGGAATCCCGATCCTCCACGTTCACAAATTCCCGAGAGCCTCTGGAAGTTCTGCTACTATCTCTTCGCGTGGGGATTCTCCTTTCACGTCCTCATCCTCTCCGGTCGCCACAACATCTTCCACGACCCGCTCTCCATCTGGGAGGGTACGAATCGCCGAAATCAAGCAAATTTTAACCGGAAATCATTCAGCCTGGGCTTCCGGTCAGATTCCCGAGGTCAAATGGGACATTTACGTGATCTACGTGACGCAATGCGCGTTCTACATCCACTCGATCTACGCGACGCTCTACATGGACATGTGGCGCAAGGACAGCTTGATGATGTTCTTCCACCACTTCATCGCCCTCTCCCTCATCACCCTTTCCTACGGATCCGGGTAATTTCTCCTGTTGCCACCGCATCCCCACATTTCGGCCTCCAGGCACGTGATGGAAGGCGCGTTCGTCCTCTTCCTCCATGACAACACCGATCTCCTCCTCGAAATGACAAAAATCTGCGTCTACGCGAAGAAAAGAGAAAACGGAGAATACTACCGTATCCTGGAAGTGCTCGGGAACGTCTTCTTCGTGCTCTTCGGGCTCATGTGGCTCGTTTTCCGCCTCTACTGGTATCCGCTAAAGTTCCTCTACACGACCCTCTACGCCGGCGTCTACTTGGCTCCGCCAGATTCGCCGTTCTTGCCCGTGATCGGCCTGATGCTCTTGATTCTGCAGCTGATGAACATCTACTGGTTCAACTTCATCGTTCGGATGGCGATTCGCGTGTGCAGGACCGGCGAGGAGCCCGAGGACAACCGCGAATTCGACACAACGGCCGTGTCCGGCATTCCGAGAGAGCAGCGGAAGCAGCTGGCCGAACAACGACAGCTTCGCTCCGTGAACTCGAAGAAGAAGGAGTAATCCTGGCCAGAGAAATGTGAATCTAACGCGATTTTGTTGGTTTTGTTGAATTGAATTAAAATGTATTCCTTGCCCGCCGCCACCGCAGCTTCTCGAACCCTCCGATTCACTAGCAATTCTTCGTTCCGCACTTCTTCTGCTCGAAGAGGCCGCAGCCAAAACCAAAGACAACCCGGCGAGCAGCCCTCCATCCGCCGCCGCCGCATCCGTCAACGTGAATAACTGCTGGAAAAAATCAGCCGAGGTCGTGGCTCCTCCTTACTAGTCAGAAAACGTATTTCCCCAACTGAATTCAACTCCGCGTTCCTGATCGTGGAACCGAAATGGAATTCATCCTGCGCTACAGTCATCCGAGCAAATATATCGTACATAAAACAGGCTCCTGAGATGATTTCCCTGACCAATCGCGGTAGCGCCATGATGTCCATAGCATTATTGATGGCGTCGCTTGGTTGCGCGCGACATTTGCGGTGCCTTTTGCTGCTGCGACTCCGTTCACCCGGCATCAGCTTTTCAGAAATGGTTAGTTCCGACTTGTTTATAGCCAGAGATCTTATTATTCCTTGGTTTTTGATTGTAACGTGTGGTGATGACCTTGGCGTGAAACATGTAAGCGAGGCGTTCGTGGAGAGCAAGCATAGCAGTCAGCGCGTAAGTCATGTTTTTGATTGTAGCGTTCTCTTTAGCGTCGCTTTCTGTCGGAGATTCCGTAAGTGTGTAGACGTCACATGATTTCTTATTCAGATTTAGATTAAATAAAATCCGAGCTACCAAATGGGACGAAAGAAGAGAAAGGTCGCTAAGCCATGGTGCTGGTAAGTCAGGTCGCTCGTTTACATTTATTATGATTAATCTTGAATAGGTATTGCAATCGAGAATTCGACGATGAAAAAATTCTGATCCAGCATCAGAAGGCAAAGCACTTCAAGTGCCACATTTGTCATAAGAAACTATTCACTGGACCAGGTTTGGCTATTCACTGCATGCAAGTCCATAAGGAAACCATTGATAAGATTCCTGGTGCGTTGCCTGGACGTGATTCTGCTGAAGTGGAAGTTTATGGAATGGAAGGTATTCCTGAGGATGCTGTGCAAGGCGACGAGCCGGCTGCCAAGGTTGCGCGTCCTGGCATGCCACAAATGCAACCAGGAATGATGCCTCCTTCGTTCAACGGACAGCCTTTTGGAATGCCACCTATGCACGGAATGCCTCCATTTTCCATGCCCGGGATGCCACCGATGCACCACGGGATGCCCCCATTCGCAGTACCACAAGGAATGCCTGGGATGGCGCCATTCCCCGTAGGCGGGATGCCTCCTCCTATGCCACCTATGCCGCCTCCGCCTATGAACAACGGACCAACAACAAGTGCTCCGCCTAAGAAATACACTCCACCGCCACCAGCCGAAGATGGAGCGAGTACCTCAGCGGCACCAGTATCATTCGCTTTCCCCGCGTATGCCAACAGTGTGACTCTTGGGCCGGATGGTTTCGAAGTGAAGGATTTGAAACCCCAAGCTAAGGGAGGTCTGACCACAAGAACACAGGTTATGCATCCCGACGACAATATATCATTGGTAATTTTTTTTTCTTCTGATCAGTGATAAATGTTTTTTAGGAAGAACGCATGGTTGGTATTCTGAGCGCTTGAGGTACGAATCCGAAGCTTAACGGATGTTATTGGAGAGGAAAATAATAGGTCTTCTCAGATTATGTGGCTATTTATTGTTGGTACGCAAATAAAGTTTCATGAAGCGTTGACAATTCATTCGATGTGTGGTTTTTGAAAATCTGACTTGCTTAGTGAATGTCCCCACAGTTTAAACTTTTGTAACATTTACAAGGCCGGTTTTGACTATCATTCCGAAAAGTTGTGTTGAGGGCCCGGTATTTAATTTCATAGCTATCATAATGCGGCAGGTTGGCGGACGCTGTTCATCGTTTCTTTTAAGAAAAGCGATGCTACGGTGTCAAATGAGAATGTTCACAGTCCAGAAATGTGATAAATATTCAATACAAAACAAGTGTTCGTTAGATACCGGTCGTCCATTTTCATATTCACCACCGATGACGAACGTGTTCAAGCGATTCTTGAAAGCCGTTTCAGGCGGAAAGAAGGAAAAGGCGAAAAAGAACAAGGATTCGGTGAGTGTTGGCACGAATTTGGCACTACTCACATAATCTTTTGCAGGGGCAATTCAACTATGACTGTGACGGTAACAACTTTGACAAAGAGTTGGAACGACGTCGAACCATTCAATTTACATCACCCAACTACGACTACCCACCGGATGTCCCATCCCACAAAAATCGGCTTAACTATGACGAAGAAGAGGACGACAGTCAGGACCCTCGTTATCAATTGAACAAGTCGCTCGACGCAAACACCTACAAACGACGCAAAGCGCGATTCCGCTCGTACCGAGCTCCTCGTCAGGGATCAGCCGCATCGGCGGCGTACACCGATTACTCAGATCATGACGAATATTTCCGAATCGAAGCGCCACCTTCTAAAAGAGAAACCATTCGACGACTCCAAGCGGAGCTGGAAATGGCGCGTGGGACGATTCGACATCAAGCATATATGTTGAACGACGAGCAAGCGAAGCGAATGCTGGCCGAGCGGGAGGCGAAACGACTACAAACGACGAGACTTCACAAAGCGGCGAGTATTCACCAAATCGAGCACACCGGCGTCCAACGCTACGCCTTCCAACACTACAGGCTGCCCGACTCTCCCGAATCGTTGCAAACAGTCGCGAGTGGCGCGGCTGACGTGAGAGCGCGAACGATTGATGAGAATTCTTCCGATGTTTGAGATGCAATTTTGAGAGTCTAATAAATGTGAACACTACAATAACTCCACCAGAAAACATTCCAAAGCGAACGCAGTGTCTATTTCAGCTATTTACTATGAACAAACCACCAATTGACGACCACACACAGCAAACGCAAGTGAGACGTGGAAGAGAACCAATTACTTTTTCTTTGAGTCTCACAGCGTTAATTACAAAAATTCAAAGCTGCCCCAAGAACGATATCCCAGCCTCCCATGCGAAGACCGCAAGCGCCGTTGCTGTTGAGACTCTTGACGAGTTGCGTCACACGTTACCGTTCGTCGACGATAACATGAACTCATACAAAAACGTGTACGATGATCTCTGTTCGGAGGAAGAAGCGCCGCACTTCAGTGGTCTCTATTCGGATGAAGAAGCGCCGCACTTCAATGATCTCTCTTCGGAGGAAGAAGCGCCGCACTTCAATGATCTCTCTTCGGAGGAAGAAACGCCACCGTTCGTCGACGATAACATGAACTCAAACAAAAACGTGAACGATGATCTCTCTTCGGATGAAGAAATGCCGCACTTCAGTGGTCTCTATTTGGAGGAAGAAGCGCTGCACTTCAGTGGTCTCTATTCGGATGAAGAAATGCCGCACTTCAATGATCTCTCTTCGGAGGAAGGAACGCCGTACTTCAATGGTCTGTATTCGGAGGAAGAAGAGCCGCACTTCAGTGGTCTCTTTTCAGAAGAAGAAGTATCGTCAGATTATGCTGTGATGTTCCAACGCGGTATGATAAATGTTTTTCGCTTTTTGTTCTATAATTTCAGTTTCAGGTAGCCAACTTATGTACTTTGAATGTTGAAATTTGTTATTGTTATTGTTATATTATTATTGTCCTAACAGAAATTCATAGGCAGGTTATTAACATGTATTTACAGTGTATGTTTGGGAAATGTTGAATTATGGTTATGTACCGGTTTCGATCCGTCCTCAATTGCTGGTTTGTTCGAGTTTCTTAATTTGATCTGGATTCTCGAAGAAATTCTTGGCCGCAGAGCCTGTTTTTTCACGACCCATAACTTTGCTGTAGACCATATCCGCCATCAGAGCTGCCTTCGAAACTATCGAACTTCCACCAGAACGTAAGTTCGGTTTGATCGCAACGAGTTCTCTTAGGTTTTCGCGCGCCTCAAGAGTTCCGACACCGGAGATCAAAACGCGGATTTGTTTCGCTGAAAAAATGACGAATGGTGAATTTGGTGAGAATGGAATTGACTTACTGTTACGGTCGACTCTGGTTATTCGAAGGACTAAGTGATGGAGTCCACTCTTTCTTTGCATGTTAACGCGTAGGTCTTCAAGGAACGCCGGATCTTGTGCTTCAGGAGGAACTTCGATCACGAATGGGTCGATCTCGTACAGGCGAACGCCTTCAGCTGATAGTTGTTCCTTCGAAGTGCTCTCGCCTTCGCCGTAGAGCTGTGGAAGGCAGAGGAACGATCCAGAGAACGTAATGCGGTAGAAAATGTAGCTTGCTGCTCGTGACAATGACGGGAGCGCTTCTCTTTGGAGACACATGTTTACGTCGAGCTCTTCGAAAGAAATCATTTGTCTCTCTCGGAATTCTCTCGTCGACAAGAATTCGAAGAATTCCATCATCAAACGTCCCAATCCGCCGATTCGCTCGTGAAGGTCACATGGCTCAAGAGTTCCGATGTCCACATCGCTTGGAATCTAAAATAGCTGATAAGCCCGGTTCTATTTACTTGATATTCCAATTACCTTCTCGAAAAACTGACGACTATTTTCGGTGGCGAAGAGAATAAGGAGATAGAAGAGGTGCTCAGGTATCAGTACGTCATCAAAGAGTTTCTGCTCGCTTCCGAACTTATCCAGTAGGAAGAGCGCTTTCGACAGTCCCGGGTATACAGTAATGTACCGCTGAAGCACTTCGTCAGCGGCCAAGTCCTCCTCGAATTGTTTGTAGTCTTCATGTCCTGAATATTCGCACACATAGCGGTCGAGGCGCATCAGCAACGGCGTCTCCATGCGCAGATCGATTTGTCCCTTCAGATTACGGTAATAGTTCTGCTTCTTGATTTCAGCGAGGACATCGTAAGCGACCCAAGGGAATGAGAGAATTCGACGACTTTCTTTCTTGATCGGTCGGTTGTAGCACACCTGGTAGTAGGCGGAGGCGCGCTTCTTCATTTCAACAGTGACCTCCTTGCACGTTCTTCTCTCGAACTCCTTGTCGTTCAGCCGCGGCGCCGTGCGACGATGTGAAAACTCGGAGACCGTGAGTGACATGTAGCCGCCGCAGGCGTTGAAGAATTCTTCGCGCGCTTTGTGGAAGATCGTGGAGACGCGCTGTTCGATCGCGTAGTTCGTGTTGAACATCGACATGTCGTCGGTGTCCTTGTCGCTGAGTCGATTCCGTTGCGCGGTGATCGAGCCGGTGAAGAGCTGCGCTTCGTCGCTCACTCCGTAGTTGTCGAGAATCGCACGGAACGCCGCGTTGTATTTGTCCATCGCTTCGAGCGCCTCTGACTCGTACTTCCGCCAACCGTCCACCATTAGCTCCGGGTCAGCTTCGGCCATCTTGTTGTCCTGACGGTCGATCGAGGAGATCAAAATGCTCTCGATGTCCTTCGAGCGACGGTAGAGCTGACCGTTCAAATTTGCGCTCACGTAGGCGGGTTCGTGGTCCTTCTCCATGAAATCCGGGTACCGGTCGGGCTTCTCGGCGGGCGTTCCGTCGTCGTCTGGCTTGTTGGTGAGTTTCACAGGCGGAACGCCGTTCTTCGGGAAGTCGACCGCCATCGAATGCTTCCGCGCGATGCGTTGGCACACTTCACTCTCGATTCCGTAGAGATCGGAGCAGACGAGGAACGCGTACGAGATCGCTCCGATGGAATCTAGCTTGATGTAGTTCTTCATGTGCTCCTTGACGTGGTAGAGCGCGGTCTTGGTGGGATCGGGTTGCGTTTTCTTCGGCTTCGGAAACTCGATCGGCTCCTCGTTGCGGTCGAAGAAGAGTTCCGGGTCCCACATCAGCGCGTACTCGTCGCCGTCCAAGTCAGAACCGGCCATCTGGTCGGGATGCGGCCGAGGTCCGTAGCGCGGGAAGACGACGACGTCAACCAGGTGATGGAGCTCCGGGATATCGACGGCGTTGAACATTCGCATGTCGCCAGAGACGTTCTGCGGATTCTTCGTCATCAAAAGCGGACCCTTCAGAATCGTCTTGCCCGCAGTGGCTCCGGGAGTCTTCAAGAAGAGATTGTTGGTGATCTGACAGAAGATCTGACCGTGCTGGAGGCCGCCGGTCTCGTCGATGACGCCGAACATCATTCGGCCCTGATTGAAAGGAATCGCGACTTGATTCTTCGCGCGGAGTCGTTCTAAACGCGGAAATTAGAGAATTTCCATTTTTGGACGTGACTTACTCAAAGTGTACTGCACATTGCACTGGAGAAGACTCCTGAAGAAGGGTTCCTCGGTGAGGTAGAATCCCTTGTCGGTGGTCAGCATCTGGATGTCGATGCGTCGCGGGATCTCGCTGAGCCGCTCTCTCGCTTTGTGCTCGTCGGTCAGAGACTTGCCGAGCTCTTTGAGTTGAATGTCCAGCAGCTGATGGACGCGAGCGACCAGTCGCTTGTGGGATGCTTCCTTCTGCATTCCCGTCACTTGATCCATGATGTTGATCATCGGGCGATTCAGCTGCATCGGCGTCGGGGTACTGTACTTGACAATGTCCAAGTCGGGATCCTGGCGACTTTTGAATTTGTCCTGCGATTTGCGGAAGACCAACTCGACGTTGAAACGGTGATGTTTCGACTTCTCGTAGAATCCGTACTTTTTCTGGAAGTCCCGGAAGTAGTCGATGTTGGGATTCAGCGTCACGATCCCCTTCATTCCTCGGTAACGGATCTGAATGTTGATTTGAGAAAGCTACGCCGAGGCGCGGAACTTACCTGGTAAACCGAAGGACAAAAGTTTTCAAGATTGAGCTCCTTGGCGATGTACTTTGCATGCTTCACCGAGATGGAACCGACGCCGTCGGAGAACGTGTAAGGATCTCCATTCTCGTCCTGACCGCCTTTGGTGTCAGGGATGATGGCGTAGTCGTTCCTGTAGAGGTTTAGCTTGACCGCACGCGCCTGAGTGAAGCGCTGACCGAAGCGCGCGTTTGCCTTGATCGGATCTTTCTCGTTTTCGAACACGCCCACGTGCTCCTTCATCCGCTCGCGATGATCGCCGTTTGAGCAGTCCACGTAGTAGGCTCCGTGATCTCTCATTTGCGAATTCGATCCGCCGATCATCATGAACTTCTTCCCGGCGACCACGATTCCCATCTCCACGGTCTCGTCGACGAGTCGGTCGATCAGACGATCGCTGGTTACGGAGGCGTTCAGGCGCATTCCGCTGTCGTCGCGGTAGGTGACGCGAAGAGTCAACTCTCCTTCCGGGTCGAATTCTCGGAGGAACTTGTTGCCCATGATCATCTCGGGAACGACGAAAAGCGTCCGCGTCGGTGTGAGCACCACTTTCCGCACTCGCAGGAAACCGTCGTTCTCCCGAATCCGTTCCGTTTCCTTTGTTTCATCGCCTCTACGATTCTCTTGTTCAAGGCAGATGCAGAACAGTTTCTCGATGTTGCGCACTTCGAGATTCTCGTCCACGGTGTTCAGCATTCTCTCCAGGGTGGCCAATGTGATCAAACGATCCGCTTTGAAAGCATTGACGATTCTGGTCACGAATCGATGTCTCCGCTCTTCAGAAGCGAGAAACTGGTCGTTCACAACAGCGCCACGAGAGCAAAGCGCCTCGATCAGGTAGTTGAGGCCGTAGCAGTTCACCTCCGTCAGAAGCCGCTTCGTTTCGTGGTCGGCAATGTGGTCGAGCGGCCTGGAAACGTGTCCGGCAAACGCAGCTACGTCAACAGCCGAGAATTCCAGAATTAGGTTGCATCGGAATCGCAGTCGACTCAGCGTGTTGTAGAAGATTTCTCTCTGCAATTCAAAAAGTTAAAACTGCGATTGCGATCGGAATTCTCACGTTGATTGTTTTGAAGTGGAGTCGGAAGTTGAGGCAATCGGCGACGGTCACTTTGACCTTTTCGTCCTTATTCCAGGTGACGTAGCGCTCGCCGTTCGAGTCGTACCTGAAGTACTCTTTGCCGTCTCTCCTCGAAACGCCCTTTGTTGAGCGGCGAATTTCGACCGGATTGTTGAGCAGAAAGTAGAGCTTCGCTCCCATGACGTTGTTCTCGTCGAAGTCGTCAAAGTCGACGATGATTCGTCGAATCTTGCTGTACACGACCTTTAGCATGTACACGCACTCCGCGGTGTACGAGTGCACCACTGAAACTGACATTCATTCCAGAACTCCACAGTGAACCTCACCTTTGCTCTTGTGGAACGATTTTTCGTGTTCTTTAACTCCGAATTTGACGAAGAAATCGCCTTGATCGTGGTGGAAGTCGACCGTCATCGCTGTGCGCAATTGGGGTTCACAGTTCATCTTGTTGTAGTAGTCGGTGAGGAGTTTTAGGTCTGACTCGGACTCGTGGAAGGAGTAGTGGTTGGTGAACTCGAAGGGCGTTCGCATGTTCCCAAAACTGACTTCGTCGAGCGAAACGAAGCGATTTGCAGGCCTGAAAAGTGGGTCTTAGAAGGGTTCGACTAGAAATAAGGCTTACTGAAACTCTCTGCGCAGAAAACTCGGATGCGCGATCTGCATCAACGACCACGCGTTGTACCGCTCCGTGTACCTCTTGGATTGTTGGAGGAAGGTGCGCGTCAATGGGAAGAACGCTTCCGCCCAGTCCGCAGATTCCACAGCGACGTCAAAGTGCTCGGAGGGTGGCATGCCGTTCGAGTCCTCGGGCACTGATCGCGGCAAGCCGCGGAAATACGACTTGAAAAGGCGCGAATGCTGCTGCAGATTGTTCGCGACCTCCCTCTTGAACAAGTCAATGTCCAGGTTGAGACGCTTCGTTGGCGTCGTCTCCGCTTCGACGATGATTCGCACAAAGTCGGAGAGCTCATCGCGATCCATTTTCTGTAAATTCCTCGATGTATGACAATTGTATAGTCGGTTTTAGTATTGAGTATAAATAGCGCCTTTTAGAGTTGTAGAAAGCAATGCGGAGGTCATGAAAGTAATGCGATGGTCAGCTATCGATTGATTGCCAAAAGCGCGGCGATCAAGCAGATGACCTTTCTTTGACGGCAAGTGGCGAGCAGACCACCTAAGCGGCTTCGGCGCCCGGTGAACACAAATCTAATCGCTTGCGAGTACCGTAATCGTCAGGAACGAATCCGTGAGAACAGTTTGGGGAAGCAGGCGGGCGAGCGAGAGCCAAAGAGAGGCTGGTGATATGGCTACAAACCCCTAAAGGAGACGGAAATTGAAGCTGAACGCGAGATCTAATCAAGTCGCTTGACGATACGGTACCCGCATAGAGTGTTCCCTCATTCGTAGCCCCTTTTGTACATGTGACTGTGGTGCGCTTCTTTGGGCTACGTGCGCGCGCTGTCGCCAACGACAACAACAACGACCACCCAACACAATCTGTAAACATCGGGCAAGTCACGTGGGCCCATCGTTGCGCTATTCGCCATGTGTTGTCGAGTCTCTTCTGAATATCAATCCGCCATTCGCACTTGTTTGGAACGCGTGTAATCCAGGCCCATTCACCACCAGCAGATGACTTGCGCATTGGAGCTCGGCGCCTAATGAGCTCTCGCATTTTGAAAAGAATTATAGTCTGCGTTTCCGGACGGGAAGGTACGTAAGGTAATGCGAGGGGAGCACGCGAACTACGATTGAGAGGAATGTCACGCGAGGCCACGCATTCGAGGCTTTCGGGAGGTTTCTGCATCGCGCGGCGCTCCTCTCGTCTTCTCCCCGCGCTATTTAACTCGCGTCTCTGTCGATCCAGGGAATCGGGAATCTTAGGCGCGTTTAAAATGACTTGTTGTTGTAGGGCAGAGGTTATGATGACTGATACGCTTTTCAAATATTTAGAGCGATTTCTGGAAAGCAAATAGTCAAATAGCTTTGTATTTTCAAACTTGTTGATATGAGTTGATCGTCCCGCTTGCCAGCTCTCACAATGCCACACGAACGAGCTTTACAGCATTGATTTTCTGTACGACCTGTGGAATTATACAAGTTGGGGTTTGCTCCAGCGCTCTCTTCCTTCCTTCTGCATGCGTACAATCAGTGTTTGTTTATTCGCGAAGCATCTCACAATCAGTCTCCGTTGATAATAAAGAATCGTACAATCCGAAATAGCCCCAAACTGCTCGCAATCCTACCTGGCAGATGCGCGCCGACGTCGACGGTTTTGGAATATTGCACACAAGGGAGATCAGCGACCCATCGGGCAGACGAGCAGACGAGCGGCCAGACGCGGGTGCCGCAGCTGACGCTCATTTGACGCGAGCGGCGACTCCCAACCCGAAATTCAATTGGCTCTTTGTCTCTTCGCTACGGTAGGTCGATGGCTTGTTTCACGTCTGTTGCCGGCGAGCGAAGCGCGTCGAAGCCGAAGGAACGCGGAGAAGCGCACTTGTTCGACTTCCGTCGTCGCCGAGCAGTCGCGGCACGACCGCTGCTCGCGTTTTGCAGAGCGAGGGATGCAAGAGATGCACGAATTAACCCGGAACACGGGACTTTGTTGCGTTCAGCTCCGTTGTTTTCACGTCGGTCGATTGATACGGACGATTCGTGGACGATTTGTAGCGCATAGGCCTCAGCGACACTGAACTGATCTGGTTTTTGTTTCAGAACTTGAAATACGAAGCGATTTCGTTATGTCTCACTCGCATATGATGCAAGGAACTGAAAGCGTTCAGCTGAAGTAAGTTTTTTGCTTTTTGTTTTCGGTGAAATACCGCTTATGAATGCCAAATTCCGACTCTGAAAACGCAATAAATGTCGTCGCTTTCAGCTCTCGTTCGCCTCGTGCGTTCAATGGTCGTTTTGCAACTGATGCTCAAGGAAACGACCCTATTGGCAAGCCTGATTATTCGGAGCCGATACTTTCGAAAAATCGTTATGGACGCGAGGACATTTTGTCGTTGTACCGCTCGGCTCCCGCTCCGCAAGGTGTATTGGACTGTCGTTTCTACGTTGAGGAACCGCTGACTCCAGCAATTTTGTCGCCTCAAACCGAAGCTGAAATAAAGGCACACTCCAACATGAATTCAAGCAAGGCGGTCAACAATCTCCACCGAGATCATCATCTGCACAATGGTGGCTCTTCTATTGGGATAAGTGGTGGTCAGTCGCCGTTTTCTCCTTCTTGGGGTTAGTAGATTTAAAAAGATAATTTTGTTCCATTGATTAAATTTAGCCCAACGTGGTGGGCGTTCCGGTTTTAGTCGAGGTGGAGGAACAACTGGAATCAACACCCGTGCACAAGCCCTATTTGATCCTAAGGACCCTAAGGATCGCCCTCGCAACCGTGTTCGCAGCACTAGCGAAGACGATCCTGTTACGGCTGGAAATGGATGGGTTCAAGTTACAAAAACTCCTAAAGCTTACACACCTACCAGCCGAACAAGTACAACTACCAACGCCGAAGCACCTGCTACTCCTCGGAATTTGCAAACTTCATGGCGTCGACACGATTCTCAATCTGGCGGTAGCCCACCACACACACCAGGCGCTGAAGATGGTAAACCCAGAGAACCCGAATGGGCAAATGATGAATCTGATTGGCCCGAGTATGTCATGATTTTTTTGTGAAATTGTAGTTGGTGAATTTTCAGCACTTCGACTGGTGGCAACCATGGAAGCTTTGACGACGACGGAAACTTTAGAACGTCACAATCTCGAAGTGATTCTCTTATTCATGGTGCAGCCTACGAAACAGTTAATGCTTGGGATCAGAAACGAGGGTTGGGCGGCGACGACCAACTCATGGAAGCTCTACGTCGTCTTAATCCTGCTGGAATAGAACCCGTAGTGCCGCAAATTCCGCCAAAGTTAATGACTCAAACTTCTGTACCAGTTCCTGAGCCTCAGTGGTTCTACTGTGATCCGAACGGAGAGGTTCACGGACCATTTGCTAAAGCCAACATGCAAGGATGGTTCAACAGCGGGTACTTTAGTGGAACTCTGAAGGTCCGTCGCGACTGTGACGCGAACTTCACTACTTTGGCTGAACTTTGCCGCCTATATGGAGAGACCACGCCATTCAATGTTGTCAAAGCACCAACTCCCCCGGTTGCTCCGTCGACATCTCCCTGGACTATTGGTACTGGTAGATTGGGTGCCACTTCTACAGCTGTTCAGGACCCTCACATGCAGGCTGAACTTCTGGTATAGATTTCTTGTCACAAAATTAAAGCATAACGTTTAAATTGCAGCGAATTGAAGAAGAGAACCGACGGCTTGCTGAAGAATCTAGAAAACTGATGGCTATGCAACAGTCTATTCTATCTGAAAAAGAACAGTTTCAAGAAAAAGAACGTGCTATTCGTGAACTCGAGGAACAAGTTATGCGCCAAAAAGAAGAGTTTCGACGAATGCGTGACGAACAAGCGGAACGTGAACGTCAGAAGGAGCTGGAATTGCAAAACGAACTTGCTCGAATCCGAAAAATTGAGATGGAAAAAGAGGTTCTTCTGAAGCAAAAGGAACAAGAGTTGTTGCTCAAAGAAGAGTTGTCCAGACAGAAGGCTGCAACAGAGGCCGCTAACCGTCGCCATGAAGAATTGCTTGAGCAAAAACGACTACAGGAGGAAGAACGTAGAAACTGGGAACTACAAAAGAGTCAGTTTGAGACATGCCGGAAGAAGGAAGCGAAACTAAAGGAAAAGGCGGAGGAAGAGATGAAAAAGAAAAGGGAGGAGGAAGTGAAACGTATGCAGGAAGAGGAACTTGAGCGCCAACGCCATCTGGAGCAGTTGGTAAGCGAGTTGGATATATGATCCTGATTTAACTAAAAATTTAGCGTGTCCGCGACTCGAAGGTTGTCGTTACTGAAAAAGTAACTTTGCCGGTCTCCACGTCTCCGACTGGTCCAGTGCACGTCGAAAAAGCAAACGACTCGAAAAGTGCAAACAAAGGTTGAAGCCTATGGCATGCTGTTTTTTAACTCGGTTTGTTTAGCAGCTCCTTGGATTGCCCGTGCCATGGATACTGTTGAATCGTCATCAGATGCACGCACCCTTCGTCAAATACAGCTAGAAGAAGAGCGAAAAGTGCGTGAGCAGCAGAAACTTGAGAAGGAACGACAAGAAGCGCAGAAAAAGTTGCAACCAGTTGAACCCAGCGCCACTTGGTCTAACTCGTCACAGCGCATCAACTGGGGAAGCGCTGGTGCTCCTGCTCCTGCTTGGGGTGGTGCTGGTGTTAACACTTCTCAACCCTCTGCTAATTCTATGTTTGACGGCCCAACGCTTTCGCGGCCACAGCCGAAAGCAAAGGTCGCTGCTGAAGCGGCTGCCGCCGCTGCTAAAGCAAAGGTCACTGCTCAAGCTAAAGCTGCTCAAGTTAAGAAAGAGGTAAACAAGACTGAAGACGTTCCAGTAACTGATTTTGATTTTGCAGTCTGGTAAAAAGAGTTCACCTAAAGATGATTCTTTGAGCAAATGGATCATCCAACGTGTTCGAAAACTGGATTCCAGCGTCGAAGCCGATGTGTTCGCTCATTTCATTGGCGATGTCCAGTCACCAAATGAAGTTGAAGATTACATGTTCTCTTATTTCGGTGAATCAAATGCGACGAAAGAATTCTGCAAGGAATTTCTTTTGCGTCGTTCTGACTTGCGCTCTAAGAACAAATCCGCCGATCGTGATGCAAGTTATTAGCTGAAAAAATAGTTGACGATCGTCTACGTTTCAGGATCTCTCCCGTCCTGCTCATGCTCAAGGACCATCGATTGCTGCTCCAGCTGCCCCTACAACTGCTGTTACCGTTGGAAAGAAGAAGAAGAAGGGTAAAGGAATCAAGATGATTGTCGATGGGGCCAGTCTTGGATTCCGCCCCACTGGAGATCCCAACAGAGTTAATGCTGGTGAAATTGACGTGATCGGTGGGAGCGAGTGGTAACTGATCTGTTTCGCTATTTAAGATTGCCTTACAGATTTCTTTATGGCAACCGTTAATTTGTAATGGTTCCGGGTTTCTTAAGTAAAGATTTTTAAGTAAGAACAATTGTCTACAATTTACAATTTTTGGTTTTCTTTGGAAGGCGGCTTTGAAGAGGCAATAGTGATTATTTAATAACTGCAATTGGACTCGCTTCGTTGTGTCTGAATGTTGCGATGCGAATTGTTTCACCGCATTTCATAACTGGTTTCATAAATCGTAAATAGTTTCACAAAGCGTTGAATTCATTGTAAGTGAGCACCGATTAATTCCGTGCCTCTTCGAATTGTCGAGAGCGTTCTGGACAACTTTGCTTTGGAAACCATGGAACACCTTCAGCAGCTCTGCGGCTTCTACGGCCTCGTCGCCCTGGAATTCGTTGAATATAATGGGTTCGTTGGCCTTGGAGTGCGTAGCGCTGTGTACGTCCCCACTTCTCCGATAGACCAAAGCCGGATCAACGCTCTGCAACCGCAAGTGGAGGAAGCAAAGTCACTTGTTCTCCGAGGAGGACGAAGTCATTCCTGAATACGAGCGCCTCCTTTTCGATGCCAATCGCAATTAGCGAATTTAGAAGTTACGGGAATGGTGGTTATGAAACAAATAGAAGAGAGAATTCGCGATCGCCTCGTTGCGAGTTGGATTGACGGCGCGTTTGCCGTGAACGAAAGTGTTCACTGTGGATTCACCAAATGAGTATATGCGGGGCGAGCGTTTCAGCAGATTTGTGGAGCGCCACGGCTTCCAGAAAGATCCACGAATCCCAAAACGATGACGCATCCGACGTCCGCACACTCTGCGCTGTATTGCTCCAACGACTTAAAAATTGCTCTTCGTTGAAGTCTTCATTCATCGTCGGTTGACGAATGGCGGTTGGCAGAAGCGAAGTCATCACAGTCTGGCGTCCGTGAAACGCGATTCATTTTCGTGTCGCGCCGCATTCACTTCGGCTGTTCACTATGATTCCTGTCAGTCAAATTCCCGCCGCGCGCATTCAGAGAACGGTAAGTCGACCGCCGAATCAGCCTCCAATCAATCCGCGCTCTCTTCAGCGTCCTCTTCAGCGCACCCGTCGTAGCACGTGCCAGATTGACTCTGCCCATCTGGGGACAAATGGAGTCGATGTTCCGCCAAAGACGGTCGACGGCAAAGCGGCACTCGTCTTCGGACAACCAGATCAGCGTCTTCAGGAGGTCGGTCCGGTCGTTGTTCAACATTTAACGCCGATGTTTCAGGAACGACGCAGACGTCGCCGCACCCTGACGAGCATTATAAACCCCACGGACCTACAGGTGCCGCAGCTGGAGACGGAGGAACGAGGAACCGAGGAGAATAATCGTCATGATGACGAAGCAGTGAATAGTCCAGGACTGCTCCCAATTGCACCCATTTCGATGAAGAAGAGCATCGCGGAGCGGCTCCGCCTCTTCTTTTCGAAGAAAACGTCTCTGCCGCCAGCATCAGCCGCGGAACCTGTCTCACAATTTGAGGGAAAGCAGACGATCAAGTCCTTCATGAAGCAAAGCTACAGTATTAAAAAGTAAGCCAGAATGATGAAGATAAAAGCACCAGCTCTTCTTTTCAGGATGGAGAAACGTTTCGGAAATGTCGAGAAGAGCATCCTATCGTAATCCTTGGTAAATGCTTGTAGCCAGTTAACCCAATAAATTGCAAAACTCCAAAATCAGCGACACGGCGCCAAATGAAGACAAAAGCGAAAATACAACAAAAAAACTTTATATTTGTACAACTATGATTTCCTTAAAACTAAAAGGGAAGTTTGTATGGCTTCGCGTTGAATTCTCCATTCTGGTTTGTGATGCGAGCGATATCCTTCTTAACTTTCATGACCGGCGCAGATTCTGCAAATTTCATCGGGATCGCCCTCATTCTTTCGATCGTAAGGTTCTTCAAGTCAGGTCGGAGTTTCGGTCTGATGACAGGTAAAGTACCGCCAGTGGTCCAATTCGTTTGCGCTCTCCGACCCATCTGCATCGCACTGGACACCTTCTTCTTGCATGGTTCCTTGCGTTTTCGGATACGCAATGGAGTCGGCTGTACTACAGGATCAGCCTTGGTTTTCCCAAACGAACCGTATTCATAACTCCAAGTATTGATAGGAGAAGGAAGAGGAATAATAGAATTTGACGATGCCGGCTCTTCAAAGACAGGTAATTCTCTTTCGGACCTAAAAAACGGGTTCGACCGTAAGAAAAGCAGATCTAAGACTTACATATCAATGGGTGAGCAACTCGAAGATTCGTTAACCAGGCGGTCGTTAGAGTCCGAATCGAACGCGGACTCGTTACTCAAACTCATGTTACTAAATATTTCTTTAAATTGGAATTAACAAAACAAAGTGGAACTAACGAGTACGACGATCCCGGATATCTGAGAGCTTCTCGTCCATCGAGCTGTTCGATTGGATCCAATTCAGATAGCTCCATCGCTTGCTGTGCAAGTCTTTCGAAGATTTGCGCGGATGACGCGAGCAGCTGGGCGATCGTTGTTGATTTCATTGACTGGTCATCCATTGCGTAACGACTGAAATTGTACAACGAATTAGCAGCAGGAGCGATGTGTTAAATTAAGATATAAATTACGCAAAGCTTCAACATTCAAATTAAATCAGAGAGCAAACGACACGAAAAAACTTTATTCTATAACATGACAACATTTTTTTATAACCAAACAAAATCGCTATTTATACAACAATTCTGTAAGTAATGTAGCGGCCTGCGGTCTCCGACGGACGAATGATCTTGACGACTTTTCCACGCTCCAAGCCGTAGTAGCGGGCGACGGGGTCATTTACCTGAATTCGCGGCAACTGCGATTCTTTTAGCTTGCTGCAAAAACAACGGTAACATTGGAAAACACAATTCCGGAGACTTACTATCGGTGAAGAAGTTCTTTCTTCTCGTCTTCGTTCATGACGACGTGTTCTGGGACGAGCTCATGTTCAGTGATGTTGACTAGAAGTTCACTTTCGAGAAAGCACTCGATGTGATACTTCCGCTGTACATCTTTCTTGGGCGTCCCCATGTCATGAATTGCAGTCTTGGCAGATGGCGTCAATCCCTGCTGGACAACCAATATTGCGCGATATGTTTCTTGTTCCTGCATCTGCTGGCACACGGCCTTCACCGACTTCACTCCGATCTTCGGTTCTTCGGGGAAGAAGACAAACAAGGTCTCAGCTGAAAAAATACTGGCGAGAATTAGTAGAACCATAAACCACTGTGCCTCACCTTCCGTTTCAGAATGCGAAACCAGGATAGTCAGCGAATGCCGACTTGGACGACCCTCGCTCGGCTTATCGCCGTACTGCTCGCTGAATTCTTCGATGGTCAGGTCCAACTCGTCCTGGCCGACCACATATCCGCGATCGTGGCACATCTATTTACTTTGGTTAAAACTAATGAAAAAGAGTCACAACTAACCTGCATCAATGTCTTGCGAATACGCCAGAGACGGTATGTTTCCAGGCTATCGTCATTCATCGTTCTGGAACCAAATCAACAACAATTAGGGAGCTGCGAAAAATAATTGGAAGTAATCCGCACGAAAAACAGTCCGACGAAAAGCAGTTCCAAGCGATTTCAATTCACAAACGTACATAAATAACGATCGCACCAACGCCGCAAGTCACTACGAACTTCGAAAATGATTTACCTAAAATACGTACAGTACACTATACACAGGTTTAGCGCTTCGAGACCAATTCTTGGAACAAATACGGAAATACTGAAGCGAGCTCGCTACTTGTGATGTTGATTTTCCTCATCGGAACGATCACAGTAAACCTTTAGTTCCGCCGATTCGCTCGCTGATGGCATCTTTGAGTCTGCATTGACGCCTGCCTCACTCCGCAGTGGTGCCTCACTCTGCGCGCTGCAATCTCCAATTAGAGAATTACAAGAACCGAGTCGGTCCCGCATTCGATAGTCGTTCTCAGCGACTGCAAGACAACACGAGTTCGAAGGACTTTATTTTTGCAAGCACTTTGTTATCAATCACTGCAAATGGCTCTACGTGCGCAATGCTCTCTTCGATCACCACACATTGCTTCGCTACGAAGCCTTCTTGCTGTTGTCGGTCCACTTGAGGTTGTCGATTTCCTTCACCTTCGCATACGCTTGGTCGTGCTTATCGATTTCGGCTTTCAGCGTCGAGATATGCTGAAACAGATACCGTAAACCACTGTAACCTCTCATCACACCTTGATCCGCTCGTCTTTGTTCAGCTCATCGTCGGCGGGCTTCACCTTCTGCTTGCGCCCGGAGCAGATGTACATGAGGAGAACGATGAGGAGGCCGATCATCTCGATGACCGAAATGATCGAAATACCCAGCCAGAGCATGATCTGACCTCCGAGTTCGATCAGCGCCGACAGAGCCTATAAGTGAGCTTATGAGCCGCATGTATATGCAGTTGAACGCACAGGATACGCCGCTTCCTCCTGCAGAAGTTCCGAGTTCATCGTGTCGAAGAAGACGTTGAGCAGTGCGACGTTCTTCTGGTAGTATTTGACGCACTTCGCGTAATCTCCTTTGAAGTAGTTGCTCTTGTTGTGGCAGTCGCCCACCTGCAAGAAACCGTGAATGCCCGAAGAAGAAAAGCGAAAAAAATACGATTTTGTCGTTGTTGGGAATGGTGTGTCCAGCGGATGGATACCGACCGACGGAGATTGTGGTGTCATACTGTACCTCCTGGCACGCAGGATTGCACTTGCACTCCTTCAGCGGATTCCACTCTCTGTCCTCGCGAATCTGCAGCAAACAGTCGACTGGAGAAGACTTGAAGTACGTAGTTGCGCGATCAAGCGTTTACTTACGATCATTGACTCCACAGGTCTGCGCATCGCCCGGGATACCGTACCTCGGATGCGCACACTGACACGTCGTCTGAATGCGCCGTTGGATGCACGAGCGCAAACACGTGTCCAGAGTGTACTTGTTGTTTGGATAGAAGTTGTTGTTCTTGTCCTCGTCAACGCAGATCCCGTACGGTCGCTTCATTCGTCTGATCTCCGTGAACTTCAGACCGATCTTCGTCTGCGCACCGGTTGCCACGGGGATGCCGTAGCTCTCCATAGCCAAATCGACATCTTTTCCTGAAATGCGCACTCTCGCGCCAACCGTTTGCGTCGTGTGGAGGAACTCGGCAGTTCCGTGTTGATCTGTGTACTAACATTTCGTATTGACAACTAAGTAGATGTGGGTTACGGTAGACTAACTTTGAGATAGAGAAGGAGGCGAAGTCCTGACTTCATTCCCGCGCGGTATGACTTCCGCGAGGCGTTCTGGTTGAACATGAAGCACATGCCGTAGACCGGGTCGAGAATCGGATGGAAATCGCTGCTAAACAGAAGAATAAGTGACCACAGGGCGAAGGAAACGAACCTCGAGCAGGGAATGTCGTTGTAGCTGCAGTCCTTAATCATGTTCTCGTAGGTGTTGCTTATCTGTCCGCGATGATGCACTGCGAATCGGTTGGCAATAAGCGTCACCGCCTCCTGCGCCCTCTCCACCTTCTTGTAGTACGTGGTCATCTTCTGAAAAGCTTTTTAGCAACCAACCGAAAGAATCGATTCACCAACATTGAGGCCGACTGTGTCCGGCTCCGCGATGTACTTGGTAGACCCCATCATTCTGTGGTAACCATCCATCAGCAGTTGCAGATCCTTGAACTGACTCGCCGATAGCATCCGAATGCTGTACGGGTTGCTGCTGCAAACGGTGACCACGGGAAAATCCTGAAAACGATGTCAGTGGAGCCTAATGCAGGTAAACGCCCACCTGCGCCTTCATTTGAAGGAGAGTGGTTACGGTAATCGGGAAAGCGAAGAACTTGGCGACGATAAGGTAAATCTGATAGACGGCGATGCCGAACATCGCGACCCATACGACAATCCAGAAGATGCGCAGAGGCCAATTTGGAGCCGAGGCGATGCGCGGAACGCCCGCCATCGACGTCCATGACGCATAGTCACGCAAGACCATCAGGACCCCCATCTCGGACTGTCCGCTCTGTTGAGAAAGAGGTAATGAAAGTTTTGGAGCGTTTTCGTATGTTTAGGTAATTAGTGATTCAGCCAGTCGCTTAGAAGCCTTGTGTTGTCAAGGAGAGCCAATGCCTCGTCCGTCATGTTCAGCCTTTTGAGATGTACATTCAAGAAAGCTTCTATTCATAAAGGACTTTAGAATTCTGCATTTTCTAAAACACTGCTAGCAACAACTGGAAAGACATTTTCATGAAGGCCTTCGATGTGACCAGTAGGCGTCGGTCTGCATTTCATAGAGGCGAGAAACGGTCCGATCGAATGCGAACATCTCCTCCGACCCGGTAAACACATTCGCCGATGCTGAGTCCTGAACATTATAAATAAACCAGGTGAATCCAAGCAATCAAAGCTAACCTCTCCTTCTTTAACTTTCAAATCATCCATGAGAATTCTCTGCTGATCGGTTAGTTCAAGCGGCTCGTCATCGGTCAATACAAATAGGTCCTCTGGATTAGCCGCTGCGCTACACAAAACGCGCACTTTTTGGTCATAAAAAGTGTCGATCAATGTGATGAATCTCCGGGCTTCACTGAGTTGCTGCCTCGTAAATATCGGGATATTCCTTATGATGATAGTGTGGAAAACTCGGGCAAGCGCTAAGTAATCCATCGATCCACACGGCTGAACGCAAAGCTGCTCGAAGTCGATATCCGCAACTTGTCCACAGCACTTCTCGACGTTCACATTCCTTCCCAAGATGTTCAGAGTTTTCGATCGAATGACTAAGCAAGGAGTTGATCCACAGATCCGTAAGTTCAAACCATACCATCAGTTTCCTGAGCGCAGAGCTGCTTGAAAAGAACGTCCAGCTCATGGTTTACGTTTTCGCCGACAAAAAAAGTACGAGAGCTCGATAATTTACCACTCTGAAAAGCGAAAGGCTCAAATGACACGACAAAAACGAGGAGACTCCAACCTTTCGGTAATCCTTTTTGGAGTCGAGACACATTGTGTAGCATTTCTTCTCAAGAATATGGATGAAAGGTACAAACTGATGGCGTTGCAGACCATTCTTATAGAGATCAGATGGAGGTCTGTTTGATGTGCATACGACGATAAGGCCGCGCTCGAAGAGCTCCGTGAAGAATCGTTTCAAAATCATTGCGTCAGCTATGTCGGTCACTTGGAATTCGTCGAAACACAAGAGATTCGCCTTCTCGCTCACCGCTTCAGCGATCAACGGGATCGGGTCAAATAAACTCCGCTGTCCTCGGCCATTGCTTGAACGCTCCATTTTAAGTTTATGCATATCTTAAAAGCACTTTCAGGTCTACAACAGGACAGAGAGCCATAAATACCTTTATGCACATCCTGCATGAACGAATGAAAGTGAACTCGTAGCTTCTTATCAAATGGACAGCTGTCGAAGAACATGTCCATCAGCATGGTTTTCCCACAGCCTAAACGTACACATTACAGCAAAACAACCAAAATCTGACTACCAACCCACGGTGCCGTGAAGGTAGACACCCAGAGGCACTTCAGCCTGCTCGTCGACTTCTTTCTTCTTGGGCGCAAACAGCTTTGTAAAGAATCCAGCTGGCGTCTTCTTCGCGATGGGTTCGTATTCGATCAGCGACGCCCGCAGTGTATCCAAAGTGGAAATAATCGTGCGCTAAAGCTACATTTCAATGTTTATGTTGAGATAAAACGAGAAAATACTTGATAGGGATCATCATCGAGCTCTGTGGAGCTAACACGTGACTCGTACAGTGCCAGCAAAGTGTCAGCAGCGCCGCCTCCGCTTGAGATCCCACGAACGAACGCTGAAACAAACACGATCAGACGATAGGGGAACAATTGAAACTTACCGAACTTGAACTGCGATCGAGTTGACCAGAGGACCGCGCATATCTTCTTATTCATCTTAGCAGCCCCGCTAGTCCATCAAGCGCACGCGAGACCTGAAATTAAGTCGACGGTGAAGTGCGCTGTGGAACAAAACGCGACCGCGAAGTGTCTACAGGTGCAGAGACAGAGAACGCGCAGCGATCACACATCAGTATTTATTGCGTGAACAAAGTACGGTAGATGCTTGATTACCGTAATCGATCGCTGGAGGTGATACAAATTCCAAAATGCGTCAGGAAATGACGAAATAAGTTCAGAATTTGTGATTTCATTCACCGCCAATTATTTTACAATCCAATTTCGAGCGCGATTCGCCTAAACCCAATCGATTCCAAGCGGAAATTCTCAATCCAAGCAGCGAAGGTTACAAACAAGTGAGATAAGCGTGTGATATCAGCGATGACGTCATCGAGTGTTTAGCCTCCGCCCCCAGGACCTGCAGTAATCGTGAAACATTCGATTGCGCTGCGATTCCGGTCGTACAGAATCGCCTTTAGAGATTCCGCGAATCCGTCATATTTCGGCCACACACATCGATGATGTTTTAATTGTATCGTGCCATTTTTCGACTTTTGCGATCGTGTGAACTGCTCGTTCCATCATCTCCGCTCGCTTGGTTTTTTGTGACTCACTTCAGCGCGTTATGCAACGTGTACATGTTGGCTCGCTTGCATTTGGTTGTATCAAAACGACATCATTCGCGTTTTGTGGTCATCGATTTTCGAATTTCAGATGCCCGAGGTGAACGGTTTCCTCGTTTTCTCATTGATTTTCCTGGCGATCCCCTTGCAGATCTACCTTACGCACTCCAGTTCGTCTGATGCGCGATACGCGCTTCTGTCGTGAGTTTCGAATTAATCTTTTATCTCTGATCGCGCAATTTGAGATTCGTGAATGATGTGAAGACGAACGTATACCGGTATGCTCCCGATTTTGTCAGCAAATGGATGTCGCAAAGCGAGAATACAAAAGAAGAAGTCGGAGCGGATGACGACCAGGTGGAAGACTTGGATTCAGATTCGGTGGGGAAGTCATTTGGTCAGTCGTTGGAGCCGCGATATCCCCGACCTCCTTTTGTCAAGTATCGTGTAGGACAAGTCATCAAACACAAGATCCATGGGTATCGGGGAGTAATTATTGGCTGGGATGAAGTCGCCAAAGCTCCGGAGGAGTGGTTGAAACGGAACCATGGGGAACATAAGGTAATTTTTCATCAAAGCCATGTGTTTTTAGTTTTTCTTGGATTACGCGACTTTTGTTTCGCTCAGAACAAGCTTGTTATTGGTTATTGAAAACAGGCTGCTTTACCTAGATTCCGTGATCTGCACCTATCAATCATGTCAAATAGACGAGTTAACCGTTTAAGATTCACCATGTCTGATTGTGAGCCATATATTGAGTTGTTCAGACATTTTATATGTCTGTTCTGTTTATATGTCTCAGTTGTTCTTATAAACATGGGTCTCACAGGTTCTGTTTTCAGGAATGGCGCGATTTGCCGAACTATACGGTAGCCATCGATACTCGCGACCGAGTCACTCCGCAAATTGCGTACGTTGTCGAAGTTAACATCGAGCTCAACGAGAAGCAAGTGTTTCACCCGCTAGTGAAGCATTATTTCGAAGGTTTCGATGGAATGACGTACAAACCCAGGCCGCTGCTGGCAGAAACGTATCCCGAGGACTAACTCCGAACGTATATATTATTCTATTCATCTTTCCGGGTATCAGCGATAGTTTACAGCTTCATTTCAAAAGTCCATGATAAAAAAAACTCGCCAATCGATAAAGAGGCGTTTCTTTTCTCCCTGACTGTTACGGGTTATATCTCCCGTGTGAGTATTGCGTGCTGCACATTTCAATTTCATTGTATAGCCATTCTTTCTGTCCGTATACGGTGATTCGCCGCTCGCGTTAGGCAGTGTGCACTCAGCAGCTGATTGTTCCACAATTTTGAAACGAATGGTTCCGCCACGAAAAAGCTACCGTACATCGTGTTCGAACGTGTGAAAGTTCGCGAATGTATAAAAACGGCGCTGTGATCGTGCGCGTCCGCGTTACGGCTTCACCGCTTCGCATCGATTGTCGGAATTGTGGGCAATATTTGATTTCGGAGCGAGAGGAGAGGTGACTTGGTCAGTCTTGGACATTCGCTGTGGCGGCGGTTGGGCGTGCTGTGCTGTTCGATGTCGATATTTTTAACCGCGTCGTTGGATTCTTGCGCTGCGCGTTTGAGCACTGCGTCGCGTGTTGCAGTTCGTTGAATCGTACTTATGTTTTCACTGTTTCAGTGAATAACTACGCTCCGATGGCTCTCAAGCGTATCCAGAAGGAACTACAGGACCTCGGCCGTGACCCGCCTGCGCAATGCAGTGCGGGTCCGGTCGGGGACGACCTGTTCCACTGGCAAGCGACCATCATGGGGCCACCGGAGTCGCCGTACCAGGGAGGCGTCTTCTTCCTGACCATCCATTTCCCGACGGACTATCCATTCAAACCGCCGAAGGTGGCCTTCACCACGCGCATCTACCACCCGAATATCAACAGCAACGGAAGCATCTGCCTGGATATTCTCCGTTCGCAGTGGTCGCCTGCGCTGACCATCTCGAAGGTTCTTCTCTCAATCTGCTCGCTGCTGTGTGACCCCAACCCAGATGACCCATTGGTTCCCGAAATTGCTCGTATCTACAAGACCGACCGGGACCGCTACAACCAACTTGCTCGAGAATGGACACAGAAGTACGCCATGTGAAGTCAACTGGGTCCTGTTGTATTTTAAGAGACCGATAAATATGTTGACACGATCATTTGTTTCTTGCACAAGTTTTAGACTCTTATTGGTTTTCCATTGTCGTTAATTGACCTAGATTTTGGATCAGTCGTTCTCCAGCAATAGTCGTCAATGTGTTTTCGAGTTCGGTCGTTGCAGAGCTTGTTTCATTGATTTTCTGGTGTTTTCATCGCTAGTGGTGCTTTTTGGGTACACAACGCTTACGATTAATCCGCGTTTGGCTGCTAAGGCACGCAGCGGCGTGCGCAAGCGAAGAGGATCAATAAAAGAGGGCGAGGTGCCACGGGGCTCGCCAGAGCTTCAGTTTGGGCATATAGACGTATCCGCGTCGACCGTTTGTCTTCTGCGGCCACGTCTGCGAATCCGCAGCGACGTCTCCGCTAATTGCCCGAACTGTCGATGGCCGACGAGGACGCAGCGCAGCCAAGGGAGGACGAGTGCACTCGCTCGCCTCCGGGACTCTCTCTCTCTCTTTCGTGTCTTCAGCCACCACGAGTTGCGGTGACGTCGATCAACGCGTTCGATGATCTCTTCAATCACGTAATCCACGCTCGCGATGCGATTTTGGCGTCCCTTTTCGGGTTTCGTGTGACTCTTCTCGCTGTTTTGTCACACACGTTTGTCTGTTTCCTCCTCTGGCCGCTGTGATCGATGTGATGCCCCCGGGCGCAGCGCGAGCGCCCACTTCGCGGCTAAGCCACGGTGACGACGGAGTTGGCGGAGTTGCCTGCCGACCGCCAACAGCAGCAGCAAGCCGAACAGCGGCGGTCGAGCCCAAATGGGCGTTTTCCTTCTTTCAGAAAAAGAAGAGAGTTTTCGATGTTTCCGTTCGGTTCTGCGCAACGAATCGGCGATGATGTGTTGTTGGTGGTCTCAGTGACTCGCGCGGCCGTCTTCTATGAAGGTTTTCTTCCTGGCGACAGGCGTATCGATGACGACTGGAAAGCTCGGGTAGAACAGAGGATAAATTGGTTAATAAAGGGGTGGCGCGAATGGTGTTCTTGCATTCGACGAATGCACGCTTAAACGAGCTTTCTTTCGTATTTTCCCTTTTCTTTGTTTGCTCGCAGAGCCATTTGTTAGCAATTTAGCGCGATTCGGCGACTAATCCGTCTCCCGCTTTGTTTCGCTTAATTATGTATACTGCAGAGGAGGAAGGGGAATCCGCGTGACTCAGAGCGTGGAATTAGTCAACAAAGTTCCTCCGATTCTCCGTTCGTTCTTTGTGTACCTAACTGATATTCCCTCTTTTCTAGATTATCGAGTTCGAGAGGAGAACGAATCGATGCGACTGTTTATGCTCGGTAATCGGAGTATGGAATTTCCCGGTAGCTGTAAATAGTCTCTGTTTACAAAACTGTTTTCTCGGAAAGTTGTTTGTGATTCCACGTGCTCTCGTTATGACGTGAATTCTATGCGCGCGATTTTTGATTGATTTAATTGTTGGGCGCCCGTGATTTGCACTCATTTTCTCACTTCCTTTGAATTTCAGTAGCGGTCGACTGTATCCGTTGCACGGCCATCGAGCGCCTCGCCTTACAGGAGGACAGCAACGAAAAGGACGCGAAGGCACCGCCCACACGTGACTCCGTCGTCATTCTCTGCGTCGCACGGCCGCACCGGGCGCCGACCGACTCACCACCACAATGCAAACGCTCGAGAAGGCACTCCATCAGCCGATGCCGTTTACCACCGGCGGTCAAACGATCACCGATCGGCTCACCGCTGCGAAACACTCGCTGGCTGGTTCGCAGCTTGGGAAAACGATATGTAAAGCGACAACCGAAGAGCTGATGGCTCCGAAGAAGAAGCATCTCGACTGTAAGTTGCCGGAATTTTAATCATTCAGAAATTTATCGTTGGTTATTTAGACTTGCTGCATTGCACAAATGAGCCGAACATCTCGATCCCGTCGATGGCGAATCTTCTGATCGAACGCACGCAAAATCCGAACTGGACGGTCGTTTACAAATCGCTTATCACGATTCACAATGTCCTCTGCTACGGAAATGAGGTACATTTGGTTTTCATCGCATTTAGAACTTATCATCCGGGTTAAGCGTTTTTCTCAATATCTCGCTTCTTGTAACACGACTTTCAACCTCGGAAGCTTCCTCGACAAGAACTCGAGCCAAGGTGGGTTTTGCTGTAGATGATGCATCCTGCTTTGTAGTTTTGGCATCATTGCACGTTGATGTACATAATTGTGGTTGTGTTGCATGTAGGTGGTCGATTAGGATCGTCATCGGCTGTCGACTATACGCAGTCTCGAAACTGGGCTACGCTTGACACTGTGCTTGTAGGATATGACATGTCAACCCACGTTCGTCGCTACGGCAAGTACATCTCGGAGAAGATCCACACGTACCGGCTTTGCGCTTTTGATTTCTGTAAAGTGAAACGCGGTCGTGAGGACGGCGTTCTGCGCACGATGCACACCGACAAGGTTGGTTGTTGTGGTTTTTAATCTAAAGGTTTAGCAACTCCACTTTTAGCTTCTAAAAACTTTGCCCATGCTCCAGGCGCAAATCGATGCGCTGTTGGAGTTCCAGGTGACCAGCGCTGAGCTCAACAACGGAGTTATCAACTGCTCCTTTATCTTGCTTTTCCGCGATTTGATACGTCTCTTCGCCTGCTACAATGACGGCATCATCAATCTCCTTGAAAAGTACTTTGATATGAACAAGAAGCAGTGCCGCGAAGCTCTCGATATGTACAAGGGATTCTTGCAACGTCTTGACAAAGTCGCCGACTTCCTTAGAGTCGCGGAGTCTGTCGGTATAGATAAAGGAGAGATTCCTGACCTTACCCGGGCACCCGCTTCTCTCCTTGAAGCTCTTGAGTCTCATCTGTATCATCTTGAAGGCGGCAAGGGACCTCCGCCACAGACAAACCAACAACAGTTCACTCAAGCAATGTCGCAGGCGGCTTCGCTGTTCGCCGCCGCCGCTGCTCCTCAAGGAGATGTTGGCAACCTCGATGACGCTGCGAAGCAAAAGTACCTGGAGGAAGAGAAGGAGCGGTTGAGACAATATGAAGAGCAGCGTCGAAAGCAGTTGCAACAGCCGGGACCTGCTCAACCTTCGGTGGCAAATCCGTTTGCTGCTGCCATACCTCAGCCGCCACCATCAAGCAAAGCGAGCGACGATCTAATCGGGTTGTTCGACGATCCGATGGCTTCAGCTGCTAAATCGCAGCAGTCACAGATCGATCCTTCCACAAATCCGTTTGCTCCAAACTTCTTCGAGCAAAGCGCCCCGGCATCCGCTCAACCTCAGATGAATATGTTCCAGTCGCCTGCTCAACCTTTCGGAAATCCAAGTAAGTTTTTAGAAACAATAGATAAATCGAGGCGCGTTTATTGTTGTTACCATGGTTGCTATTAGAGTTAGAAGTGTCATTTGTAGTGGCTGCGCCTTCCATGCCGATGTATTCGCAACCGCCTAACTATTCTGCAGCGACGTCAAACTACAATTCCGACTTTGCCGTCTTTGGGAACTCATCAACGACAGCTGCGCCGTCAACGAATGGATTCTCGATACCTTCCTCCTCGAACGGTTTGTTGCTTTTAGTTTATTTGTTTGGAATGGAGAGACCGCACACGTGCTGTGTTCGTGATCGTGAATCTTTACTCGTTTCTGTGTTGTTGGGCCTGTACGGAAGGCGAAAATGGACAGAGCGTGTCTTTAGCGGAATCGACAAATCCGTTCGCGATGTCCATGCAGCCTCCGGTGGCGGCAGGCGGTCCTCCTCCAGTTCCGCCTCCACCTGTACAAGCACCACAGTGGCAACCGCTCACTCAGGCAGACTTCCAACAACCTCCGTCATTCCATGACGCTCCTCAGTACAGCGCGCCAGGTTGGATCAAGATTCCGCACTAGCTCATATTGTACGGCTTCAGTTCCCCCCGTGAGCTTAGGCGTCACAGAAGCGGTCGGAGCACCCAGTAGCGAGTTCAGCAGCAGCTCTGACGACAGCGACGCTGGAGTCGACGTCTCGACGAAGCAAACTGTCACATCTGCGTTGAATAATCCCTTTGGCGCGATGCAGCAAAATGCGAATGCTTTGCACACCGCAGGCGTCAGCCCCGCAGTCGTCACTCCGCAGGTTTCGGATCCTCCCGTATTCGCTGCGCCCACTTCGAATCAGTCTTCAAGTATTTAAATCGTGTCTAGGGCGATGCAATGGTCGATTCTTTAGCGGCCGCTTCTCCGATTCACTTTAGTCAGCAACACCAACAGCAAATGCAGCAGCAACAGATGCAACAGGGTCAGCAAGGACAATCGCAGCCCATGGCCATTCCTGCCGGCGGTCAACACCTGGGAATTTATGAGCAAACGCCATTTTGTACGTATTTGCTAAATATGCCTATGATCGGAGTAATTTAGCCGGCAATGATGGTAGTTACACGTCGCCATCCAACTTTTACCAAGCGATGCAACAGCAACAGTTTAATCAAGGTTTTCCTTGCCATCGTAGCCTTCGAATAATTGTAATGTTTAGACGCAGGAATGATTCCTCAGCAAGGCGGTAAATTTGAGATGTTGTGTCGCGCTTGTGTGGTCTCTCTATTTCACAATTTGTTGTGCTTTCGTTTTCATTCAAGAGTTTCTTTCCAGGTTTTGATCCTTATTCTCAAGCTGCGGGGAACAAATTCGGAACTGGACGCGATGTAGATTCCGCTCTTTCGTCGCTGGTCGACAACCTTGCCATTGGTGGCAACAGCAATCAAGGGTAAAAGCGCTTGATAGTGACCCTTCACACTTTTGCTTCGTTCAGAAAACCGGTACAATGGGGAGCTCCGGCTCAGCCCCAACGCCCTGCATACCCGTCTCAACAACAACAGCAGCAACAGCAGCCGCCGCAGCAGCAGCAACCGTGGGGCTATGGTGGGCAGCAGCCGCAGGTTCAGCCTATGTACAATCCTCAGCAAGCACAGCAACCCATGATGTACGGCGGCCAGATGCCGCAACAAACGATGTACGGAGCCCCGCAGATGCCTCCCCAACAGCAGCCCAAAGATCCCTTCGGCTTTTAATCCCCTCGACAGATGATTTTTTAAATTCTAAGAAACGTTGACATCCGTGTTGTGCTGACATCATGTAGTCTCTAGTTCTCCTCATTTCCACAATTCTCTTAATTTCCACTTCATCTATTTTATCGTAATTAATATTTCAGTGATCTATTCTCCACGAAACAAGTGTTTTATATAGTGTAATGTTAAATGTGTTCGAATTCTGTGCCCAGATTTGCTAGATGTAGGTTCTTCTCCCCCATCTGTTCCCTGAATGTCCATTCGCGCGATTCTTCTCATCTTTTGAAACTCGCAATAAAGGGGGTGATTTTGCTCGTTTCTCACGTTCGAGACGTCTCACGTCGTAAGAACACGGACGGCGCGCTTATAAAGTCCTTCGGTGCTCGGTTGAGGACAGTGTGCGGTCGTTCGCTCCACCAACTGACGTGATGGGATTCCTCGATTTGGCTATCATCGCGATTATCGCCTTTATCTTGTGGTTCTGGTTCAAACTGAAGGAGAAGGAAGACGGTCAGTTCTCCGAGAAGGTCGCCGCGATCATCAACGAACTCCTCGAGAGTTTCCAGTCGAAGAAGGACGCCGCCGCTGCTCCGACCGAAGCCGCTTCCGTTCCTTCTCCAGCAACGCACGTTTCATCAACCGCTTCCGTCGTTGCCACCGCCGTTCCCGTCGATCCGCAGCCGTCAACTTCAAGCGTGCGCACTGCGCTTCCCCAGTCGACGAGGTCCGCGAAACTCCGATTGGACAAGGGAAGCTTCCGCGGTAACGACAAGAGCGAAATCAGCAGCTCTTACGAGCGCGGAGTTCCTCGCGGAATCGATGAGGATCGTCTTGGAGCTGTGAAAGGTAAGGTGAACCAGTTCATTCATAGTTGATTTGCGTTGTTTTAGCGAAGACTCCAACAACTTCCAAGAAGACGAACTAGAGCCGGCGCGCTTTCCGAATCTATTTTGGGATTCCCGAGACTATAGCTGAATATTTAATCGAATAAATTAATTCTGATATTTCGCTGTTCTCTGCTCTTTTTCTCGTTGCGTTCACAACACGCAGGCAACTCTATCGCATAACGCGTCGCGCGTGACCGTTTGACCACAATGTATCCTACTTTTTCGACTCCAAATTGCACAGAAAGTATTTTCTCTTCAATTTCCAAGAGGCAAAGACAACCGCAAGTTTCAGTTTTTAATTCGGCGCGAATCTGTTTCGTATCCGTGTTTTTCTTCTCATCTCAGCGCGTCTCTCACTTCCACTTCGTTCGTTTTCAGCCAAAATGGATTCCAACCAGACGCTTCTTTGCAGTTCCGCGTTCGTCAAACGATGCGCGGTGATCGACGGCATGAATCTGCTCCACACGGCGTCGAGAGGCAGCAAAGTCCAGCGCTTCTAGCAAGTTTCTCTCGGCCTTCCAGTGACACTGTAATCCGTTTAGTGAACTCGACGCGATCGTGCTCCTCGTTGTCGCACGCGAATTCCTGAGAAGAGACTTCGACGTTCGAATCTTTTTGCCGATCAAGCGCATGAAATTCCTGAAGAACAAGAGCATTCTGGAGGAGCTGGACGGCTTAAACATCTTCGAGTACTCTTATGTGAACTACGACGATATGCTCATCTTACAGTACGCCGCACAAGCCGGAGGATTCGTGATCAGTCGGGACAAGTTCCGCGACATCATCCCTATCATCAGTATGCTCGGGCACATGGGTGAACGCTGCTGTCACGTCACTTTCCTCAAAGACCGGTGTGAGATGATGATGACCATCGATGACGATCGAGATGACGGAAATCAAGAATCTGAGGAGAAGGATTCTGAGTGGGAGGACGAGTTTGTCGAGGCAGAAAAACTGATTGACATCACCTCTTGCCTGACCCTGGACGAGAACACTGAAAATGATGCGAATCTGAGTGAGTTCTCTGGCAGATTGTGGCGTGAAGACGATCTTTTACCGTTTCAGAAATGTTCTACTCGCACGAGGACGACCTTGAGTATTCAGCAGCGCAATTGACCCGGAGCTACTTCACCGAGGAACGCCGTCAGACGCTTCTCGCTGCAATCGAAGAGAAGTTCGAGCGACTTTACTACAACGCGAGGTCGCGCGACCGCGGATTGACGCTAACGTCGCTCGTCTACTTGAAGTCCTACTTCAGGCCGGACGGTTTGGATGACGCCTTTCGCGTCATCCGTGATATGAACTACCATGTAAGTGGAAGTGTATTGTGCGGAGGGAACGAGCATTTTGTGTCCTAGACCAGCAGAGAGTTTGCCAGCGCCAAAGAGCAGATTAGAGATTGGTTCGTGAAGGCTGTTCACTTAGACGTCGTGAACAAAGCGCTCAGCGCTAATCCGAAGACGTTCATGGAAATGTGGGAACTCTGCGACAAGGAACTGCGGAAGGTGTACGACTTCACGGGGAAGCGATTTGACGTGAGTCGGTTGAGGCCGCAGCGCTCGCTAACTGGATTTTGTAGCTCCATGACAAGATGCCAATATACGACGGCGCGGGGAGTTCAAAGCTGAGCGCCACTCAGAAGGCTCTGTTCGAGTTGGATATGGACTAGAAATGAGCAGGCGTGAGCAGTTTGCTTATGTGCGAATGTCACGAACATTTTTATTCATCTGCACTTTACCGCTCGCGAAGTCAACACATCGCCCGAATGCTCGGCGGCGAGATGTTCGCGGCGATAGCGGAAATATTCACCAGAAATAAATGCGGAAATTTGCGACGATTCACAACTCAATCTACAAACTCGTTTGTTCCCAACTTGCTTCGCTACTGTCCTTGTCGTGTGGTCTTTCTGCGCTTCCTCGGGGGGTTGACGGTAGGCAGCCCATACGGGTCGTACTGTACGGGCGTTGTGCTGACGTCGACGCTGACTTGGTCATCGAAACGCGCCAGGCGCTCTAGCATCATCACCTTCAGTCGGTCGCTGACGCGCAGGGACAACGGACCTCTCACCGTCATCATTCGGATCGTTGACGCCGGCAGGCACGCGAGGATGCGGTCGACGTCCTGTATGAGGTTGTAGTGATCGGCGGTGACCAGCGCCTCGGGATCGGCTCGCCTGGCACGTTGGAGGTACTTGGAGAACGCATTGAACACCGCGTTGCACTTGTAGGTGTCCGCCAGGCCCAACATCCGCTCGTAATTCTCATCTGAAATGGAGAGATCGGCTTGGCGCGCGGCTCGTTCTCACCTTCAACGGGAAGCGCGGTCGGATAGATGATGGAGAGGAAAGTGATGAAATCCTCGAGTTCGACGTCGTCGACTCGGTATTCGTCGCGCGAGTCATTGAAGAGGTTCTGGAAGAACTCGCTGTGCATCGAGAGAACCGATTTGGAGACGTGGAGCCGTGTGCCGCCGACGAGGAGAACCGTGTCAGAGAGGTCCGAGGGATTGCCGAGGTTCTCAATCCAGATTCTGAGAGACAGCGGGTGAGGGAAGGACATAGGACCGGGGGAGATTACCTGCCGAGGGAGAGATGCACTTCGACTTCTAGAGAGGGAGATTCGTTGTTCGCAAACTCCACCAGCGAAATCCCTTCCGCCGCGACCAGCGGGATTCTGAAGATGCGCAGTCGCCGATGGAGAGTCGCGTGGTACTGGAATGAGGTGGTGATCGTGTTTGCGCCTCCGCGTGCAACGTACAGTGAGATATTTGTTGCGACGATTCGGAGGTCCGATCGGCGCTATGAGAATCACCACTTTCAGCGCCATTTCGATCGACCACAACGCGAGCGGCGGCGTTTCCACTTCCAACCTGAGTTCGTACTTCCCGGACGGCAGATCCTTCTGGCAAACGGCATTCCTGAATCCACAGAAGTCAAAATGAACGGAAGCTGAGGCGGCCTACCACGTGAATAGGCCGATCTTCAGCGAATTGTTGGCCAATCCGCCGTCGGCGTCGTGTGTGTTCAACGAGAGGGTGATTATGTGCTCCGAACAGGCCATCGCGCAACGAGTTGGCGAAGCGGAGGAGCGGGAACGCGTTGATCGGGGGTGCTAATCATGCAACAACCGTTCGCCGATGCATTGACCGAGTTTTCTTGCACTTCTGAGGTGCGAACGGACGAAAACAGCGTCGTCGCTGGGTGTGGCGGTGAGTGAGTCAGATGAAGCGGGAGGCGTATATCGGGTGCAGCAGCACGCGCTCGCGACCGATATGCACAAGACAGGAGGGGCGAGAGAACTTCCCCCGCGGAAAGCTCCTCCCCGAAACAGTTCGCAACCGAAACGGACTTTTGGCGAAAGACGGCGCCTTGTGCGTCGTTTGTCCGTCCGTCCGTCTGTGTCACTGGGCGGCGCACCACGGCGCCGCCAGGAGCTGCTTTACGTAGCGGAGAGGCACATCGATTGCTCCTTATAACACGATGAATATCGATATGGTGGTGGTGCGACTACAAAAAACAACAACGCAGAAATGCAGAACGAGCCGGGCGTCGGTAGTTGCCTGAGCGCCTCGCACTCAGAGACGACGAGCAGCATGGCGCCAAATGGAGTGCGCGCTCTGCGTTCAAACTGCTTTTAAGCCAGATTTATTTCAATCAAGTTCAATCAAGAATAACGACCGGCGGCGTTCGCGAGCACTGATCCGGATAGCCCATTTCCGCAGCCCTAGTGCGGATTCGTTCCTTCACTTCTTCGTGCACCTCGGGCACTCGCAGCAGATAGCGGATGTTTCCAATGATATTCCGCGCTCTCGCGTCATCTACCTCGCAGTAGATGAGGTCTTGGACGATCTTCTGCATGACGCTCGGCAAGTGGAGTTGTTGCGCGAGATGCAGTCGATCTACAGTACTCATAGGCGACTCTTGGGCGAGGAAATCGCCGCACGCGGTGATCATCGCGTGGCATTCGAATCCAAGCGCAATGTAGACGTAGTCGGCGATGTTGGCCACTGAAAATCAGACTACCGTAATACAAAAAGACATTTCAGAGCACTTGCAAGTGATTCGAGTGTCGGCCGGGAAGATGAAAAGCAAAAATGCGAGGAAATGCTGCCTGTTGGTCTGCGGCACATTGATCGTTGTCACTCCTTGATCTATGAGTCTCTTGAAGAAGTCAGAGTGCATCGCGAGCAGCTAAAAGGGCGCAAATTACCGTAATCCGTCGAGATGCGGTCGAACCTTTTTGTTGATATAGTATCGACGGCCATCGACGAGAATCTGAGCGTCCGACTCGCTCTCTTTGTCCACCGGCAATTGGAGATTCATTTTGAACAATCTAAAGACGCATTTAGCCGGATTACGCGGGTTCACGGTACCTGTACGCGTAGATCCTCAATTCGACCTCGAAACTGCCTTTGTTGATGAAGTGCCGGTCGAGATTCACCATTTTGTGATGCGAGTAGCAGTTCGACGAGTTGAGAACACCGGAAATCTGCAAATTTCGCTTAGAAAAGGTCGATTTCACAAAAACCTACATAAGTGTGGTAGTTGCAGGTGTCGATGTCATCGTTGTTGACCACATCGAAGCGACAGAGCGCGTTGCAGGACCACAGCCAATTGCCCGAGGCGGGAGTTGGTCCGCGACAGTCGATTTTGAAGATGTAGTTGCCGTCAAGTTGGTCCGCGTAGACCTCGATTGTCCTGAAAAGCACGGTGATGATAGCGTTTTGGCGTTGATTGTCACTATTCGTCTCCCGCAACGAAAGAGAATTGTTTTTGCTTTGCGTTTCAGAGCGAAAATTGAAAAGTTTTGCGCCCGAGGCGTCACCCCGGCAACGAGAACCCAAGCAACCCACCATCTGAGGCCTTCGACGGTCTCGTTGACGCTGTAGAGCGGATTCTGCTCGTTGCTGGAGACGGAAGTGTTGATCGCGAAGGTGATCGGCTTCTTGCGCTGCATAGCGGCGACGGCGCGTTCGTTCCTCTGCAGCCTCGTCGTCCGAGCGGCGGACGCGCGGACGATGCGACGCAAGCGAGCGCACGCCTCGCTCTCCTTTCGCCGCGCCGTCACCACCGAAGAGGTTATTGAATTGTTGTTTTTTTGCGCGCCACAGAAGCGGAACGGAGACGCGGATCGCGAATTCCGACGCTGAAGATGGCGATGGAGGCGACGCCGACGATATTGACTCTTCTCGCGAAGCCGAACGACGATTCTGGTGTTTGCCACAAAACCGCCACAATCGGTGGATTCGAATGGTCAGTTCAATCTTCTTTTTTCATTCTTGGCAATGCGCGAGCAGCGCGCGCAATAGGCGTTCGACTTGAAAACCAACAAAAAATAGTTTGGGCTGAGCCGGGGATTGATCCCGGGACCTCTCGCACCCTAAGCGAGAATCATACCACTAGACCACTCAGCCACGACTGGCAAGTGACAAGAAATGGCATATATCGCGGAAGACTTAATAACGTAAAACAAAAAATTCACAAAACTGGTCGGAAACATGATGGATATCCAATTTTTGATACACTGCTTGAGTGGCCTAGTGGTATGATTCTCGCGTAGGCTGAGCGAGGTCCCGGAATCAATCCCAGAATGAACATTTTCCTTTCAGGATTTTCACTTTTCAAGAAGTGAGCAACTTATCCTACGTCACTGTCGGCGTGTTGGATTCGGCAAATTCGCTTTTCTACGTTGACTGCATGCTGCAAGTCAGCGCGGTCTCAACGGCCGCGAACAACTTCTTCTTCCAGGTACTTCGGGGCGTCGGGCGTCCTTCGAATCGTCCGCTTTAGAAAGTCGTGCAGCTGACTTCCACAAAGAACGTGTTCGACGTGCTGATCGACAGGAAAGCGAAACTGTTTCCCTTCATGAATGCGGACGGTCACATCGAGTTTCTAATTTCAGTCATCGTTGGAAAGTAAGTTTGCACGATTGGAGCGATGATTGGAGCCTGAAATCGTGATTTAGGACGTGGTCAGATGACCTCGGAATCCCGACAGAACTGGGCTCCAACTTGGTGGTCGTTGGAGGGAGGGAACTCTACGTTTCGGGTCCGGTAAGCAGCGCAGCGTTGAATCGAGTATTTGCGCCTGATTTTCAGCTTTTGTGCATGCACTCAACCTTCTTCCGCGCCATGCTGAACTCCGATTTCCTCGAGCGTCAAAGCGGCCGCTGCGACCTTCGGGAAATCGACGTGGACGACTTCATCATGTTCCTTCTCGCCATCTACCCGATCGATTTCACTATTGACGGTATTGAAGGTCGATTTGAGGCTAATTTGGCGCCAAAATTTCAGAGAGAAACTTTGAGAAATTGTTGGAACTCGGCGATCAGTACGATTGTCACTTTGTGGTGAAACGATGCGCCGAATTCATCATGTACAGCGACAAGATCCCGCGGACGCAGGCGCTGCTGATCGCCGACACCTACAACCTCCCCGGACTCTTCAAGCATCTCATCGGCCAACTCACGGTCAACGAGATTCGCCTCCTGGCGACGAGGGGACCGGCGACGAAGCAACTCAACGACCGAATCAAAGTGCAGCTGTTTGACACGCTCGCACAGAAGAACGACACCACGGTGCTCGTGGGGAGCCCAGTGGAATCAGATCATGTGGACGCGCAATTTGTGCGTTTGTGCAGCAGATAAACAGATGAATCCGCGTGTTTTGCATTGTTTTACGCAGTTGCCTTGCTTGTGATATCGATTGTGAGGTGCGTTCGAGTGGTGAGGACTGAGGCGCTCATTCGCAAGACGTCGATTCCGCGCAGCGTATGACGGGGAGAGGAGAGAAGAGAAGAAAGCGCCTGTTTGCAGATTCAAATGGAGGAAATCAGCGCTCTCGACATCTCATTCGCGTTGACTCCGGCCGCCTCGGAGTCGAAAATCACTCTGGAAGTCGATTCGAACAATTTCCTGCTCCAAACGGAGACGATCGGCGGGTTGGAATGGATTCTGACCTACGAGGCAAACAGCGACAACGGCGTCCTCAGTCTCAACTGCGCCGAGCGGGAAACGAAGCTCTGGAGCATCGACATGCTCGTCAAAGTCGAAGTCATCGCGATCAGCTCCGAATACAACAATTTCTTCGATTCGGTGAGATTTGCGCGGTTTGCACTCGATTTGAAGACGACGTTCCAGCGATCGACGCATCTGCACACGTCGCACGGCACCCACACGGTGCAGATGTTCCCGATGAGCGACCGGGGAAAGTACGAGGAGAACGGCATTCTGAAGATCGAAATCAGCGTCACGGTGAGCAGAGTGTGGCAGGAGGAGCTCGCCAAGATCACCTCCTTGGGCTCCTGCTACATCACGATGGACGAAACGGAGCTTTTCGTCTCGCGAGAGCTCCTCTCCATGAACTCCATCTACTTCCACGAGCTCTTCGAGCGCAACAACGCGATGAACGTCCTCGAGGACGTCACTTACGACGAGCTGATGAGGTTTCTCGTCGCCGTCTATCCGATCGGCTTCAAAATCAACAGTAAATTCGCTCTTTTGACGCCTCTACGATCGCTTCTAGGCAGCAACTTCATGGAAATGCTGGAGATCGCCCGCAAATTCAAGTCCTCCTCGCTGATGACCCGGTGCGTGATGTTCATAGACCGGTCGGAGAGCATTCCGAACGCGGATCGACTGAAAATCGCGGTGGAATACGACCTGCAGGGCCTCATGCAGTCGACGATCAACAAGATGGAGCAGGAGGACATTGAGGACGTCGCATGCGGCCGAGAGTCGCTCCCGGACAAGCTGAAGCTTCTTCTCTTCGATCGGCTGATTCGCGTCCACGAAACTCGCGGAAACCGGCGCGCCCTCGACGAAGAGAGGGAGGAGGTCGTGACGCAAGCGCAGAGCATCTTCATCAATCGACTCAACACGAACATCCGTTCGGTGTATCAGTCGCAATTCGCGTTCCTGAATGCAAACTCCAGACCGCAGAACTTCATGCCGCCTCGACCGCACATCGCGCTGATTCCCCGCCCTCTCATGCCGCTCCCGCCAACGCACATGCGTCCCGCCACGAGGCAGCAGCGGATGATCGCGCGAAATTCAGTTGTCGGGAATCCGGGCATCCCGAATGGTCCGCCGATGCCTCCTCAGGCCTTCACGCCGCCATACCACACGTCATCGCCGCTCTCCGCCTTCTCGGCGCCCTCGCGCTCGCGTCCTTCCCGAATGTAAATTTAACGATGAATAAACCGAAGATCACAAGCATTTCTCCGTGTAAACCTCGACTCCTTGTTTCTCTGCGCGCATCACCGAGTAGGAGAACGTTCCGATGCCTCCGCAGGCGGCCCCGAATTGTCCATCTTTGTGCGCGACCACAATCGCTCCCTGGAAGTTGGGGTAGTACTCGAGGATACGGTAGATGGCGATCTGAGCGGCTTTGGTTGGGCTCGCGCCGTTTCTCATGCTCTCAACTGCTTGGTAACTGAAATAAAATGAATTGGTGACTGATTTTGGAAAAGAAAAATTGGAAAAGAAATGCCCAAGGCAGGAATCGAACCTGCGTCGCCACGGCCACAACGTGGAGTACTAACCACTATACTACTTGGGCCACCAGTTTGCCGGCCTCAATTTCAATATATTCCAATCAAGCTGATCGATATTGACCCACCTAGGCAAAAATCGCATCATGACGTCACCATCGCCTGTCGCTGCTGCCCCTCCGACGTTGTTATCCACGTAGGCGCCAGATCCGGGAATCGGAGAATCGCCAACTCGTCTAAAAGCGGTTTTGTGAGGTCACAGCATTCATTCTCATACCCGGGGATCTTGTGAGTTGCGCCGTTGGTGGAGGTGCCGACTGAAATGTCTTTCTTGCTGTCAATTACCACCATTCCGATGGTGTCGTGATGATATCGATCGATTATTAAAGGCGAATCATCATGTCGATGGCGCTGATGATGCTGAGAAGGTTTGTAAGGTCCACACATCTTCTTCGGGTCGGGGGAGACGTTCTAAAGCAAATGACAGGTTGGAATATATCGAAATTCTGGATCTCATTCTGTTGGCCCAAGTAGTATAGTGGTTAGTACTCCACGTTGTGGCCGTGGCGACGCAGGTTCGATTCCTGCCTTGGGCATTTCTTTTTCACGTTTTAGAATTTCTTTTCAAATTGCTTTTGCGCATGCAGATATCACGTAGCAGCACAGAAACAGGCAAAAAACCGCTACCAAACCTTCTCACCTTCCAAAAGTTGGGCTGACAGAAGTTCTCCACCCAATCGACGAATTTCTTCTCCGATCCGGGCGTTTTCAACGAAGTTTCGTTGAATCCCATGCGAATGGCAAACTGAGTCGCTGAACACACAAGTTGACTGCTTTCTCCGCAACTACCGTAACCCACCTTCCTCTCCCACGATCATCGAATGCTTCGTGTACTTCATGACGGCGTGCGCGACCTGCGCGGCTTCCTTGATGCGTTTCATGTGAGCGACAGCGCCCATCTGGTGAAGAGGTCCGTCCATCACCAAAGCGTCCAACGTCGTCTCTCCTAGCTCATCCGGGGAGCCACCGTAACCTACCGTACCGTCGCATTGCTCTGCTTCGCACTTGGAAAGACCGGAAACGAGGGAAGCGAGACGGTCGTTCGAGCGGTGGAGTCGCAAAAACGCTGAAAAGACGGAAATCCGGTGATTGCGGAGGAGCGATGGAGGCACCTGTGGCTGTGGCGTCCTGAAATCCCTCGGCCGCCCATGTAGTGAGCACCAGTTGGTCTCCGTGAACGATGCCCACGCGAGCGAGGACCAAACAGAGCAGCACCGTTCGGAGGACCATTTGCATAGCGTGAGTGAGCAGCAGCAGCAGCAGACGGCAATCGATTCCTCTCTGAGAATCTTATCGGCCGCGCGATCGCGAAATTCGCGCCAACAAAAACTTTTTTGTTTATTCGAAGAAGAGAGAACGGCGACACACAAACAGCAAATATTGTTTATCGATAATTCACACGTCCTCCGCGTCCTGATACGACTTCGCCGAGTGCTTCGAGTCGGAAATCGTTATTCGGACGGTCGGATTCTTGCGACTGAGTTGCAGCGCGCGAATGTAGAGACAAACTGCACCGAGGACGGCGATGAAGAGCACCGCGATCGAGGCGACGACGAGCGCAATGTGGAAGGGAGGAAACGAGTTTGCTGGAAGTCGGTACTCTGTAATATATCAATGTTGAAGGGAGACGCTGGCATGTCCGTTGTGGTCTAGTGGTTAGGATTTGCGGCTCTCACCCGCAAGGCCGGGGTTCGATTCCCCGCAACGGAATGAAATTTTGGTAGATTTTTTGGTTAAAACGTTATTATTTGGTTACTCTCGGCACGAAGAAACAAATGTTACTAACAGAAAACGGATAGAACCAAAAAGAAATGCCCAAGGCAGGAATCGAACCTGCGTCGCCACGGCCACAACGTGGAGTACTAACCACTATACTACTTGGGCCGTTTGTGAGACTCGCCAGAATCGCATTTATCTCCGCTTTCCTCTTTCCGCTCACCTCTTTCTCGTGTATCGTTCGTGTAGTCCCTTCTCAGTTGATCGCCGATGTTCGGCAAAAACTCAGCGACGCACGAGTCGAAAGAGGAGACGGCGACGAAGAAGAGAGAGCAGATGATTTCTGACGGCGAAAACATTTCAGCATAGCGCAGCTAAAGGTTTCTATGAGACGAGAAAGTTGATAACATAAGACTTCTGAAACGTTATTAGAGTGAGGACCTCGCGAGGGAGGAGAAAGTGCAAATTCGAGTTGCGAAAACAAGCGAGAGGCGCGACATGTGAATCCGCTTGAAATTAACATTCTAGCATAAGCGCAAAGTACGAAATACACCGAAAAGACAAGAAACAGAATAATCAGATGAAACAAAAAATGTTATTCCGTTGCGGGGAATCGAACCCCGGCCTTGCGGGTGAGAGCCGCAAATCCTAACCACTAGACCACAACGGACATGCCGAACAGACTTCTTCAATTGAAATATATTCAACACTATTATGTACTAAGTAAATATCAAGCTCATCTGCAATCTAGAAGCTTCCCTCGACCTCTTAGGATGAGGGCAATGAAGAGAAGCCTAACACCGCAAAACAAGAGGGCGTTTGTGATTAGAAGTTCCGCGTGGGGGAAAGAAGCTCATAGAGAGAAGAGGGAGAAGCACTTCGCGAACACCCAGATTTGAACTTTTTGGCCAAAGGAACAGCAGCCAGCAAATGCAAAGCACGAAAAACAAAAAAGAGACTTCAAAAACGGCATCAACCATCAATTGGCTGTGCTAGAACCTCCTGATTGCCCAAATCAAGCACAACTTTTGATGTAAGCAAGTTTATGCAAATCAAATTGCATTTTCAAAGCGCGAACCAAAGACCACAGAACTACTTGAGGCCAGAAATGACGAATTACGCAGCGCTGTTCTTCCCTTACAAATCAATTAGACGCGCAGATTCCTCTCGTCTCCACTACACAGCCGACGATGGTCAGGAAGGCACCAGTCAGCGCTAATTCCTCATCCTACCGCGACGGAAACGAGGCCGTTTGAATAATTCACCTCACGAGGCAATCAAATAAGAAGCTCAAATCGAGAGACGGCGGCGTCGCAGTGAAACAATAAACGCACTTGAAGGCGACGAAAACAAACGGAGACGACGCGCTCTCCGCAATGAAATTGCGCTTCACGCGGCACCTTTGAACGCCAAATTGTATTTGCAAACGCAAAAATCAAAGTGAGCGGAGGGAGACGTCGTCGTGGAGCGAAACGATCGAACGAAACCGCGTGCGTCATTAAAATTAAATGAATTCGCCGCTCAAAACAACGCATTGCTGCGTGTGGATTGGTCGCAATCACGAAAATGAGGTCCAAAAAGTGGACCTGGAGGACGAAAATTGCTCTAAAACCTGGAGTTTGTGCAAGCAACGCTTTTGGGCATCCGATGAGCTCGAAACGGTCTGCCTGGTCATTCGGAAAAGCTGGAAAGCAATAAATATGCTGAAACTTCACGATTTTTCAATTTCGAAGGATTTAAAAGATGTAAAATGTTGTTTTGCGCCTTCAATCGTGAAGACCAGAAGCGAAGAGAGACTCGTGGATGTCACTAGACGAGCGAGAATTCGTAATTCGCTTAGCGCAATCCGAGGAAACAGCTGGATCCGCCAGCAAACAAACAACAACAACACCGCAGAGGGCGAAAGTGCGTCCAATTGAACGGAAAACCACAAAATCACGTGTGCGCGTTGGGTTTTCGGGTTTCTTTGTCTCCGAAGACAACCAGCAGATCGGAAGATTACGGTGGACGACGCGCCTCAAATGTAGTGAAGAGGAGCGTGAGATTATGGAGAAGTGAGCGAGCGAGTGCTCTGCGTCAACGAGGCGCTTCTGATTGTGAGTGGTCCCGAAATACCCGCGCGAGAGTAATAAATTTGGACATAAATCGAGTGAGTAATCCATAAAACCAGAGCTCCTACGTAAGCGAATTATGCGAGAGTGATGAGAGCGCGTTACAAACGCGACAATCGCGAAATCTATGAATTCTAAATGTTTCTTCGGGGCTTCTTTGAGACCAGAAAGGTCGAACGACGCGCGTTCTTCGATTGTTTGGAGCGCGCGTTCAGAAGAAGGCGCGCGCTTTGCAACTTTGCGGATTTTGAAACGAAAAAAGGATTCGAAGATGGATCGGTCGATCATTACACGACGATTAGCTGGTCGTTCTGCGGTTTACTGGTCGTTCGAAGGGTCCAATCCTTTCAAGGGCATCGTCATTGCCTGCAGCAGAAAGGCGACTTTGAGGACTCGACAAGGTGAGAGCGGAATTGCGGCGCGCACGGCCAGGTGCAACGGAATTTGTCTCCGTTGTCACGGTCAGATTCTGGAGAATCTAACTTTCTGTACCAGAATACGCTCAGCAGCAGTCGCAGAAGAGCGTCTTGAGCGCGTGGGAAGCCGCTGCACCAGTGGGGAGCGATTAAAGAACGCGCATAAGAACAAAGAGCACAGAATTGTCGTTTCCGGTGCCCGTGGCGACTGCAGTCGATGTGATTTGAGGTCATGGCGACGGAAAATCGGTTTTTCTGCAAAACTGCGCGAACAATAGCGCAACAATCCGCAGTTTGCGGTCATTTCTCGGCTAATGGAATTAATCCATCGAATGGAAGCCAACTTTCCACGCCGCGGGAATCCATTCTTCTCGTTTGATGACCATGAATTATTCCTCCCGGAAGACGCCGACTCTTCGGAGGAGGAGGAGAAAACGAGTTCGCATTAGGGAAACTCGCAAAAAGGATTCAAATGAGTCTCATAAAGGAAGCGCGCCGTTCATTTCCGGCGCTCTTTAATTGAATTTCAAACTCGAGTCGAAATTCATGTTTAGAATACGAAATCGGCGGAGGGAGTGGCTGAAACCACGTTTTACTTGCTTGTAACCAGGCCATGCTTGTTTTCGACGGTTTGATGCACAAATTGGCGCTTCTGTCATCATTCCAACCTTTTGAAGCGGCAAATTCAATAACAGAAATTGAAAAACATGACGCTTTGTGGCTTGAAACGCTGAATAACTCTTTATTTTGAGCGAATGCGATGTAAACAGACGCGATGAGCGTCCATAATTTCCTGCTTCTTCGTGGCGGAAGCGCAAACAGTCAGAATAACTGCTCTGTAGAGTGGAAACACAGAAGGAGGAGGAGCTGTCGGTTAATGGAGACCACAGCGCGCGGACGCAAACGATCACGAGTTATTTCCGTTCAAGTTGGCCGCAACGTCCACGTGGAGCTAGCAGCCACCGCGCCCCCGGCCGAATAACGTCCATCAAGCACGAACATCTGCATTCCATTAAGCAAACTCGTGCAGAATCGGTCGTTGAACGTCCATTTCTGGGAATGCTCGATTTTCATTAACCGCTGATGTCTGACTTATAGTGCTTTCGCTGAAAGTCGCCCCGGGAAGAGCTGCAATCGCGCTAGTCGACTCACAAACCGTAGTTGAAATGGGAATTTCCATTCAAAAAAACCAAAGGAAAACAAAGAAACGATCGAGAGAGCGAATTTCAGTTCTGCTCTGCGCAAACGAAGCCAATGGAGATGAGGAAGAGGAGAGCAATTCGACTCTTATTAGTCGCCCTCGCAGCGACGCTTCGCTCGCGTTTAAAGTTGCGACAAAACGTTTGATTCGAGGAGGCGACTCTCGTTAGAGGTAATCGGATCAACCCGCATCCCGAAGCGAGTCCTCGCTTTTGAGTTTTCGATGTCACAAGTGCCAGAAGCGGAGATTACGCTGGATGAAAGATTTTAGCTTCGCGTACGGCAACTCCACAGCAACACATTACAAAACAAAGACCTGAAACTCATTCCGACGAGTACAAATCGCACGTGATCGAGATTGGCGCCAACTACGAGAAGATCAAGGAGTGCATTCTGTCGCGCAGAGATAAGGCGGAGGAGGCGATGGTTTGCGTGAAGAAGACTTTGGCGAGCGCGTGTGCGAAGGACGTCGGAGAAACGGTGGAGAAACGCTACCCGGAGGCGCTGCAGATCGCCGCGCTGGTGGAGTTGGACCGAATGCTGAAGGCGTCCGGCGTGCAGAAAGACGTGAAGAGGCAGGCAATGTCAGTGTGCCAGAAAACAAGAAAATCATAAATTTCAGAATTTATTCGTCAAATGTTCTTTTCGAGATGATTCTTGCGTGCGCGGCAAAGCGCTTTTCCTGTTTGTTTGGCAGGCCTTCTGGCGGTTCTCTTCTACGATTCCTCGCCGACGACCTTCGGCTGTTGGAAGAGATGAAGCGCCTGAGTTTGACGGCGCGGGTCATTCCGGCGGAGTTGATGGCACGACCGGGAGCGGCGCTGCGAGGCGCCGGTCGGGGCAGATTCAACCGGGCGCGGATTCGTTTGCTGAGTGGCGGAAGCAACGGCGGCGACCGAGTCGACGCAAAGCGCCGCGAGTTTGACCGACTTTTTCTTGTGACGCACTGACGACCGGAAGCGCGAGTGGCGTACGAACGGCTGCTCGCCGGGTACGGGCGCCCGGACGTCTTCTTCTTTCGACTGCGCCTTCTTCGAACGGAAGAAGTTGAGAACGGAGAATTTCATCGTTAGGCGGTATCTCGGGTGTGCGGGAGTTTAAGTAGAGAGTTCTTAGATGGAGGAGAAGAGCGACGCGTGCGTTGCTTCTCAGAAAAAGCAATGCCACAGATGATTCGAATGAATGAAACCAATGCTAATTACAGTACTCAGTATGGCACCGGCTTATTTCAGGCTTTCCTTGATTCTGATGGCGTCAGAGTTCCTCGCAACACCGAATTGGTCTCAGAACGAACGACTCAGGAAACACAGATTTGTGGCCGTTCGGCTGAGAAAAGCACACAAATCGACGGAAGAAAATGTCTCACTTGCGAGGCAGAAAAGGATCCTAACAGCGTTAACAAACTCACGAGAAGGAGAAGTAATCGATTAGGCTTAATTGTATTAGTAATTGTAACGATTAGTAATTGATTTAACTTCTTGAAAATTTGGAATTTTTCCTTTGTTATGTGTTCATGAACGATTTAATCGAATGCAATCATGTTTATTCCGCATGTAAAATACTCAAGAATGAAAACCTTCGCGTTAGATCTTCGCCAATCCTAAAAGTTGTCTTTGATTAACTCAAACAAGTTTCAGCGCCTACAGTTTCCAAGGATCGCCTGGACGGTGTGGTAGAGCGCGCTGAGAAGCGAGAGGAAGCTCTCGAGCGATGTGTTTCTGCAGCTACAGCGGACGGACTCGTTGTTGGCGCTGTTCAGTTCCTCCAAAAGTCCATTAAATTGCTGAATTCTTGGCTTCAAGGCTTCGCACTGGAGAGTGAAGGGACGTTCGGTGATAGCGGGAATTGCTGAATGCATCGAAATTGAGAAATCGAGCGAATCCTAGAGTTTACGGATTCCGGCAAGCGAAGAGACCTTGATGATCGCCTTGTAGAGGAGGTTCTCGGCGAGTTCGTTGGCTTCGCGAGCGGCACAGCCGTCGATTTCGCTATCCGCGTAAATGAGCGGCGTGAGGAGCCGAAGGACGCCGCCCTTCACCTTCTCGAGTCCCTTGAACGCGGCTCCGCAGTCGCACTTGGAGGGATTCGCGGAGGCGAGCTGCAATCAGAGTCGAATAATTCGGTTTTTTGGGGCGTTGCTCACCGCGAAGGAGATGGCGACGAGCGCAGCGATAAGGAGGACCTTGGAAGTCATTGTTCCGACAGACGAATGACTTCCGCGTGGAGCAGAAGCCGTTTTATACGCGCTGAGTTGACTTCTGACCCGACGAGTTCGATTCGGACAGTCAGTCGTTCGATCACGCGATGGACGATTCCAAAAAAGGATTCTTCGTTATCGCGGTGATCTTCGCTCCTCTGACAGCGGAAGAGGAACAAAGCGAGGAGACAAAGAAGTGACTCGATGTCTCCGGAACGGCAATCAATGTCGCCGACACCGAAAGTCACGTTTTCCTCAATTTTGTTTTTTCCTTTTTACGGCTTCTGATTGATGCGACGACCAGAAGGCAGTAACAAAGCGCAGATTCGTCAAAGTAGACGCAATCGTCCAGCAAACCAGAGCGTTTCTTGCTCGGCAGGTGTACGTTAGAGCAAAATATTCATAAATTCATTTTACATTTGGGTTTTCTCTCATAATCCGTTCGCATCATTCAGTGGTATGTAAACGGCGCCGTTCGCTCCTCATATGCGGAAAGTGAATAATCCATCGAGAATCTACTCTGGGCGCCGTCAGAACGGTTTCATTCGCTCACAACCGCCGCGATCCGTTCAACTTTGTCGAACATCCTTCGTGCGTTCAATGTAGACAAGATTGCGTCGTTTCCGCTCTCAGAATCGTAGACAAAATCAGTTTCGTTGATTGAAGAGCAGCGAGCAGTCGGTCGCTAATTGTAAGCTTCAGTGACTCAATTCGGGCTTCAGCGTCTTCTTCGCACTTTGCGCGGAATACAGGCGAGTCGACGACATGCCGGAGAAAGCCGAGAATGAACAGTCTAACGGCGATGGTAGGCGATGGCTCAATTTCAGTTGGCGCTAACGGATCATTGCAGAGCAGCATGTCGAGGAAACGGAGAAGAAAAAGAAGGAAAAAGAGTCGCCGGCGGTGAAAAAGTCCGAGTTGAAGGTGAAGAGCGGAGAGCGTGAGTTCACTTCGCGCGTTCTTTCTCGTTCAGATTTGCGTTTTCAGCGACCGAAGACGAAAAAGAGAAGAAGAAGAACAGCGGAACTTGCAAGGACCTGAAAAAATCAGAGTTGAAGCTGGCGAGCGGCGAACGTGAGTTAATGGAATCAATAAATTCGGAGTTTATGCGCTTGATTTGCAGCCGTTGACGAGAAGAAAGACGCGAAGAAGTCCGAACTGAAGTTGAAAAGCGGAGAAGCCGATGAGAAGGAAAAGAAGAAGAGCGGCTCCGGAACGAAAGACGCGAAGAAATCCGATTTTAAATTGAAATCTCCCGAGCGTAAGGACAATCATGTTTTGGCTCAATGAATCTGATGCTTCAGCACTGGAAAAGAAGAAGATCGGCTCGCTGTCTAAGGAAGCGAGGCCATCCGAATTGATCGCTAAGAGCGCAAACGCGGTGCCGAAGGAGAAGAAGAAAGGAGGCGACGCGACCACGGAAGACCAAGAGAAGAAGAAGGAGGAGAAGAAGAAGAAAAGAAGATCCGCCGAGGTGACCGCTGATGACCAAGAGAACAAGACGAGCGGCGTTGCCGTGAAGAAGAAGGACGGAGAGAAGGAGAGAAAGAAGAAGAGGGACGATGGCGACGTCACCGCTGATGACGAGGAGGCCAGGAGCAACAAGAAACGACGGAGAGAAGGCGACAAAGAGAAGAAGCGAAAGAAGGAAGATGCGGAGACCACCGCGGACGACGAAGCGCTTTCGCCAAGAGCGAAGGCGGACGAGAAAAGGAAGAAGAAGAGAGATTCTTGCGAGAAAACCGTGGAAAGCGAAGAGTCGCCCACGCCGTCACCGGGTGGGAAGATTCCAAAGTTCCGAAGAGAGCTCGACAACATTCGAATGAAGATCGACAAACTGTAAGCGATGCGTTGCTCCGTTTCTTTGTAATCCGCTGTGATCCAGAAGACGGAAAACTCGAAGGAAGACCAACAACCGAGATGGAGGCGAGAGTGTCGAGGAACTTGCGACCACCGAGGAAAACAGGAAATCCGCCGAACTCGAAGCGAAAACGTCGGACGAAGGGAAAGAGAAAGAGGTTTCCGATGAGAAAGAATCCACAAGAGCTCCGAAAGACAAGGATTCCTCGAGAGCAAAGGACAAAGAATCGGCGCGAGCTCTGAAGAAGCCGTACGAGAAAATGATCAGAGCAGAACAGAAGACTTTATCCAAGCTTGAATGGCAATTTTGAGCAGCTCTGAACAAGAAACCCTATGTATCTTGCTTTCAGGTACCACGGACTGATGCCGAGAGAAGAGATCGAAGATCTCCTGAAAAATGACGGCGACTTTTGTTTGCGGAAAACGGATGTCGGTAAGAGGGAGCGCTACGCACTCTCCGTCTGCTGGAAACAGAAAGTGCGCCACATTCTGCCTCGGTTGACGATTGACTCGAAGTGGACGTTCCGCGATGTCGAGTTTGACAAAGTCGAAAAGCTTTTGATCTACTACATCGTATGTACCGTACCCTTCAATTCATGCATTTCTTCAATTTCTCCTTCAGACGTCCAAGGCGGAAATTCAGTCGATTGGCACGAAACTTTTGAATCCAGTTCATCGACCGGATTGGTACGTCCTCCACGAGCACGTTATTCTGAAGAAGAAACTTGGTTCTGGCAATTTCGGCGATGTTTTCTTGGCTGATCTGTGCAACGGGAACGAGAAAACCCCGGTGGCGGTGAAGACACTGCGCGGAAAACTTGGGAAGACCGAAAGAGCGCAATTCGTGAAGGAAGCATCTCTCACACGGCGGTTCAGTCACCCGAATATTGTACGAATCTTGGGAGTCGCTCCCCAACAGGAGCCGATCATGATCATGTTGGAACTCGCGACCGGAGGCTGTTTGAAGAGTCACTGCCGCGATAAAATCGATTTGACTCCTGCGCAACTAACGCGGTAAGTCGTGGTGGAGCTTTTCTCGTAAACAACGCTAATTTCAGCTATTGCCTCGACGCAGCAAGTGGAATGGAGTATCTGTCGGAGCATCTAATCATTCATCGTGACATCGCCGCCAGAAATTGTCTTCTCGGAGAAAAGGACGTCGTGAAGATCTCCGATTTTGGCCTCTCAGTCGCCGATCACACCGAAGTGAAAGAGGTGAAGCTGCGGAACGTTCCGGTCAAGTGGCTCGCACCTGAAACCCTCAGTAAAGGCATTTTCACTACGAAGAGCGACGTTTGGAGCTTCGGAATAATGATGTGGGAGGTTTACATCCGCTGCAAGAAGGATCCTTATCCCGGCATGACGAACAAGGAGACTCGGGCGATGGTGCTAACTGAAGCGAGGTGAGAAGGAATCAAAGTGGTCGCAAACAAACGAATTTTGCAGAATGGATCCTCCTTCCGAGACGCCTGAGAAGGTTGCGAAGCTAATGACGCAGTGTTGGATGGCGAATCCGGAAGAACGACCGGATTGGAGCGAAATCGTCAAGCGACTAAGTGAAGAAGTTGGTGTCGAGCCGCAGAAGGTGCAAAAGGACAAATCGCTCGCGTGCCAAGCTGGAACGAAGGCGAAGACGATTGACAAAATGGTCATCGAGCAGTGGTGTTGGTGAACATGACCTTGCGAAGCAGTTTTTAGTGCAATTATAAATATATAAAGCTGGTGCGTGCGCTCCGAGTGATTTGAGACCGGACAGCAGCCCAACGTCGAAAGTCGTCGAAATCTCAACTTCGGCGACTTCGAGCGTCGGAGCGAGGTTCTTGTCTCTTGTAAGCTCTTTTTATTCGTTCGGAACAAGCAGGGGGATTAATTTGATTCAAGACGCAACAAGATTGATTTGGTGCTCCCGCTTCCGATACTAAAAACGTCAGCTTCAGCAGTAACGTCAGTAGTTCAAATGCGCTAAACTACAAATCGCCTTTCTACTCATTTCTCTACCCAAATCGTGAAAACAGAACAAAAAGATCTGTCAACGTGGCTAATGGCAGTTCCTCTTGTTTGCTCTGATAAGAATTGACCAAAAGTCACCTCGGTGGTGGAGAGTTCCGTCTTCTTTGTTCCGTTTCGAACGCGTGTGTTGGCAACCCAGTTTCCGTCTTTCATTTCTGCTTCTCTTCAGAAATATGCTCTTCAAGGTTCATCTTTCTGTTGCACTCTTCGCCCTCCTCGCCGTTGCAGTCGCCAAAGCTGAAAATGCTCAAAACTGCAATTGTGATGAACTCGCCGAAGTGACGCAGCTGGATTTGCACACGGTCTACCGTAATCTCATTGCAAACATCAAATCTGTTTGCTCTGAAAACGAGAAGAGCGATCTGTTCGACTTCATGCTTCAATCCTTTGAGAAGCTGCAAGCAAAGTGGGAAAATCCGTGTAAGTCACTTCCGCGTCGCTTCTTTGAGTGAACGTTGCCGTTGCAGGCGTTGGCAAATACGAGATTGCGCCTTTCAAGAAGGATTGCGAATCTCTGGCGAACTCTGCATCTGTTTTCATCGGATCTCTCAACAAAACGGCCAGCGACATTGAGCAGACGTGCCGTTGTGGGTGTCCCGTCCCTGAAGATCAAGAGTCCGCTGTTAGAGCTTTGGTCAACCTCGTGAAGGAGCTTATGAAGCATCACTAGGGAAGAGAGCAACAAAAGGTGCAGAAATTAGCTAATAAATGCATCTATTTGGCGTTATCTACATATTTTCCATGACAGAGAACGGACCTGAAACACAATGGAGACGTCTGAGGTGCCGCATACCAGCGGATTCGAGGACTTCGCGGAGCGCGGTGTGGAGCGAACAAGAGAGAGGGAATTTTCAAAAGATCGCAGCGCGGCTGAGTCACCCACTCCGTCTGAATTCCGAATCCACGAAAGTTCCCAATTGTCGAGTCAGACGAAATCGCCATTCGACGTGCAAAAACTCAAAATTCGACAAATTTTAGATTCAGACGATTGGGCGGCCGATTCGGGATGAAAGCGCCTTGAATGGACACTTGCGAAACGCGCTTTTGCGCGCGGACAACTCGATGAGTCAGTCAGTCGTCCTGCATTGTCCACGAGTTCCTTATAACTCCATCTCTCTTCTTCGCCCCACACAGCGCTCCCTCAAAGTCATGAATCCGCTCATCTGCGCGGTCTTCGTCGTCTCAATCGCCCTCCTCGACGCGTGCGCCATCAACCCGTTCAACCCCGTTGAGAATCAGTTGACTCCGGATGGTCGGCAAGTATCGGGACAAGAGAATCCGGTATTTAATGGGAAGCGATCAGCCAAACTCGTCGCCGCTGCGCTCTTCACCGACCTCACCGAGGAACAGCAGAGCGCAGTCGACGCTCTGGAATATACGGTAGGAATCGCTCTCGTGCAACGCACCTCTTCCTCGTTCAGGTGGACCAACTGATCAAGTACAACGAGATCCCGATGGTCGTTTTGTCGAAAACCCGCGAAGTGTCGGGTGGAAACGTCGCGCTTCGCTACGAAATCGACGCAAAGTCGTGTGATGCCGTTGGCAAAGCCCTGCGAAGCGCAGAGATCACTCGGAACAACGTGGTAATATGGAATTTACGGCCGATAGCTCTACGAAAGGTTTCAGGTCAAAATGGTCTCCGTGCGCTGTCAGTAGAGGAAGCGAACGCCTTGCCGCGCACATTGATTGTTGTAGCGTCCCGTAAATATTGTAAATTTATTGATGAAGAAGCATTTCAATCTTTCAATCTTTGGGTCACAGTGGAGGTATCACAGGAGACGACAAAAGTGCGGTCAAAGTGCAAGGCGCTGCAGCCAATTTTTCACTTCTGCACTTTTCACAGGTAAAAATGGTTTTTCACCTGATAAGAACGAAGGCGAAACCGCGCCCATTTCCTTCTCCTAAGTCGATAAATATCCGAGTGCGCGGTGTTTCTTCGTGTTCTTCTTCGGAAACATGATTTCTAAGGTCTGCTTCTTGGTTTTCGCCCTTCCTGCCTTCGCTCTCGCATCCGGCGAGGCGGCAAAACTGCAAAGCTGCGACTGCGAAAGTGTTCTTGCGTCGATGTCCACGAACATCGGCCTACTCACGAGACTCGCGTTCAGTGACGCCACCGACCTTGCAGCGCTGTTCCATTGCTCCACTGCCGGAAGATTCGAGAACCTCGATTTCCTGATCTCGGAGATGGAGAACGTGCGCTCGAAGATGAGAAGCACTTGTGAGTCGTGTCGCGTGCGGTGTTCAGCTTCAACGATGTTGTTTCTAGGCTTCGCGATCAACGTTTCGACTTTTGGAGGCGCATGCCGAGCATTCGTGGTGCGACAATTCACTCAATCTGTCCAAGCGACCGTCAATGACCTCAGTCAGGCCTGCAGCTGCGGTTGTTCCATTCCCGAGGAGCAAATACAGTCCGTCGGCGATTCAATCATGATTGTGCGCAATGCTAAGCTTCTTGTGGGGTGATTTTCTGTTTTGCGTTCACAAAGATGTCGAAAAGTAAAGTTTAAATGTGGTTGGAGATTGGATTTGGAGGAAAAAATGGTCTGAACGACGACCCGCTTGCACTTGGTCATCAACGGCGCTTTCCACAACGCCCAGGGCGACATCGCGTTCCATTCTTCGACCGCTGATAAGAGTGCAGAGATGCTCACTTTTTGCTCTCGCGACGATTCGCGTCGACGGAACGGTCGAGAAGGCAAAGATCAATTAGGATTCCCTCGTAGGGCGACTCGCAGGCCTCTCCTGCTGCTCAGCCGACCAAAGAATCGAAATGCAAACTGATCGGCTGTGGATCGCCTCGCTCGTTTTCTTTTTCGGAAATTCCTGTCGGCGCTGGCCAGCGCGACCGCTAAAACGATTGTGAAGTGCGTTTATGGTAACATGAGCGTTTCGGTTCATGTTTGAATGAAGTTCGCCCTTCTGAAAACAAGAAAGACTTGGAATTTGCAGCAGTTTTAACGATTGCAGTTTGCTCTCGACCCTCAACGCACTCGCTCGCACAATACAACAAAGTTCCACATTCGGTTGTGATCTACGAGCGTCGCAGTCGTAAAACTGCTGATAGGAGGCGCGCCTGTGAAGCAAACAAAGTGTTGGAGTGTGGTTTCTGGTCGTCAGGCGTGTTTATCGCCGTTTGTTCCAGTGACAAGTCACTGTGGATCCGCTTCTTCCTGAAAAACGAACATTCGATTGTGTGCCTCAAGGGTTTTTCACTCAATTTCGGCGTTTTTCGACCGATCAACGCGACCAAAGCAACTCGCGCTCCTGTGGATCGCCCCACCGTACCGAACACAAAACCGCGCTCCACCCTTCGGCCGCTGATAAGGGCGCAAAGATCCAAACTCACCTTTGTACTTCTCAGCTGCCACGTCGCGCTCATCTGCGTCATGAACCGCAGCAGAACGTGCGGTTTTATGCGTCTCGGGCTTTGAAAAAGCACAAACTGATAGGAATTATAAAAGAAGACGGCGGAGTCAAAGCGCCCGGCACACGGCAGCAACGAAGCTCGCTACGATGAAGAGTGCGGTCGTGTTCGCGGTTTGCGCAGCGGTAGGTCGTCTTTTCATTCCAAATGGCCGCACGCGCTCCTTTCAGCTCCTTTGCGTCGTCTTCGCTGAAGACGCGTGCAGCTGCCAGAAGATTGAAGTCGACTTTGACGTCGACCTTCTCCAGTTCTACAATCTCATCACCGACGCGACCCACGCGGACTGCGGCGATGGATTCGGTGATTACGATAAGAAACCGGTGCTGCGGTGGATTCTGAACGTTTTTGAGAATCTGGAGAAGAAGCTCGATCAGCCGTGTGAGTAGTTTTCATGATTGCACTGCGCCGCCTCAGGTCTCGCGCTCCCTTTCTCCTGTTATGCTCGCCGCTAGCTGCTGTTTGCGCCAAGATTAACCAAGCGCTCTTCCAGGTAAATTCAAATTCGAAATCTTTGATTTCGCCACCAACTGCGAGTCGCTACAGCAGACGACGTCGACCGTCAAGCAAGATGCCGAGAAGGCGGCGGCGTTCGCAGGAGCTCTCTGCAAGTGCGGCTGTGCCGTGCAGCAGAAGGAGAAGTCGATTCTACAGCAGCTGATTGTCGACACGGCGCGATTCCTTGAACATCAGCTGAAGAAATAAACATTTTTGTAATTTCGCTATCGGTGTAGTGTATAACATCGTAGAGTCATGTTTACACGCGTTCTATTAGAACAATCAAGGACTATCGGCGGCGCTTATTTGCCGCGCGTCGACATCGTCGCCATTTTCTTGATCGGATGGACAATTGCAGGAATAGGCCCAGGCTCTTTCTGGAATGACGCTATTCGGCGTTTTCCTTGCTTTTCAGAAATCAAGGAGGCACCCGAGATGTTGCTCGCCTTCGCTAGTGCGGAGCTTGCATTTCAGCATCGCTGCGTGGCTTTGCGCATGAAGGAAATTCGCGCGTTCAGCGATCAACAGCTGTAAATCGAGTGCACGCGCTCTTCGCGTAACCGCAGGTGCGCGGCGCTGACGAAAGCGCCGATTAACAGCAGAGCTCTCTTTCCGATCGTCGCTTTCTGTTCACAAGCGGTTATTGCGTGTTTGTGTTGTTCTTCTTCTGATTTTCAGTCTTCTACACTCGCAGCTGTGCAAGCAAACTTCTGTTTATCACTTCCAAACCACAAAAGGCGCTCGTCGACTATAAAACGAAAGATTCCAGCCACGCATCGATCAACAACCATGCTCGTTCTCTTCTTTCTGGCGTTTGTGGGTGAATCGCGGTCATAACGCCAACTAAACTCATGAATTTCAGATTTTCCACGCCTCGATCGCCCGGTCCACCGAGTGCTGGTGCGAGCACCTCTTCGAGGAGTCGAGAAACATCACGAATCGGATGGACGAAGAATTGAGCGATATGCGAAAGATGCCCTGCTTCGGCGAGGAAATGGCGCACGTGATCGCGTACCTGAAGGTTCTCTCTTCTGGGAACGACAACAACGCTCCCTGTGAGTGCAATCGACCAACTTGTCAGAAGATTCACTTTGTTTAGGCAAATCGACTGCGCCGCCGTCCTTTCAATTCCAATCAGAGTGCAAAGATCTAGAGCTACGCATGAAGGTCTTCCACAGCGACTTCGATGCGTATTACGAAAACATCCAAGAAGGTTGCAACTGCGATTGCGTCGGGAAAACCGCGCGAGAATTCAAATTCTAAGACTTGTTTCACGATTGAGTAAACGTTTATCACAGAGGCTGCCTTGCTGCCTGACACCCACGAAACCCTCGATTTAAATAATAACCTCGACAATGGATCAACAACGCTCGAAATTTGTTGATTTCAGAATTTATTTCGTTCTCAAAATCGCTTTTCACATCTGTTCTTCCTTGAAAGCGTCAACAAACAGCGGACACTGACATCTGCAAGCCGCATTCATGATCTCGTACACTGCGGCAACCTTTTGCCGGAATTCCACAAGTTTCGCGTCCAACTCCGCGCATTTGGTTTCAAAAGTCGCCGCCGTCGCCTCCCTCGCGTTGCCTGAATTTTGCGATTACGAGTTGACCCAAAACGGTGCTCACATGGATTGAATGTGTTGATCGTCGCCATGACGTCCACAAAGTGCGCGTCCACCCGATCCTGGTGCTCGCGCGTGCATTCCAACGCCTGAATGTCGTCGACGGCTTGAAGAACGCGGACGACTGCGGACGGCGCGTTTGAGGTGACGGCGCTGCAGTCACAGGACGGCGCTGACAGCGCAGAGCTGAAAACCTGCATCGAGGAAGCGATTGGCATGACAGGCGAGCGTCGCTTACCAGAGAAGCGAAGAAGAGAACAACTAAAGGCATTGCACTGGCTCGCCTGCACCTAGAAATGCGGCTTCTCTGGTTAATGTCGGCTTTATAGTCAGATTTGAGTTGTTTTGCACGCCGTAAGTCAAACAATATTGTTTTGACGCGATTGTTTGCGTTGAAGAAGATGAAACGCCAGAACGGTCGTTATGCCAGTTGATACGCTACCGTATGACAATGAAAGATTGAGAATACGATGAAGGCGCGTTCAGAAAGGTCGTTCTCGTCGATTGCATGTGCGAGCTGAACGCCGATCTTTAACTGCGCAGGCCTAACCATTCCTCATTCCAAGTTCCCGCGGAGTACTGCGACGCGGCTTCCTGCAGTCCATATTGCGCCTTTCTCCGACCGCCTCTCGAGCTTCTCCAAGATCTCCGCATCTTCTTCGCGATGTTGCGGTTGAAGCGATGGATCTGCCGCTCCTCCTCCCATCTCACGGCTCATTGTCAGCCGCCCCGCGCAATCATGCAACGATCTGCGCCGAGCGAGGAGAGCGGGACGCTGTTGCTGCGTCCTTCTCGAATCCTACAAAATGGATGTTTGCGGGTGATAATCACCGCATGGCTCTTTGTTCACTTCCTCATCATTTCCGGCGTTATCGTTTATTTGCAGAGTAGACCGAATCGAGTGGCACAAATCGAAAAAAACAAATACGTAAAGTTTTGCATTTCATCTTTAAAAAATATTACTTATATAACGAAGATAGGAAAATTTGAATATGATACGTCGAACTAACTCAGGTATGTGAGTTTGCCTCCCTAAAACAACGGCACAAACAACAAGTGACACAAAGAAAACGACAAAACAGCGATCAGCACAGATCAAACAATAGTTCGTTATCTCCTGTTTGTTCTCCGGAATCGCCTTTCGTGTGTCATCGAGTAACACTTCTCAGCTTCGCTTAAAAGAGACCCGCGCTCGTCCCCATCACCACATCAGCGATGTTCTCCTCTCTCCCTCTCCTCCTCGTCCTCCTTCCCGCCGTCCTCGGTCTCCACTCGCTCGCCGAGGAGCTCTCCCAGTGGGGAACGTTCCTCACGAAGCACGAGAAGTCGTACGCGGATCCCTCCGAACAAGCGAAGCGATTCGACATCTTCGTCGAGAATCTGCGACTCGCGAAGGCGCGCAACGCGAAGGAGAAGGGAAGCGCCGTCTTCGGAGTCGACGAATTCAGCGATTTGACCCGCGAGGAGTTCAGAAAGGTGAGATTTGGCTCCGGAGAGGAGTCGAGTTGACTGATTTGCAGACGCGACTGATGAACAAGGACCTCCTCGCCTCGAACAAGCCGCAGTCGATGCCCCAGGCGGCTGAGGAAGCCGACAACGCGCAGGACCTCCCGACAGCGTTCGACTGGCGCGATCACCACGCGATCACCGGAGTGAAGAACCAGGAGGAGTGCGGCAGCTGCTGGGCGTTCTCCACCGCCGCGAACATCGAATCCGTGTACGCGGTGAAGAAGGGGAAACTCTTCTCGCTCTCCGAGCAGCAGATCGTCGACTGCGCCAAGGACCAATTCGGCTGCGGCGGCGGGTGGCCGATCGAAGCCATGGCGTAGGCTGCAACCGCCAAACCTCGCTGATTCTGGCTCTTTTCAGCGATGTGGAGACGATGGGCGGTCTGGAGCCGGAGAAGGACTACACGTACGAGGGAGTGAACGACCGGTGCCGCTTCAACAAGTCGGAAGTCGCCGTGCAGATCAACAACGCGGTTTCCCTCAGCAGCGACGAGGAGAAGATCGCCGCGTACCTCGTCGCGCACGGCGGAGTCTCCGTTGGTGCGTTCCCCCAGCGCCCCGCTCTTCAACGCAGATTTCAGCCTTCAACGCGGAAGCCTCGATCATGGGCTACACGGGCGGAATCATCAAGCTCTCGCACGAGGAGTGCGACCCCGGAAGCCCCGACCACGCTGTGCTCCTCGTGGGTTACGGTAGCGAGAACGGCGTTCACTTCTGGATTGTGAAGAACAGTTGGGGCGCCAACTGGGGCGAGAACGGATACTTCCGCATCTTCCGCGGCGGAAACACCTGCGGAATCGCCGACAACGCTGCCAGCGCTGTTGTCAACTGATTTGCGCGCTCCTGTCGCCCTGATTTCAAGCGTTTTCGCTGCTAATATCCAATAAAACTGTAATATTCTTGTTCTGTTTCACAATCCAACAACATTCTGGTCATAGTTTCCGCAACAGAGAAGAAGAAATCAACTTGGGCAACACACACGTGTCGAAGTCGGAATTCGCCGTGCAGATCAACAACGCGGTTGCGCAGTGATTACTGACTGTTGTTGTTGTAGGTCATAGATCGAGTACAATGTAGACGAGAAACTCAGCACTTTTTAGAACAACAGGAAACAAACATCGCGTTTGATTACATGCTTTGATGCTCGTTCGCTGGCCGGTGGCGCCGACTACAACAACCAGTCTACCGTACTCATCGCGACGCCGTCGGCCGACGAAAACGCCCACCTGAACAGCAACAACTCTGTCGCTCATTTGTAATTGATCTCTTCTTGTCACCTTTCTGTTAACACCAAAGAAATTCGATTGGTGAAATTTCTGAAATTATTGGTGAAAAGTGATTACTGACTGTTGTTGTTGTAGGTCATAGATCGAGTACAACGAGTACAGGAAAACTCACAAGAAACTCAGCACTTTTTAGAACAACAGGAAACAAACATCGCGTTTGATTACTCATCGCGACGCCGACGAAAACGCCGACGCTGAAGGTGAGCTGAACAAACGCTGAACAGCAACAACTCTGTCGCTCATTTCTCTTCTTGTCACCTTTCTGTTAACACCAAATAAATTCGATTGGTGAAATGTTGTGCGATTCCCGAGGGATCTCGACATCAATGAGGAGAAAACGCCGGTTTTCATTTGAAAGACAGGGTCCCGCAGCGAAAATGTTCCTGACTGCTGGTTACATTCACATGCCGCCGCCGCCGTTCATCTTCAGATCTTCAGATCTAATCGCCACTTCTATTATTTTGTTTTGCTTTCGCTTCTGTCCTGGTTGATGCTCACATGGTTGTGCTCACTTGATGATGCACACTTTTTGATGCTCGCCTGTTGATGCTCGTCGGCTTACAGTAATTTATCGTTATGTTGATTTCTCGAGCGCGTTTCTTTGTTTCCGTTCACTGTTCACACGAGTTATCTTTCAGTGCAATCATGAACCCCACCGGCACTGTTCCTGCTGGGTACTATGATGATGAAGGAAACCTCGTCCCGCTGTACCATGAAGACGGCGGCTTCTACGATGCGGAGGGCGCGTTCCACGCCACGGATGGAACCATCACCGCCCGACCGGGCCATGCGTTTTACCGCAACGCGCGTGGTGACACGTTCATGTTCCCGTACGTGGAACAGCACGGAGCGGTGGCCGAACTCGAGCGACAAGCCGCTCCTGGAGAACACGCTCGAGAAGAACTCCTTCGCTCGCAGTGCCACTACGACGAGGACGGGACGTTCATCGCTCCTCCAGGCTACGAATTGCAGTATGATGAAGCCGGCAACGCTTTCATCGTCCCCACCACTTCGCAACAGCCGCAAGACGTCCAGCACGAGCATCCCGCTCAGCCGCTGTGCACGGAAGAACAAGAACCACAACAAGCTGCGCCTGAAGCTGAGGAGCAGCCTGTCGAAGACGCAAGTCAGATTCAGTGCTACTACGATGCGGAAGGTCACCTCATCGCTCCGGAGGGTTATGACGTGCACTACGACGAGTTGGGCTACGCCTATCTCGTCCCTCAGCAGCCTCAGCAGTCCGGTATGTCAATCATTGTATTCGTTCTCAAGTGCTCTCTTCAGCCGCCAACGAAGTTCACGCCGAACTGGACAACTTGGCCGTGCAGATGCGCGATGTCGCTCTGACCGAGTCCCGAGCCGACCGCATCGCTCGTCTTCGAGCGTTTGTGGAGGAGGAGCAGTGGAAAGCTGACGACCCTTCTGCGCAACCCAAGGAGCTCACTGAGGAGGAAAAGCAGCAGCTGCGCATTCAGTACCAAGACGAGTTGGAGGTAGTAACCAAGACCTTTTTCCTGCAACAACCGTTCATTCCAGGTTTTGGGTCCGAACCCCCGCCGTCTCTTCGAAGAGAAGCTCGGACTGCGAAGGATCCCGAAGCCCACGATTCTTCGCGTGCAGCACGTCACGTGCATCGCCGCGCCCGACGACGTCACTTGGGTGGTAAGTCAACTCTGAATTTGCACTCTGACATCGGAATGTTTCAGTACCCGTACCATCTGCGCCGCCGCTACCCGGGATACGTCCGCGACATCGAGGCGATCGAAGGAAGCTTCGATCCGGCGCTTTCCCACATCAACCCACCCATCCATCCCTCGGAGCGCGACCCCAATCAGAAGTACCCCGAGCCGTACGTTGGACATCAGGCTCCTCCTCCCAACGAGCCGTAGGCTGCGATGCCGAGCGTTTGAGATCTCTTTAGATCCTTTGTTTTATTTTCTATTTTTTGTTTCTTCTTTAGAAAAATAAAACGCGTCTTGCGTTAAAAAATACTTTGTTTTTAGGATTTCGAACGTTGTCTTGATAGAAAATGCGTCTGAAATTTGTCGGATGGAAAGGATGTAAGGGCTCTAACGTTCGACAACGTTCTGTTTCCTTGCGTCCCAACCGTCGCTCGGAAAGGAAACCGCAAAGCTCTGTTTGCACCAGCGACGAAATCAGCGTTTGAATATTGATTTATCCTTCTGTGAGCACCAAACCGATTACGATATTCCGCGCGGCGTCTTTATGGAGATTCGCGAGGAGCTAACCTACAACTCGCAACACAAAAAGCTTCCGTTCGAGTGAATTCAAACAAGTTCCGTCTTCCGTCACAAATCACAAATTCTGATCCATCGTTTATCCACCCTGACATCACAATTCCTCAGTAAATCAAGCTGTAGCTTTGTCGTAATCTTCGACGAATTTCTTGTACTTCGCAAGGAGCTCCGGACAGTTGTCCACCACGTGGTACTTTTCGAAGAAGTAGAACAAACTAATTCGATGCACGAAGAGATATTGCTGAAACAGAACGCATCAACAACAAGAACGAATCGATGGAACGAACCAGATCGGTTTGAATGCTGTAAGGCCGTTCATTGCACAGCTCCTTCAGGATCTCTTCTATCGCCTCGCACGGAAGCGCCGACTGAAGCCGTTCGAGAATAAATTCAATGGCGACGATGCTGCCGGCGCGACCGATGCCGGTGGAGCAGTGTACGATAATCGGTTTCCTCGTTCCTCGGACACGAGAGAGAAGCTCCGTGGCGGTCAGGCGACAGGGTGGAACTCCGCGATCAGGACAACCCAGCCACTGGAAGTGACGAACTTCGCGCTCCTTCGACTTCCCGTTGTCTTTCCACTTCAATACAATTGTTGTCAGGCGCACGTTTGGATCCTGCTGACTCAGCGGTCCAACCTAAACAGCTTAAATCAGATAAAATGCCCAAGAAACGCACATACGTTTGCATTCTTGACTTCAATGTCACCGTAGGTCTTCGATTCGTTAACTTCGAGCGGCCAATATTGTGCGCATTTCGCCATTCCCTTCTCCGTTACGTTGCACAGCATGATGAGATTCTCGCAATCCTCCTGCACCATGCGCCAGAAAATCGCAAACTACAAATACCCAGCGTGGTCGGCCATCCTCGGATGGACGATGCTCTCCGTGTGCTCCATTCCCGTCGTCGCCATCTATCTCTTCATCCGCAAACCCGGCACCTTCCCTGAAGCACCACTTTGTGTCGCGCTCATTTCACGGCTGCAATGTTTCAGAGAATGCACGCGCTGGAGAGTCCGCAGCAACGAATTCTGCCAGTTGTTGGTGGAGAAATCGAAGAACCTGTCGATGAGGCCAGAACATGAACGCTCCAGAATTCGAAAACGCGAAGCTGCGAGGAATAAATTTACTTCGCAGAAGTGAGCAGAAACTCTCAAAAATCGATTGCGCGTGTAGAAATGATTTCTGAGAATTGTTGGTGGAGAAATCGAAGAGAAACAGCGAAAATTAGAGAACGACCGCTCACGAAAATGAGAAAACACGAATGAACGTTCAAATGGATCGGGTCCTCACACGACATTGTGGAATACGGTGCCAACGGCGGCGGCCTAAAGAATCGCCCGCGTTGATTGAATTTCGAAATCGTCGCCGATTGAATTTCGAAATCGATTGTTCGTTGAAGCAAAGCTGTTGCCCACCACTGTCACTCGTTCAACTCCGCTCATTGAAACCTTCAATTGCTCAAACATGAGACGCCCTACTCGCAAGCCCCAATCGTCGCTCATTGAAGTCGACCACTTCCCCACCATGGATCAACACCGCCGTGCCCGCCAACGCAACGAAGTGCCTGTCGCTCCGAGCTGCTCCTCACAGGACGCACCGGTCGACCACTTCCCCAACATGGATGAACACCGCCTTGCCCGCCAACGCAACGAAGTGACTGTCGCTCCGAGCTGCTCCTCACAGGACGCACCGGTCGACCAAGTCCCCACCAGCGCTCCTCAACGTCCCGCTCCTACCCAGCCACCCAGGACGAAGAAGACGCGCCGTGGCACAAAGTAAGTGAAACGTTGTGGGTGACGTATATTCTATTTCGTAATTTGCAGAGGTGCGAGGAGGAACAAGGCGCGCCTCGCTCCCGCTGAAGGCGAAGAACCCTCCCCTCCTGTCGATCAATCAAAGGATCCAGGTGTGGTCGAGGAAGTTGAAGAAGAAGAAGAAGAAGACTCCCACCCTGTCGATCAATCAGAGGATCCAGGTGTGGTCGAGGAGGTTGAAGCCGAAGAAGGGGTCGCTGCGCCTGAACCAGCCTCCTTCCTTCCGCTGCCGCCTCCAGTCTTCGATTGCTGTGGCGTGGTAAGTCAATTAAAAACTAGATGTTTATTCAAAATGTTCTTATTTCAGCTTCTCTGCCCCGCCGGTACTCGCGTGCGATTTTACTACCGTCCCGTATACATCAACGGTCCGTACGGCGTACAAGTCACGACGCAGGCCGTCCGCGAGTACACGGACGCCTTCGGCAACCTGTACTGGGTGTACTACGGGCCAGTTTATGTACATTTTTGAAACCTTTTTACTTCATTATTTTTACCCATTGACCTATAGATCTGGTTTCCATTATTTTTTTTCATCATTGTAGAGCTTTTAGCTCATTATTGTAGAGCTTTTAGCTCGTGCGTTGAGCTGTTAGCTCATGGTAGTAGAGCTTTTCGCTCGTGTGATGAATTTATCTTTCTTTCAGGCGTATTTCCCTGGTACTCGTCAGGTCTACCATCGATGGATCCACTTTCGAGGTCAATATGGCATTCGTTTCCTGCCGCAACTCAAGCTCGCATACGACGTCATCAACGGTTCACTCTTGGGCATCGTCTACGGAGATGCTGGGTATGGATGATGAATAGCTGGAGTCGACCTTCCACTTGCCGTTGTTTTGTTTTTGTAAATAGTTGTACATAAATTTTTTCTTCTTGTTGCCTTCTTTTTATCTGTGCGTTCCTCTCGCAGTGAATTTTACCATGATACTTGGCATTAAATCGTCTTCTTCGGATGCTTAATTCTCAGTGCAGTCGGCAGCTATTGCAATCGGCGCCGTTTCATTTATCGCGGGGATGACAGACAGGAAACGCGGTGAAGCCGAGCGACTGGGGGGATGGTTGCGCTGTCGCCTCTGGATGACGTTTGACAAGCAGGTCGTCCGCGAGTTATTCGACGGAATTGGCTGAAAAACAACGTTTTAATTTGAGAAAAAGCAGAAGGAACTCACCGTTGATGCGACTGACGACTTCGTTAACCAGAGAGACGAGATGAATAAACTCGTTCAGTTTGATTTCTTCCCGCACAAACTGCCCGGCGCGTTTCTCCATAAATCTACTGTTGCAAAAGGCATTGGAGTACGGAGACTTCGCACTGAAATTTTGAATAAAAGAGGCAATACGACACACCTGCGAGTCGTGCTTACCGCTTTCGAGAGCCAGAGCGTCTCTCCATCGACGTGACCTGACGCGGCGTCGTCTTTCGATTTAATCATACCGTTGTCCGCACCGGAAAGGTCGATCAGGCGGGGCTAAAACAGCAAATAAGCACTTGATATCTTGCAAATCGCGAATCAACTCACCTGGAAAACGACGTTCAAGACGCATCACTCCTCGATGCTCGACCTCTCCAGATGCGACTTCAATTCAAACGCGAATGTCGGATATTGGAAGTTGTAACCGAATCGCCGTCTGCAGGGCCATTTGCGACCTGAAAACGAACGATTTAGGAGCGCAGTCAACGTGTCACGCAGGGAATGCAACGATAACTCACAAAGTTATCATCGAACGAAAACGTCGATCACGAAAAGTCAACCTTCCTTGGAAGTGATCTGATCTACAACCTCAAAATGGCTTTGTCGCTCCTTGCCTTTCAGTTTCATCTGATTCGCGGCTACCAGAGCGCCGTAACGCAATTTTAGTTCTTCAAAACCAATTAAATAAGTCATTTGACCCACTTTCGACCCTTCAAAAGCACGAATTCTCCTCTTTGCATTTGTCGCTCTCTCCACAATGGCTTCTCAGTCGCTTCTCCTCGGATTCGCACTCCTCGCCGTCGTCTTCGCCTTCTGCGCTGCGCAGGGTACGCAACCCGAGTCTTCAGCCAAGCAAATTTGCAATTTTTAGGCTTTGGCGGCGATCACGGCCATTATGGACACGACGACCACGACCACGATCACGGACATGACCACTATGGCCACGAGCCCCACCATGACGACCACTACGGTCACGGACACGACAATCACGGCCATGGACACGAGTACGGACATGACCACGGGCACGAGATGCCCCACCACGACGACCACTACGGCCACGGACATGATGACCACGGCCATGAAGACTACGGTCACGGATACGGTCATGGATTCTAGTTGTCTTAGCGTAGATAAAGCGTTTATTCTGTGATGAAATCAGTGCGGTGCATTGTTAGATCCTTGATTCGGTGGCATCTAAGCGCCGATCGTTAAAGTTGATCCATGTGAGCCAAAGCACGAATTAATTTAGCAGGACGCGTTCAGGAAGTGACAATGAGAGCATACACTCAAGTAAAGCACCGCGTTCAGGGTTCTCCACATGTTGTTGGACTCGTCGCCTCAACTCGGCGACCAATCACCGATGGAGCTTTGCACGTGAACTGTGATCGATTTCTCTGTAAAAATAGCATTTTAGAGTCGAATCGTGCAGGATTATGAGATTAAATCCCCATATTTTGAACTGGAATTTGACTTTTGAAGAATTTCTGCCGACGCGGATGAATACAAAAGCGATTCGCCTTGCTGCGCTTCCACCGCCGCTCCCCCTTCCGCTTCCACCGCCGCCGCTCCCGCTTCCGCCGCTTCCTCTCCCCCTTCTGCCGCCGTTCCCCCTCCCGCCAATCATCCTAAGTTCCGTTGGAGAAAACGAAACGACAGCCGATGGAAACGACACGTCCTCCACTCCGATTCCAAGCGGCACCAATCCATCGCCTTCGAATCCCCTCCCATCCTCCCCATTGATGCCTGAAAGCACCGCAACGCCTCAGAAGACTTCAATCTCCGTCGGATCACCCACTCCGGGTTCACCTACTCCAGCTACCGTCATCAATCCTGGGTCCACAGTCTCACCTCTGGCTTCAGAAGGAACATCAAGCTCATCGGGGTAGGAGTCCGACAGCTGTTCGAACTCTTGTGTTGAGTGATTGAATGCGAATAAATATTCCAAACGTAAAAAGCGTCGCGTGGAGTGACTGATAAGTCAATTAACATCTTCAGTGACCAGATGACCCACTTTCGACTTTTGCAAGATTGGGTTACTGAAAGGGGGATTTCAGGTGTGAAATAGCAAAAATTGAGCTACAGGTGGTTGTTGAGCTCTGAAAACGTCGACCGAGAGCGTCCGCCTCCAAACGTGGTTTCATCTGGCTTTCGTCACGCCAACCCTTCCGTCGCAACCGCCAGACCTGGACACAACGTTGCCTCCGTCAACCATCAGCAGCGCTTCCTGAGCAGCTTTGTAGATGCCGAAGAAGTGGACGACCGCACCATCGTACTGCTAAAGGCATGGATCCGTCAGGCGATCTTCATCGTCAACTCGTTGAAGGATTCGAAGATGTACGGAGTGCAGAACAAGCCGCAGTACCTCACTTCCGCGAAACAATCCGTCCGCGTCCGCCAGATGGGCGCCCAGCAAGCTTTTCAGTCTCCTTTTCTCTGGGAATCCGATATCGAAAAAGCCAAGGAGCTCATGTGCGTCCCGTTTAAATTTGTGTCGCGCGAACACGTCAGCGGTAGACGAGTTTTTCGGAGCAGTTTTCAGCCATTTTTTTGCGGCCAACAGAAGCTTTGAAACGCGTTTATTCTTTCTTTTTTGTGTGAGGGAGAGTGATGCAAGAAATCAACTGGGAACACCGACGTCTTCAGCGATTTTTTGAGTTAACGCTGCAAACGGATTACTTGCTGCTGCTGATTCTGTTGCTGGGCACCACTGCAATCGACAATTGAAACTCTCTGGGCAGTGCCTGTTGATACCTGAGCCGGTGCTTGCAACAACAGAAACGCTTTTTTGTTTTCTGCTCAACTTGAAGAGAACGAACGAGCCTGAGAGGATGACGTTGATTGCGAAAAGAGGCCGTACGAGCAGTGAGAGCATTGTAGGGTCAATCGGCAGCCACCCAGTGACTCGCATGGTCAGAGCCGGTCCGAGGCAGAAGATCGTTTGTGTTGCGCATTGGAACAAGATGATGTGGTTCGTCTGGAATGCCGAAATCATGAGTTTTCCAACGTTTGAGATCGAACCTGCGCAGCTCTTTGTCGTTCGTTCACGTTCAGGGCGTGCGAGTTGTTGTGCTTTCTGAAGAACCAGAGGAATGCGAGATGCAATCCAGTTTCGGCCGCAATGAAGTACATTTGCGTGCTGAACAGGAATCTGTTAATCTCGTACGACCCACTCGCATTGAAGAGGATCGAGGCAGCAAACCACATGAAGCTGGGCAGATAGGTCATCGTGCAGATCGCCAGAGTCAGAACGGAGAGCCGTTTGCTGACCTTCCAGACCGCGTATTTCATGGGGAACAACATGATCAGCACTCGGTCCAACGCGAGCATCGTTTCCGTGAGAGTAGTCCAGAATATCATTGAGAAGGTGGTCAGGCTGGACCAGTCATTGATAGCTTTCGCTGGCGTCCCATTGTAACGCAGTTGAAGTAGACCAATAAGCAGGATGCCCACTCCTTCCATGCAGCTCACGGCGCCGTAAGCGGCGTAGACCGAGATCAGAGTTAACAGCATGCCGCTGCGTTTCGTTCTGGGAGTGGATTTCATGAATTTGTACAAAGAAAGCAAAGAGATCGCCAGAATCGGCGGCCCGGCACTGGGCGGGAAGAAGATGCCCGCGTCGACGGTCCACGGCACGGGCGGCACGTCCATCGGAGCAGGAACGGATTTCACGGAAATGAACAATTCGAAGAGAAGCAGAGCGATCGCGTGATTGGAAGCTGCGTGCGTAAATGCGTGGATGTCGATGTGTTTTCGAGCCGCTTTCGCGATTGTTTTGAGTGTTGTATCACGCAACGTGGCGCTGCAAAAGCATTTTTCCTTCTTTTTCAGAGAGCATTTTTGGATACATGGACGTGTTCCCATCGTTTGATGAATGAACCGACGAAAGCCACAAGACTATAAGAACGATCTTTGCTACAGCAATCTCTTGTCAACGATGGCCCATCGCCGGAATGAAGAACTTCACAAGAGCATCCGCTACGGAATCCTCTCCTCCTCTTCTGCCTAGCGCAGCGAAGCTCTGGCAAAATTCACCAATTTGCTCGAAGCCAAGAAGCGCGTGGTAGGGGAGAAGAGAAGCCCCGCTTTGGATTTCTGGATGTCAACGGGTCGAGTTTGTGAATTTCATTTTCCGTCGAAATTTCGCTGCAGCGGCGTCAATCTGCAGCCAGCCACTATTTGAATCTGCTGAGTCGCCTCTACGAGAAGGGCGCTGACAAGAATCTGGTATATTTTGAGGGCAGAATACAAATACAAATACGCAGAATACGATTTGGTGGTTGCGGCTGCGTCGGAGGCCGATCACGCCTCTCGTAAGGTCTCAGCAATTGAAGACAAAACTATGCGAGAGCTGGAAACGTCAGAGCATTTTGAAATAGTCAATTCCAGATTGATTCGGCAGTTGACCGAAGTCAGCGCCCAAAGTCACGAAAAGCGAACGAAGAGAATTTGTGGTCGTTTTCAACGTATTTCAGCGTTGCTTTGCGGCGAATTGCGGCGCTTCGCAAATGCTTTTCATCGCCAAGTGTTACCGCCAATAGACCACACACATCTTCCTCGGTGCTTCCGCTCTCCTTTCATCGCAAACAATTGATAACAATCCCTCATCGCCGCCGGCTCTTCGCCATTTATCATGTGGCACTCGGCAGCAATCGATATCGACGTTCGATCGAATCGATTGTGCGATGCATCTCCTCTTCTCTTTTACCTCAATTCTCGTTTGCTTTGCAACGGCATCTGCAAGTGGCCGCTCGGGATGCGACTGCGAATCCCTGACCTCAAGTCAGATGACAGTCGCTTACATCATCAGAGAGCTCCTCTACAGTTTGAACGTCCTGCAGCCGGGCTGCTCGACCATCGAGGACATCGTGGAAGCGAACAAGGTCATCTCCTTCCACGTGCGTGAATTGGATCAAGTCGCGCCCTGTAAGTGCTTCGTTTCATCTTCGTCTCCTCTCTGGAGTCATCGCTGACGCATGTTGGCACAGGGTGGTCCTGACTGGATATTCCTTTGAGCCTCAAAACTCACTCAACGTGCATCCGTCACAAACCTCTGGGATTTCACCTGACTCCGTGTGCGTTTAGGTGAAACGAGTTTCACGCGAGTGAAATCGGTCTCCTCGCAATGCGACGAACTCAATGGATTGATGAGCGACTTTGAGGGATTCGTGCAGACGTATCGCGACGGACTGAAGAAGATGTGCGCGTGCAGATGTCAACTCAATTCTTTGATTTTCAAAACGCAACTTGAAAAATTGAAGAAATTCTGATTTTTTGTGTTTTGTGTCGTTAAATGTCGATTTCCGTGAATCATGACCGCCACACGAATTGACTCTCAGCGCGGCAACGCTGCAGATCTGATTCAGTCCACCCACAATGCATCGCCTCGTCGTCGTTCTGCTCGTCGCTCTGCTGCTCTCTTCCGCCACAGGACTTGCGCCTCAAGTCCCCAAGTACTCCAGCTACCACGAACTCTGCAAACTGAACCCGTTGCTGAGTGATTTGTACGTTGAAGCCGACGTAGGACCCCGATTCCGCGTTTTAGAGGAACTAGTGTGATTGATTTCAGCTTTGTCAGCGAATTCGCCGTCCGGCCGACTGGAAATTCTGCGTTAAACGCTACGGAAACCTCATTAAACAGTGGCTGGCATACTGTAACACTGCTTGAAAAGTTCTTTATCATGTTTCGTATGACGATGAATCACTCGATGACCGCGCTGACAACGTTATTCGCAATTCCACACGTGTTTCCTCCGCGGAAGATGCGGAAGTATCCGTTCTCGCCCCAATTGGCGCCCCAACTGTTCTTCACAATCCAGAAAGGAACGCCGCCGTCGCTACCGTAACCCACGAGGAGCACTGCGTGGTCGAGTCGTGCGGGATCGCACTTCTCGTGCGAGAGCTTGATGATTCCCTTCACGTAGTGAATCAGCGAGGCGGCGGCGTTCAGCGCCACGGAAATCCCTCCGTTCTCGTAAAGGTAGACCTCCATCGCGGTTTCGTTCTTCGGCAGCGCGACGACCCCCGACACCGCCACCGCGATCTTCGCTTTCTGGAATTTGCATTTTCCTTGCGTTGCCGAGTAGTTGTAGCCCTGCTCAGTCTCCAGACCGCCCAACTTCGCGAGATCTCTGAAAATCCATTTTAGAGCTGCGCGAGCACAACTTTCAGCCTACTTGATTGCGTTGTACGGTATTCCGCCACTGCATCCCTTCATATCGGTGCAGCAATCGACGATTTGCTGCTCAGAGAGGGAGAGGAGCTTCTTGGCCTTCACCGCGTAGAGGCTTTCGACGTTGCCAACGGTGGAAAACGCCCAGCAACTGCCACAAGGCCCTGAATTGACTCAAATTAGAAGATCAGGCCAGTTTGCACGATACCTTGATTTTTGACTCCTGTCACCGCGTTGTGATCTCTCCAGTCCCACTGCGCTGGAACGACTCGAGTTGGCACATCAATGCGCCGACCAGACGCTCTGCGCAGCTTCTGTGCGAGCTGGGGATCCATCAAGTAGGTCTGGAATCGAGTTCTACAGTGACCGCACACGGGGAATTACCTTCCTAAACTCCTCCTCCGTCAAATAACTGAATTTGTTTGTTCCAAACTTTGCGGTTCCCTCTTCGGCGGCGTTTCGCTCGCTGGCGAGAATTTCATTCTCCTCGAAGATCCTAAAACGATCGAAATCCTCAGAAATCGTTTCGAAGGACAATCCGTGGGTTGACTTGAAGTGATTCCAGTCAACTTGATCCTGAACGCGAAAACATAGCGGTGGTATTCGCATAAATCCAACTTACGCTGGCGCGAGCAGCAGGAATGCAGGTGAGCGCAATTAGACAAATAACGATCATTTTGATGGCTGAACAGCGCATGAGGTGCGCTTTATAGTCAAAACACCTGTATGCACAGGTTTGTTTGAGTGACACCGCTTAGGCGCTCGACGAATCAGCATAACAATCCTCTGTTTTTCGAGAAAAACGCTGAATCAGCTGGTAAATATGGAAATGATGGATAGCGCTGATCTGCAGATGTGTCTCAACGGTCCATCCACCATTCTGCGCATCAAGAAGGCGATTGCCAGCTGCCCTGCTCGGGAAGCGACCGTCGCCGCTCTCGTGCAAGCGGATCAGAAATCTTCGACTTCCACGAGAATGCCGAAAGTCGTCGGGCGTTCGTCGCTTCGCTGCGACGCGCGTCGTTTCAAGACCAACGCCGTTTGGTGCCGAACTTTGACCTCATTGCAGTGAAAAGGTCTCCTCTCCCTCATTTGCAGATGGATTCAAATCACTGCAAAAACACACGAGAAAACGAGGCGAATCTCGATTGTCAGAAAGAACGAAACTGTGGTTGGGGAAATCTTGAGAAACGAATTCCAAAATCCCTGGGAACTTGCTTTGGGTCACCCTTCTGCATCATTTGCACACGCATTCACGCACACAACACAGTTTATTCGTGTCCGTCCGTGCAAATCGCTGATGGAGCGAATGTTTTCAGAGTTTCTGAGAAGCTATTAGTGATTCTGCTGCCACCCGGCGGTGCTCAGCCCGCTTTCTGCGGCGGTGGACTTTGGAGTCGGCAGATTGAAGAAGTCTTATCTTTGTGGCTGAGCGCACGTCGATCGGTGTTTGAGTACAACAGCCAACAAGCTAATTTCCTTTGTTTTAAAGATTTCGCGTGTGTTTTGAACTCATATCAGAAGTTGTACACTCTTGGTTTCGCATGTCAACACCACAGCGGAGTGAACAACTCATTCATTCGCCCAGGGAGCGTGCAGGTTGAACGGAAATGAAAACAAGAAATATTAATTCTGACTCAACGAGTCTCCATTTTGCATCCGCACTCGCATTCCTTCTTCAAGACCGCCGTGTACTCTTCAATCAAGACTTGAAATTGCGAAACGACTTTGTTGACGTCTTCGCACGCTGACTTGAAAGGTTTCGGCTCTGGGTAACTGCTCTGACCTGAAATTGACCTTTTAGCTGAACAGCGGCAGTGGTGAGCGCTTACACGGAGTAACGTGATCGAGTGCGGCCATAAACTCGAACATATAAGTGCCGGCAGCGATGCGCTCCTCTTGGCTGCAAGAGGCTTCCACGTTTGTCGAGTCTTCAAAGAGTTTTCCGACTTCTTCGGCGATTTTCACCTGGCGGCCGACGATTTTAGGACAGTCGCAGTCTTCAGCTGCGCATAGAACCTGCGAACGCTCCAAATAAGGCTTTGATCACGGAGAACGGACTTACAGTCGTCGAAATGGCCAAAAGAACGGCGAAGACGCAGGTCTTTGTCGCCATCGTTAGAGCAACTGAATCCCCAGTGCCGCCCGCCGCACTCTTTTATATCGATTTTTGCGTGCGAACGGTGATCGCGTTGGTGCCGTTCTCTCGTGACCCGCCATCAACAAAGGAAGCGTTGAGTCGTTAATTTTTTTGTTTACAAACCACGAATGATAAGAAGTGCGTTTCTTTGGTTTTATGGGCCTCTTTTCAAGCTGTCAATGTCTGTTCTGAACCGAAAAAGTCGAAAACGATCGCCGACGAGCGGACAGATTCAAAGACACAAGAGAAAGCAGAAATTCGCCTCATTCAGCGCGCTCCTTCTATTTGGCGAATTCTATCCGTCATCACGTCATCCGCCTTCCCCTCGAAGTTGTTGTTGGCGTTGATAAAGCACAAAATTGACGTTGAATCCGCTCGAGAGGCGCAAGATGCGTCAGGGGACGCTACACAACGCTGAAATCCGATTGCGATTATGTTTGCTTTCCATTTATTCGTTCAAAGTTAAACCAAATATGAGAAGAAGTGCTCAAAGTAGTTAAGCTGGCGGAGAAGAGGGGGAGACAGAAGGCGCGGGAGTTCCAGTTGATCCGGAAGGCGTCGGTGTTCCACGTGGCTCGGTGCACGGGGAGGGAGGCAACGTGGCCGGAGTGGGAGAGCCACGTGGAGGAGTGGCGGTCTCGTTCCCTCCGTCGGGCGGTGGCGAAGTTTCGCTGTTTGGCGCAGTTGAAGCCGGCGGCGTCTGGGGAGGAGGCTGAAAGAGAGCGTTGGATGACGTCAGATGGTCTTCTCAACTGACCGGCGGCTGTGCGAAGACAGCGAGGAGAACAAAAGGCAAAATCAGAGCAGATTTCATGGTGAACGAGGAGTCGTTTGCGGAAATTCGCTTTTATAATTGTTTTGCAGAGCAAAAGTTCGTCAAAGATCGGAGTTCGCGTTCAAATTTAGCTTTTTAATCCATAAATCGCCAAAATTCTGGACGGAAGGTGTTTACTTCTATTTCGGAGCGTCAACAAAGCTGCGCGAGTGCAGAAAACGAGCTTGGAAAACAGCGATTCGGCCAGTTTGTGATGGAAGAAGCTGAGAACGAAGGCCCTGAAATCGCGCTCATTTCCAGCTTTTTTGCTTTGTTTCTACTCGTCGTTCCTCTCAAACGATCGCGAGTCACACGTGGTTTGCGTGTTTGTCGCCTTGCTTGGCACCTTTCACTCCTTGAACGCAGAAATCGAGGTCAACAAACGTGTGTTGATGACATTTCCACAAGCATAAAGCAAAGCATCCGCTGCCAGCGGACATCTGCTTCCACCGCTATGACTTCGAACACGATCTCCGCTTTGCTTCTCTTTGGCTTCGTCGTTCTGGTTTGTCTTTTCCCACACAATACGACCTTCGCTCCGCTTCTAGAGTCTCGCAGCACCGGACTGCGATTGCAAATCGACTATCGAGGATCAGAAGAAAATCGCCGAAGAACTGATCGACGTTTGGTCGCTCTCCCAACAACTCGACTGCGACAGGACGGAGCTCTACATCGCGAGTCACTACATGGTCGATGAGATGAACTCGATCGCTAATGTTGATCCATGTGAGCCAAAGCGCTTCGATGAAGGCACGCAACCCGACTCTGTTTAGGTCATTTCAAGCGTGAAACAAAACCCGCGAAGTTTGATTGCGCTCCGCTCGGTGACGTCATCTCCATGTTCAATGAGAAGGTCGAGGAATTCCACGAAGGGTTGCAAAGCGTCTGTCGCTGTGGCTGTGAATTGAAATGAAGTGTGCGCGGTTTCAAATAAACATGGATGGACGTTTGTTGCGCGGCTCTGATACACCGTGATGCGCCCATGGCACAGCGACGCCCGTTTCTCGGGGTCTAAACGTCTAAACATGGTGCCCTGGTTGAATGGAGATAGCAGGACGCGTTCAGGAAGTGACCCTGAGAGCATACACTCTAGTAAAGCACCGCGTTCAGGGTTCTCCACATATTGTTGCACTCGTCGCCTCAACTCGGCGACCAATCACCGATGGAGCTTTGCACGTGAACTGTGATCGATTTCTCTGTAAAAATAGCATTTAGAGTCAAATCGTGCAGGATTATGAGATTAAATCCCCATATTTTGAACTGGAATTTGATTTTTGAAGAATTTCTGCCGACGCGGACGAATACAAAAGCGATTCGCCTGGCTGCGCGAGCGCAATTCAGCATGACGGCGCTTCTGTTTTTGGCTACAGTCGTTCTTGCTGCGGCGCAGGTCTGCTTGAGGACCGCGATTTCAACTAAATTTCTTCCATCTTCAGCCGCCTTTGTTTCCGCCGCTCCTTCCTCCGTTGCCTCCTCCACTCCCGCTCCCCTTCCACCGCCGCTCCCCCTTCCGCTTCCACCGCCGCTCCTTCTCCCGCCGCCGCTCCCGCTTCCGCCGCTTCCTCTCCCCTTCTGCCGCCGTTCCCCTCCCGCCAATCATCCTCAGTTCCGTTGGAGAAAACGAAACGACAGCCGATGGAAACGACACGTCCTCCACTCCGATTCCAAGCGGCACCAATCCATCGCCTTCGAATCCCCTCCCATCCTCCCCATTGATGCCTGAAAGCACCGCAACGCCTCAGAAGACTTCAATCTCCGTCGGATCACCCACTCCGGGTTCACCTACTCCAGCTACCGTCATCAATCCTGGGTCCACAGTCTCACCTCTGGCTTCAGAAGGAACATCAAGCTCATCGGGGTAGGAGTCCGACAGCTGTTCGAACTCTTGTGTTGAGTGATTGAATGCGAATAAATATTCCAAACGTAAAAAGCGTCGCGTGGAGTGACTGACAAGTCAATTAACATCTTCAGTGACCAGATGACCCACTTTCGAGTGCTTAAAGGCTCTCTTTCTCCACGAAACAATAGTCGCTCTCTCCCCAATGGCTTCTCAGTCGCTTCTCCTTGGTTTCGCCCTCCTCGCCGTCCTCTTCGCCTTCTGCGCTGCGCAGGGTACGCAATCCGAGTGTTCGGCCGAGCAAATTTGCAATTTTTAGGCTTTGGCGGCGATCACGGCCATTATGGACACGACGACCACGACCACGATCACGGACATGACCACTATGGCCACGAGCCCCACCATGACGACCACTACGGTCACGGACACGACGATCACGGCCACGGACACGAGTACGGACATGACCACGGGCACGAGATGCCCCACCACGACGACCACTACGGCCACGGACATGATGACCACGGCCATGAAGACTACGGTCACGGATACGGTCACGGATTCTAGTTGTCTTAGCGTAGATAAAGCGTTTATTCTGTGATGAAATCAGTGCGGTGCAATCAGTGCATCAGAGAACTCCGCAACTGATGCTGGAAAACATGAAACTTTTGAGAGAAGAATCGTCGGAACGTGCAAACGGCATTCATCTCAACAAATAACGAGATTTGTCGCCAACGAAGACAAAACGGTGAAAGCGAAGCGCTGACGAAAAATGAATTCGTCTCTCCACTCTTAGATTCCGATTTTAAGGCGGCGGCCTCTTGAGGAGAGAACGTATTCTTCTTGCTGCGTTGGACGATGCGGCGCAGCGAAAGTCGGTTGAAGGGCGAGGAGTCGGCGTCTTCCTTTTAAATGGAGCGAGAGAGCGCGGGAAGCGAACGTCCTCGATGGAAGTCATTGCAAACACAACTGAAACAACAATTGTGTCTTGACGTCATGCAGTGATTTGAACAACAAATTCACAGATCAAGTAACCAAGGATGTCCAGAAGGAGAATAAATATCTTTATTTCATCGGCAAGGTGGTATTACATGCGGATTGATTTGATTTGCGTTGAGCAACTCAACTCACTATCTTTCATCTACGCCTTCTTCGGCGCCACACATAGACCCTCTTCGCAGGCGCTTTCTTCTGCTGGGCATCTGCTGCACGCTTCTCCGACTTCGTAAGTGTTCATGCTCAGTAGATTCCTGAAATCATTCGGGTATTATTGGTCAGATCAGTGATATAAAAACAAACCCTCCGGGTTCGTAGAGACACAGAACGTGCCCCAGACGGAAATTGACATCATCAACTTTTGCAGCGCATCCGATGGACTCGACAATCGCGGCGACCACCTACACACAAACTCATTAGACCGGTCGAAAAGCTTATGACAAACCTGGCTAGCCTTCTTGTAGTGAACCGAGTATCGATTACGATAGCTGCCTGCTTCGAACGGGTGCATCCAGTTGGTGATGACCTCCTTGAACGCGAACGGAAGCGAACCCGCGGTCAATTCGCCATTTCTTTGGTCGTAGGATTCGCCCATGTAGTCGAACTCAGGAAGAGAAAAGTTGACTTGTTTGCTGACCAATTCCCTCAGGTTGTCCAGCGCCAATTCTTCCAGTTCACAACTGTAGGACTGCAAATTCTCGAATTTTTATTACATGAAAGAAGGCTCTATTCGCAAAAATCCAATTTCGGTTCATCCAGAAATGTCAAGAGAGAAACGACAAGAAAACGAAACTCACGATTTTGTTCATATTCGAGGCGCCATTCTTTTCAAAAGACTCCAGCTTTCCTTCTGCGTTCCTGTGCCAAGTCGTCTTACCCCCATTCGCCACAGCGCGTCGAAATGTGTTGTGCACTTCGACTATCTGCTTGCGAGCCTCCTCGCTTAGTCGAATCATTTGAACATGAGACGCGTCGTCCAGTTGGCACTGCAACTCATTCGCAGAGGCGCAAAATGAGAACGCGGCGACGAAGAAGAACAACGCAGTCGCTGACGTCATCGCCGACCGATCACTAGATGCGATTGAGCAGCTGTGATTGCAGTGCGCATGTGGCGAATTGGCTAGCAGTCTAGACTGCCGCGGAGACGTCGCGGTTTCGAGTCTGCTCCAAGCACGGATCTGCCCTGCTGTTCTTGCAACTCATGGCATTTTGACGCTTGGTAGACGATCGACGACATTTACAAAAATATTGGCTGTTATCTAAATGGATCAATAAATAATTGTCGTTACAATCTTTTACCATAAGTTTTACACACGTTGGTGTGTAAAAGACGTCAGCTTCAATGTGTAGAAATTGCTTGGCTTTTCAAGGATTCAACTTTGACTCGCAATGACGAACATGACGTCCGTCGTGAACAGCAATTCAGTAGGGTGACGCGATAAAACTGAGAAGAATTTCACCGCTCTCGCTAACTGAAACGTCGTTCGAGAGAATATAACACACGCGATGAGATTCGACATTTAATTATGCGAAATACAAGGACAGATATTTAATATTAAACTCTATAATTAGAGGAAACTCGTGCGATTAATATCCGGTGCCGTAATCCCACAATGTGATAGATCTATCCGAAACTGACGAGGAAGCGATAATGTTATATCGCGGATGGTGATCCAAGGAATGTATAGCGCCTAAAAAAGGGCATAAGATGCCTATACCTCTATAATGCAAAGTACCTTTGCCGGAGTGACCGAAGTAAGCGGTCTTGTTGTTAGTTTCTTCCCTGGTGTCATAGCTCACTATCTGACCATTCGCAGTACCGACAATCACCGTTGAATACGAATACTCGCTGGGAGAGCCGAAAGCTGCGGTCTTGCATAAAGGAATATCCTCGCTGACAGAAACGGAAGCTGCGGTCGTGCTTGGCGGTTTATCCTCGCTGGCAGAGACGGAAGCTGCGGTCGTGCTTGGCGGTTTATCCTCGCTGGCAGAGACGGAAGCTGCGGTCGTGCTTGGCGGTTTATCCTCGCTGGCAGAGCTGGAAGCTGCGGTGTTGCTTGACGATGTTTCTTTGCTGACAGGGTCGGAAGCTGTGGTCTTGCTTGACGATGTTTCCTTGCTGGCAGAGTCGGAAGCTGCGGTCTTACATGACGGTGAGGCCGTGTAGTACGTATATCTTCTGCGCACATTGAATTGCTTGTCGTAGCAAATGACGGAGCCATTGGAATATCCAGCAACCACTCCCTCCCCATTCGGGATGAGTCTTGCGAAAGTGCATCCATAGAAGTTACATTTTTCCTTTTTGCTGCAAGTGATTTCTTCTAAATTATAAAATCATCAAATTGAAGTTGAAATAGATACAGAAGTACCTAGCAACATCTTCATCATTTTCAACGGACGGTACGCGGCATTCATTCGTCGGACGTCATAGAAACGAATTAGACCATCGTCCCAGCTGGTGCAAATAACATTCGTCCAAAGTCCTCTGCCAAAGTCAATGCTCGTAATAACAGCTGGTTCCTTGCTCTCTGAGCTCCCGACCGCACTACGACAGCGGCTATCCCACAGCTTCAATACTCCGTCCACGGAACCAGTCACGAAATGTCGGCAATTATCTCCGTAGGCGATGCTTTCAATACGATTCGCCTTTTCGTAGGCATTGATTGCAACTTGTTCTTTAGCGTTGACGACGAAAGCCCCTGATTCGTTTAGTCCATGAGCGACGTCCCATATTTGCACGATTCCATCATCTCGGCATGTGGCAAGATTCCCTCCATCACGACTCCATGCGAACTCGGAATTGATGCCGCCCGATGCGAATGAGGTTCTGCATTTCATAGTATCCATATCCCAGAGAGACACTTTCTTGTGCGAAAGCGACGCAAGAAGAAATGAATCGGGGTCCGGGTGGAAGGCGACTTTTGTCGGTTGCTTTCGATCGGGAGGGGTGAGCTTACGCGTGTACCGCAGCATGATGTATAACCTGGAACAAGCATAATCATGATTTGTAAGCTAAATGAAATAGTGTAACACGCCGCACAAATTCTGCGATTCCAAAACATTCGAAGCTCTCTCTCTCCGCACGCTCAAAGACCAAACCACATGTTTCATAACTCTAAAAAAATCTGCCGCGCACGTCAACAAATTAGATATATTGTGATGCGTATACCGCAAAAACTCCCGTGGCTACTTTCATGCAGCTGCGTGTCCGCTTTGGCTGCCAATAAAGCATGCGTTCATTCGCGTCTATCACGTTCACTCACAATCAACTCGATTTATGGCGACAAATCAGCAAATCAGCGACAATGGTATGAACTGATGTTAAATATCGTATGTAAAGTTTACAATGTCGTGTCAGGACCCAAACTACAACTCATTTGAAAACCGTAAACGGTGCGAGCGAGAGACTTGGCTTTTTGGTCCTTCCAGAGACCCTGGTTGGAGAAGCGTCGCGAATTGGCATAGAATAGTTGACATTTGACTGCGGACCAATCTGGTGATTGTTATTCTCCCTCCGCTATTTCCCGCCCAATTTTGTCGCAAGGCTTCGACTTCAGCCAATTCTGAAGTCAAATAACCGTCCGCAACGAGCAGAAGGCGTTGCTCGCAAGCGAATTGAGGTTATGATCGATATCAATCTGGCAGCAGCAGACGTGCATTCAAATATCAAAACGATATTTTCGAGGATTTCTCACTGATTTATTACTGCGTATCTTACATGTCACCCGTGCACAAATCACTCAAACTTCTTCTTTGAGGACAGCAGCGTCCTCATCGTTCTCCCCACAAAGAAGAGCGTTTTGAGGACGATTAGGAGGATAAGAAAGACGCCAAGAATGACGGGAATCACGATGTCCAAACAGTGATCCTGCACGAAACCGATGTGAATCGATTCGAGATTGAGATTTTCGTGGAGATCGCCGAATTCCGCCGCGTACTCAATCCACTGCCTCACGAGCGCCTTCGGGTCGCTGGGGTGCGTCAGGAGCTTCTGCTGAAGTCGCTGCGCGTTCCGGTAAAAGTCGTCGGAGCGGAGCATCCTCTCGAGGGCTTCGGTCATCTTCGCTTCGTCAACGCTCGCGATGTCGACGTGGACGCCGACGCGGCGCTGAACGACGATCGCGGCGTTGTAGTTCTGGTCGGCGAAGAGTGGAAGCGCGAGCATCGGCTTGCCGGCGTACGCGCCTTCTGTGAGGCTGTTGAGGCCGCAGTGGGTGATGAATGCCCGGAGTTGCGGTTGCGCTGGAAGAGTCGAGATCAGAAAGAATAGAAATGAGCGTCGCGACTCACCCAAAATGCTCGTTTGGTCCATCCACTCGACTGGATGAACGTTGGTGTAGGCTTCCAGCAGTATCGATTCGTTGGCGTCGATCGGAGTGAATTTCCAGATGAATTCGTAGTCGGGGAACTTCGCGAACGCATTCAGGAACGCCTTCTTCATGAACGGCTTCATCTTCCGCGTGTCGGCGATCGATCCAAACGAGAAGAGCACGACGCCTTTCTGCGCTTTCTTGAAAATCCGCTCGATTTCCTGAAAATTGACAAATTGAGATTCGAAAGGAGCGATGATGCAAGCTCACAGGGCTCAGTTTCGTCTTCGGCTTCTTGATGGCGATTCCTCCGACGTTCACAATTTTGTGCGAAATTGGCTTCGGCAAGTCGAGAACGTCCATCGCGTTCACCAGCGCGATGCTCGTGTTCTGCACGATCGTCCGAACTTCCGGGAAATCGGCGCCGAATTTGTTCCGCAATTTCGCGTCCATTTCAGCGATGAATTTCGGGGTGAAAATCCGCATAAAGACCGCTCCGAACATTCCCATCGCCCTCTGCGTGTACGTCAGCTGCGGAGCGTTCGGATAGGAGGCGAAAACATCTGAAAACTGAGTCGATTGGAGTCGAATCCGCGCAACTTTCATCTGACTTGAAACGTAGCTGATCGGAGTCGGAATTCCGTAGAACTCGGAAATCATGTGCGTCAGCGGCGTCGCGGAAATTATGATTTTCGTTTGGATTCCAATCCCGTGGAACCATCCCCAATTGCAGAATTCGTAGAGCTCCGAGATGGCGACGTCGTACCTCTGCGAGCGCAGTTCGTCCAGGAAGACGTCGTTTGCAAGAATATCTAAGCAGGATCACGACACTACCGTATACTACCGTTGACGGGAAGGAGCGATACCGTCGCAGTACTGATTGGTGGTGTTGGCGAACAACTCGAATTGCTTCGTGCTGAAAACCAAATCGCCGTTTGTCGAGTCGAATGGATCGGAAATGAAGGACGCATTCATGAATTTCGTGGGTTTCGACGCGGCGAAGCGGTAGATCTTCCCCGCCCGCGTCGTTCCGTTCGACCGAAGCGCCGGATTCCACTCTGGGATCACCATGTGCTGTAAATCAAGAGTTCAGTTCATTCCGCACTCGATTTATCAGTTCGAATCGCGTGTAGGCGCACTTATTGGTCTGCGCTGTACGGAAAAATCAATGAAAACGCCCGATCATCTGTTATGGTTTTCTGACGCGCTGTTGATTGCGGGACGTGTGATCGCTGACGCAAACGCATCGTGCGCTACACTCCCTTTGAGCTACATTTAGAACAGACTCTTAAGAAGCTTAAAAAACGCGGCTGATAAGTGATCAGCATCTGTCTGCAATAGGAAGTGATAAGAGACGGCGGACAGCTGAGAACGACCGTTTGGGGAGCGAGACTAGGACAAAGAACCTACCACAGTGTGTCCGGCGTCGATGAGGATATCGGCAATCGCGCCCTGGAAGGCGATGTGCGAGTGGCCCATCGCGGGATTGTACATGAGAATCTTGAGGGCATCGCCGTGGACAACAGCGATTGCGAAGACGAGCAGCGTCCGCAGCAGAGTCATCTCAGCGCTTTAATCGCGTCGGTCTGCTAGACGAGAGACTTAAATATTGCTTCGTTCGTCGGTCAGGACACTCCCACCCTGCTTCATCGCACGACACACGCCGCTGTGATCCGCACGCATTTCAGCCTAGAAAAAGTGCTGCGTTTCACCCGTTCGAGGCTTACCGGACGATCCGTGGACCCTCCGAACGAGGCGCATTCAGAAAGCACAGAACGTGGGGTTTGTGTTTTGTGGTTATCAACTTATCGATAAGGAGCGGAGAAATCGTCCGCGTCTTCCGGAGTACGCAGCGGAAATGATCGTTCTGTGACGTGCAAATGAAGCAGTGCTGTGGGTCTGACGTGTGCAAGAAGACAAGAAGAAGAGACGATGCCCACAATGCTGCACGAGCGATTTGCAACATCGAAGAGGTGCGTGCATTCCACGACAGTCGGGTTAACGAGGAGCTCTCACAACGCTTTCATCACAAAAGACCAAATTTATTCTTTGACGGTGAAGATGACTAAGATTCGTTGTTCGAAAGACTCGAATCGGATCGACTCGAAACGGATCGCGCTCATCACCTCCGTCGCCTCTTTGGGCGATTCCTCCACGGCGTTCGTTCCTTGTTGCGCCTTCTTGATTTGGAGCATTTTGTCGTCGACCTTATTCTGGCGACGGCGGACGGACATCTTGGAACGGCGCACGGATGATCGCCGAGTGAATTTCGGGATTCTGTTCGCCTCTCCACTCTTAGATGCCGATTTCACGGCGGCGGCCTCTTGAGGAGAGAACGTCTTCTTCTTGCTGCGTTGGATGATGCGGCGCAGCGAGTGTCGGTTGAAGAGCGAGGAGTCGGCGTCTTCCTTCTTGTCGCCGACCGTTTTCTTCGATTTGAAGATGTTGAGAGCGGAGAACTTCATTTCAAGCAATGAATGGATGCTGAAGAAGCATCGCGGGGACCTTAAATAGAGCGGGAGAGCGCGGGAAGCATTGGTTTTGGACGGAACATCTTCAACTGGCATTAGATTTCCTGTTTGCATCGCTTTCGAGTGCATCTGATGTGAGTGTTGAGTCATCGCAACTCAACTGCAAATCAGCATGAAGCCAGAAGATTAATTGCTCCGCTCTCCTTCAAATCGAAAAAATCAAAATGAGGAAAACGAAGACGCCCGCGCTCGAAGCTCGAATTCCAGAAGAATCCGAAACTCGTCCGTCCTCCTTCAGAGTCGCCTGTTCGAAGCGAAAAGGCGCTTGACGGAGGACGCGCGCTGCGAGAACAGCGTTTGAAGTGGCGCAGTTCCTCCAGCTTGTCGTTGCATCGTTGTTTGTGATTGGAGAAATCTGACGAATTTGCGCGTCAATCTGCGGTCCCCTGATTTTTGTGAGCGTGAGAATGTCCTGTGGCGAAGAGAATACGGTTGGCGGCGCAGGTTTTGATATTCAATGCGAGTTTCGAAAATATCTCGCGCGCGAAGTGTGATTCACACATTGCTGGACCGCTCGCTCCACCACATCTACTCGCGGGTTTTTATTCCATTTCTCGTTGAGCTTGTCGTTGCATCGCTGTTTGCCAATCATTCACATTATACCCATCATTCAGAACTACCATGGAAGCAGCAGCAGAAGCGGTAGCAGCAGAGGCGGAAGCGGTAGCAGCAGAGGCGGAAGCAGCAGAAGCGGTAGCAGCAGAGGCGGAAGCAGCAGAAGCAGAGGCGGTAGCGGGATCTCATCTTCCTTTAAAATTCCACTGGAACTTCAAAGAAGTGAATCCCGCTAGAGCCAAGAATGGCTACTGGAAAACCAACTTCTACGAGGGAATCTATTGGTAAGAGCAGTTTTCTTTGATTTTGACTCCATTTGAATTGCTGTTCAGGAGAATGTGTGCCGGGCTGCATGAAGCGGGGCATCGAAGCCATATTTTCGCGCATTTCCATCCCTGGGGTGATCGCAGCAAGGCACAGTTGTGGAATGCCAATCTCCGGATCGACTGTCGTTTGTACGACTTGGAAGGACATCTGATCATGAGGCGAAAGGTTTGCGCATCTGCGTTGCGCGCTTGTAACTATTTGATTTAGCGCTCTTGGGAGGCGAATCAGCGCCACTTCGCAAGGAGCAGTTGGAAAATGAGCATTGGCGCGAAACGAAAGGTCGCGTTCGTTGAATTCCAGTTGATCTTCAAGAGTCTTGAGGTGAAAGACCTCCAGGAAAACCCCTCGGAAGAGTCAGTTGGTGACTTCACACGGGTTCTGGTCAACAATCGCACCTTGTGGGTTCCAAAGAAGGTTTTTTTCGTTGACGGAGATCCACAAAGACCCCTGAATACTTACAGCTTGTCACTGATTTGTCTCCTGTTCTGCAAATTTCGATCAGCAACCCGGGTTATCGCGAATGCCAGGACAATCGAATCGACTTGAGTCATTGCGAGTTCGAGCACGTCATGGCGCTTCTGAATGTTGCCATGTACCGGCGTGGAGTAAATGGTCAGTTTCACGTCTCTCCGCCAACTACTGAACAGACTTCATTTCAGCGCAGACGTACAGGACGCTGACCGACATGGGAAGGATGTACCAGTGCGATAGAGTGCTGTACGGCTGCTCTAGGTGGCTGGGCAGAAATAATCCGCGCATTCCTGCGTTCGACAAGTTGTACATAGAGGACTCTCAGGATAACGAGGATGAGCTGAAGAAATTGGCAAAGAATTTGCGCGCGAAGCAGCTGAAGCAGTGCCAAGATCACCCTGGATTCAGTATCATGTCGAACGTCTGTCAAGAAACTATCAACGGCGCAATCAAATACAAGTACCGGAAGTCGCGGAAGATTGTTTTCACCGATGACGACGAACCTGTGGCGAAGAAGAGCAAGGACGAGGCAGGTGCCGAGGATGGGGAGGCGAGTGTGAAGGAAGATTCATCGACTCGTCGACGCAAATCGCGCCATTAGCTTTAATCTTGTTATCTCAATTGTTTTGCTAGTTGTCTTTGTTTTAGAAAGTTTTTTTTATTCATTCGAATCGCTATGTCGCATTATGAAATTTTAAAATCCGACTTTAAGGGTTGAGGGGAATAGGGGTAGGGATCATGTTGACTCCCAGGTCATTGCTGTAGTTTGCGCCACTCATAAACGCGTTGATCATCTGAAGCGCGGGTCCCGGACGGTCCATGGGAACCATGTGACCGGCACCTTTGATCGTCAACACGTCGATCGACAGGGAACCGCTGTAGTGCTGCACGAATCCACCCGTCTTTCCGCGGAACGTCCACTTCTGTCGGCTGTTTTCCTGCAAAAGACGAATTTCATTGATCTGCCAACGAGCGCATTTGCCAACCGTGAATTTGGCTTCGGTGGTGATCTTGCTGACGAATTTCGCGTCTCCGATGAAGTTGCACACGGTGTCTACGTCGCCGTTGTAGACGAGGACGCGGAAGTTTTGCAGATTCGCCTTCTGAACGTTCGCGAACATGTTTTTGAAGAAGTTGGACGTTTCCTTGTACTTCACGACGTACTTGTTGTACATCGGGGTGCTGAAACAGTAGATTAGAATCCACTGCGCTCGCAAGGAATACTCACTTGCAGTCGTGGAAGCTGCTGATGTTGGCGTAGTCGATGTGGAACGCCTTCTGCACCTCGGGTTTGTTGAAGTACGAGGAGACGGCGTCCTCCTGCCAGCACGGGAAGCCAAACTCGAAATCGGTCGAATTGTAGTCGATTACACTGTGAAAAGGGGCGATTACGGTAGGTGGCGATACAGGATATATGCTAACAGCGGTGTTGTGATAGCGAGCCTTTGCAGCGAGCAGAGAGTCGCGCTTTCCCTGGTGGAATCGGCTTCGGTCCTCTTTGAAGACGAACTGCTCGTCGCGATCGTAGCAATCCTCGTAATAGTTGTACTGATCCATGCTGAAATTCATTCTAGAAATGCAAATCACAGCGACCGGAGTTACCTTGAAGGCGGCTTGATGACGTCGGCGAGCTGAAAAGAATTAAATACAACGAACTGAGGAGATACGGTAGCCTACAATTTTGCCGCATGTGTTATCTTTCGCGGTGAAATCGAGCCAATTCTTCGTGTCGAAAGCGTTGTTGTAGAAGTCGCACTCGTCAAAATTCTTTCCGGTCGCCTTTCCGCAGCATTGCTCGCTTTTCAGCGTTTCCCAGTTGGGAGTTCCTTCGAGGAACGAGTAGCCGACGCCGATGGGCGACTCGAAGAAGAGAACGTACGCCTTGTTGTTTACAGGAGTAGATGTTCTCGTAGAGCGTGGCGCCGTCCTTGTTGATGTAGAACGGACCCAACTCTTCGAAGGCACCGGAAAACGAACTGCATCCGGGGCCTCCGTTGAGCCAAAGAAGAATCGGATCGGTCTCGGGTTGATTCGCGTCAGCCTAAAAATGATGTGGAGATGACGCGTTCTAAGAAAACATCAACGAAGACAACGAAGAAAAAAGAAGATATGACGCGTTCCGTTCCAAGACGAACATCAACTTGTGCGAATTTATCGCATCGCTTTTCGTATTTATGAAAATGCAGCCAAAGACGATCAGTCGCATTCGGATCTTCAATCATGGACTCCGTGAGCGCCAACTTCTTCGTCGGCGTCTTCCGCGCTCTTGCGATCGATTTCGTCCGCGAATTCGCGCCTCACTTCGGGAGCTCGCGCTTCGGCTTGGAATCGCGGAGATTCGCGGCGAATTACCGATGGCGCTGCCTGCAAGTTTTGTGGCATGCCGACGGCGAATTACAATATCGCATTCTGGAACAGGCGAACGATTCCAACCTTCTACAGTCGATGGATGTCGAACAGTTCGGTGAACTCACCGAGCTCCAGTTTGACTCCATTCAACTGATTGGCGGTGCCGCGGAAAAGAAAAGAGGATCAGTGCCGGATTTCCCAGTTGATTGGCGCTACGGGCCGGGCTGGGTGAAGGAAAGCGACGAAAATGCGATCATCAGCGTCATCCAGAAGAGCGCGATTGCGAAATGCCACGTGGTAATCAATGACTACAACGAATTCACTTCTCGGCACTTCTTGGAGCCGATTTTCGACCGAATCACTGCGCTTGAATGCTTTGGAGTGGGGCAAGTCATGCCGCCCTGCGACCAGGATCCTCGAAGAATGGAATCGTTTCTCAAGGATTTGGCGCAGAAAGGGAAAATGAAGAAAGTAAAGCTGCATAGCTGCTTGTTGAGTGATCCCAACCTTTATTCCTCTCTGTTTCGCTGCTGCAGTGAATCCTCTATCGTTTACTGTAATTTTTCAACTCTGGAATTCGCAAAAACCCTATTTCGCGAGCTGCTCGCGCTAGCGGAAGAGAGGCGCCCGGAGCCGTGGAGCGCCGTGTACTTTCCGCTATTAACGACCAACAGTCACTTGCTGCTCGACTTCTTCGTTTCTGAGGGATTTCAAAAGCGACCGGAAAAGAAGTGGACGCACGACTCAATTTACACGAAAACTATCGGAGGGATCGAAGTTAAGTTCGGGTACTCACTTCAGGGTATAGCCGTTGGATGTGATTTGCCTGAAGCTGATCCACCGGCATACTCCTATTACTTTCCTACCAGAAGTATTCCTCTGAACAAATCAGCATTAGCTGAGTCGAGAAGACGTCTCGAAGAAGTAGAGAAAGAGCGCCTGTTGAAAGAATACAAAATTCGTCTTCGCCGCTATTAGTGTCGGCGATCGATTATTGTCTATTTCTGGCCCAGTTGGTGGTGTTTGCAACTATTCCACGCGGGACCTGGAAAAATTCTGCAAGGAACTTTGTACTATAATAAACGTTTCATGATTCATCAGTAGACTACGAAAATAAAAGTAGTCTTTTCGACGGAAACGAAGCGGATCAGGTATTCCATCTATAACAAAGCACAACGGTATTAGGTATAAACGCTGAAGCGCCGCGCCTTTATTTAACTGAGATTGTAATCTGCCATCTTGAAAATCTTGAATTTTGAACTGGATCGCGCGCGAAAGTTTGCAATCACAATTAGTTCATCACGATAGTTTTCACATTTTTAGCGCACTTTCGAAAACTGATTTAATTTCCATGACATTCCACTTTGATCCGTTCGACAAGTTGTACATAGAGGACTCTCGGGGTAACGAGGATGAGCTGAAGAAATTGGCAAAGAATTTGCGCGCGAAGCAGCTGAAGCACTGTCAAGATCACCTGGATCAGTATCATGTCGAACGTCTGTCAAGAAACTATCAACGCGAATCAATACAAGTACGGAAGTCGCGGAAGATGTCACCGATGACGACGAACCTGTGGCGAAGAAGAGCAAGGACGAGGCAGGTGCCGAGGATGGGGAGGCGAGTGTGAAGGAAGATTCATCGACTCGTCGACGCAAATCGCGCCATTAGCTTTAATCTTGTTATCTCAATTGTTTTGCTAGTTGTCTTTGTTTTAGAAAGTTTTTTTTATTCATTCGAATCGCTATGTCGCATTATGAAATTTTAAAATCCGACTTTAAGGGTTGAGGGGAATAGGGGTAGGGATCATGTTGACTCCCAGGTCATTGCTGTAGTTTGCGCCACTCATAAACGCGTTGATCATCTGAAGCGCGGGTCCCGGACGGTCCATGGGAACCATGTGACCGGCACCTTTGATCGTCAACACGTCGATCGACAGGGAACCGCTGTAGTGCTGCACGAATCCACCCGTCTTTCCGCGGAACGTCCACTTCTGTCGGCTGTTTTCCTGCAAAAGACGAATTTCATTGATCTGCCAACGAGCGCATTTGCCAACCGTGAATTTGGCTTCGGTGGTGATCTTGCTGACGAATTTCGCGTCTCCGATGAAGTTGCACACGGTGTCTACGTCGCCGTTGTAGACGAGGACGCGGAAGTTTTGCAGATTCGCCTTCTGAACGTTCGCGAACATGTTTTTGAAGAAGTTGGACGTTTCCTTGTACTTCACGACGTACTTGTTGTACATCGGGGTGCTGAAACAGTAGATTAGAATCCACTGCGCTCGCAAGGAATACTCACTTGCAGTCGTGGAAGCTGCTGATGTTGGCGTAGTCGATGTGGAACGCCTTCTGCACCTCGGGTTTGTTGAAGTACGAGGAGACGGCGTCCTCCTGCCAGCACGGGTAGCCGTAGAGGAAATCGGTGGAGAAGTAGTTGATGATGGACTGAGACAGAACACGCGGAGTTCAGAGATTTGAAGTGAACTTTGCTTACCGCTGTGTTGTGGGGAGGAGCGACGGCGAGAGAATCTCCCTTGCGGGATCGACCGGCGGCCGCGCGAAAGGTGGTGATCGACGATCCTCCGTAGCAGTCTTCGTAGTAGTTGTACGGATCGATGCTAGTCATCAAACCGGTAATTAAAGCACTAAATCTAAAGTTCTTACGTTGGTGGCTTCGTGATGACGTCGTTCAACTGAAAACTCTATCGTTACATGAACGATCGGAGTTGGAACTCACGATTTGGCCGCAAACGTTGTCGAGCGGGGTGAAGTCGTTCCAAGTCGTTGTGTTGAACGCCTTCGTGTAGAAGTCGCAGCTGTCGGCATCCTGGTTGGCGTCCTTAATGCAGCAGAGGGGGGATTTCAGAGTTTCCCAGTCTCTAAATTTCCAGGTTTATCAGCGTTAGAGAATGACTGCGGATTACTGTAGGGAGATGCGTCCGTGGTAGTTGCTCCAGAGCACCAACGCGTTCTGGAGGGCGACGATGTCCATGTAGCCGTTGCCGATCGCGATTCCCTGGAAGTTGGGGTTGACAAAGTCCTCGCTGATGATTCCGTCCATCAGCTTCGCTCCCAACATGGGCAGATAGATGCCCGCGTACGATTCTCCGGCGATGAAGAAAGTGCGATTTTTGTAGTCGGGGAACCTGGAAATCAAGGAGATGTCAAGATGCAAAGGAGGCGAGCGAACTTCTTGAAGAAGGAGTTCAAGGCGTTGTAGTTCTGCTCGAGAGTTTGATCGTCGTTGGCGTCAGCGTAGTTGGGAGTTCCTTCGAGGAACGAGTAGCCGACGCCGATGGGCGACTCGAAGAAGAGAACGTTCGCCTTGGTGTTCCAGGAGTAGATGTTCTCGTAGAGCGTGGCGCCGTCCTTGTTGATGTAGAACGGACCCAACTCTTCGAAGGCACCGGAAAACGAACTGCATCCGGGGCCTCCGTTGAGCCAAAGAAGAATCGGATCGGTCTCGGGGTTCGACTTTGATTCGGTCAGCCTAAAATTAAAATTAGATTAATCAGATCAATTCCGACATCGCACGAGAACTCACATGTAGTGCATGTAGCCTGTTTGTTTCGTTGGTCCGTATTTCCCGGCGTCAAGATAACCCGAATAGGTGTCGAAGGAGACGTTGTAGAGCAAACCGGGAATGTTGGTGACGAGATCATCCTGAGGGCTTCCGATCTTGAAGGCGTCGGTGGCGAGCGCGAGCGCCGTGACGAGGAGAACGACGAGCGCTGCCATCTGCAGAGTCGAGTCGAATCCGAATGACTGCGCTGCTCGGAATCGCCGCCGCGATAAGCGAAGCGAGAGAAGAGTTGTCCTCCCGTGCAAGCAGATCGTAAAACATTTGTGCGTTTATGGCTTCATCGGAGCGCCACAGCGCGATTCTCACGCTGAACGCGATTCCTGGGGTGGGGAGAGCCCGGATAAGCTGGAAATGCGGCGGAATCGCGGGAAATGCTCGTTTACTCACTGTGTGTGTTCTCTTTTGTGTCCGCCTCGCAGCATTCGGTAGTCGGATAATCTTTCGTCGCTGGGCGACAGCGATAAGGAAGTGTGATCGACGATGTAATCGCTTGGCGGACATTCTTCCGCTCATCGATCGCCCGTCGGGGCCTTTTTGATAGCGAGGTACAATTTTGCGCTCCTTTTTTGAGTGGAAAACGACACGACGCACTCGCTCGTGGCTTGTGAGAATCAGTGAACGACGAGAGGTCAACCTGACAATGAGCATGGAAATGAGGTTCCTGAGAAGATTTCCCTGATGAAAGGGTGAATATAGTGCCAACTGTCACCGATGCTGATGGCCGAATAATTTGTATCGAAGCACGATTCAAATCAAACACGCCTCGCTCTTCGCGAAACATGTGAGGAAATCGCCTTCTCTTCTACACGCTAAAACCAATAGACACCGGTGGTGTCTTCCCGTGAATGTTGTTTCGACCCTCCCACTTCGCTCAGCACCGGGAGGGTTGAGCAACCATTAAAGGCACAGATGCTTTGTGAGATTTGGGGAAAGGGACAGAGATTTCTATTGGATACAGAACGATTTCTTAACGACCGAAAGAATTTTGAAAATATGAGACGTCGTGTCGTATGGCCAAGGAAAGCTCAAAAACCTCGCGCGTGGCGAAGGACTGCAAACACTTCTTGCGGCAAAGTGCAGTGAAGAAAGCAAAATACGGTCTAGACGCCCTTTAGCTCGATTTTTGCGCCGAATGCAATCATTATTTTATCGTTGGCACGGCTGCAATGCGTCCTGTGTGGCTACATATCGTTTTTATGGTAATTTCGCTTCCTTCCAGCTTTTGAAATGCGCCACTTTGCTCTTCCAGGTGTTCATTTTCGTCATTCCATCGCTCGGCGATGACTTCATGGCGCATCCGTTGGACTTCTCAACTCCCGCGTGCGACAACCTCCACGCCCATGTGTGCGCGATGGGCCATGGCGACGACTACGATTTTGATTTCAAGGAGACCTTCGAGAACGCCCTGAGCGATGACGCGCTCAAACACATCAACCGCATGGAGGATCCCGTTTTTGACTTGATCGTGCAAATCGTGCGGAACAAGGGTCATTTAAACTCGAATAAATGTGGAACGAAGGGTTTGGAAGGAGAGAATTCGCTCGGCAAAGCTTTGGCTTACGGGAAAGTCGATAAGTTCGCCATCGACTGCCTGCATTCTCAGAATAAGTGCAAATTCCTCGATAAAGAGGGAGGTGAGTCAGTCCTATCGTGTCTCTAGGACTAAAAATCGTATTTTCAGGTTCGAAGGGTCGCAACGTGGAGCAGAAGCTGTACAAGCTGAATTGCTCGGACGTGAAGACAGCGGTTATCGACTTTCTCGACCTCGTTGACGAAAAAGGGTTAATGAAAAGAGAAACTCTTGGTGTTAATTACGCATCCGGCTCTCCTGATAGATACCAAGCCAATCTGGCGAATAGAATGAAGGTTTTCGAGTCTGTTGACGCTTCCAGGAAGCATTTTGAGGTAAGAATGCGCGCTAGCTCCTCTACGGAACGTTTCAGATCGATTTGCACGAGATGCTCTTCACGAATCGCCACTTTTCACCCTACTTCAATCTGGTTTACTCGAAAATTCTGAAGGAAGACGATGTTTATGTTTCGAAAGAGGTGGTGAAGGAGTTGGAGACCTTGTTTTACATGGTGAAGGACGAGATCATGGACAGAGTCAACGTAAGTGCTAAATCCTCGAGCGACCTAACGTGCTTTCCAGAATTCGTTCGTCGTAAGTCCGAACAGCCGCGAGAAAATCAACGCTCACTTCAGGTCGGTGAAGCCACAAATCGGTTTGCCCTACGGTTTCAACGATTCCACTGCTGTTGACCGGCAGATCGCTCGATATCGGGAGCACTTGGCCAACTTTGATGTCACTGGAGAGTGCAGCCTTGAACTACTCGCAAGGGAGATTCATTTGGTCCGGAATCGAATAATTCTTGAGGAAGACGGGAATCTGATCAACACACTGAGTAAGCGACAGAACTACGAGGACAGCGTGCACGAGCACAACGCCTTCTACACAGGAGAAGTGGTAATATCGAGCATTGATCTCGTCTTAGCTGAAAATTCCCGTTCTTCAGTATCTGTTGCCTTCCTACATTCACATTTTCAAGAAGAAGATGTCGCTGGGCATGAAATATGGAATAATCGTTTCCACAATCGCTCACGAGCTCTTCCATGGATTGGGACTTGAAACTACACGAGGGTACCTGAAGGAAGTGGGAAATACTGAACATTACAAGGAAGCGGTGAAGTGCTACACGCAATATTACGATTCTATGTGCACGCTGTCCAAGCCGATTCAGGTAAGCTTCTTTACGAATAGCAAAAATGAATTCCAAATCGTTCTGAGAATTCTGAGACGCATTTCTGAACGATTTGCTAATATATATATATTTCTGTTCCAAATCCAAATCCAAATTTTCAGTGTCCGGATGGAAAACGCAAGCGGGACGAAGGATTCGCCGATGTCGAGGGAACGAGAATTGCATTCGCTCTCCTCAAGAAGGTGCTCAACTCGAAAACCGGCCGTCACAAGCGTACAGGCGTACCATATCCCACCTACAACGCTGTGAAGCTCAGCGACCTGAAGCTATCGTCCGGCTACAACGAACTGCAGTGGTTCTTCATCATGAGCGTGTTGGAGGATTGCACGCTGAAGACAGATGAGAAGCAATTCTCTGCCTGGGGCAACGACGACCATCCGCGTCCTACGATCCGAAAGATTGCCGTTGTGATGCAGATGACCGAGTTCACGGAGGTCTTTGGCTGCAAACCCGATCAGGCCATGTATGTGGAGGAGCTCTGTGAGACGTTTCCGTCGAAAGAAAGTTTATTGAGGCGATTACCGAAGAAAACCTCCTCGTTCACGGCGAAGAATCGGGTGGAAGGAACTGCGAATATTATCATCAAAACAATCAAGAACGAGGGAATGCGGAACGTTTCAGCCGGGATTTTATTGTATTTGTCCATGTTGTTGTTACGTGCATAAAAACACTTCAGTCTTAAATTTCTTAAATTTAGTTGAATTAATTTTACTTTGGTCGTTGGTTTTCATAAGATTCTGCTTCTGCGACGGAGATCAAACGGACGGAGCGCTGACTCATTGTTGCTCTGTGGCTGAACATTTTCATTATTTTTGCAACTTTTCGATCAATCAGGCTCAAAATGTGGAGCTCGGACGACACAAACGAGAGAAAACTTTATTCGCGTGTTGACAACTCTTTTTCACAAAAATTATTCAGCGGGCGCTCCACCAGCATCAGGCGCTGCAGCAGCTTCTTCGCGTTGAGACCCGTCCTTCTTGTGCTTCTTGTCCTTCGACTTGGACTTCTTCGACTTCTTCTTCTTTTTCTTCTCTTTCTTGTCCTTGTCGTCGGCATCTTCTGAAAATGCAAAAGTCAAGAGCTGTCAGCGGTGCACAATCAATTCTTACCAACAGTGTCGCCTTTCTTCTCCTTCTTCTTACTCTTTTCCTTTTCCTTTTCCTTCTTCTTGCTCTTCTTCTTCTTTTTCTTCTCAGGGCTGGCGACAGCTGCAGCGGTTGCCGGATCCGCCGCTACTGCAGAAGCTTCTGGAGCTGCACCTTCAACTTGCTTCGCAGCAGCCTCGCTGGGAAGAGAAGCGGTCGGCACATCGAGCAGCGATGGAATCCTGGCAGTGGGAACGTCAGCAGCGGACGGCAACTGGTCGATGTCCTTGGCGGTCTTGACTCGTTCGGATCCACTGCTCTTCGCGGTCCGCAGAGGGTCGCTCGTGGGGTCCCTGGCGGTGTTGGCTTGCTCCGTGGGGATCTGAGCAGTGTTCGCATCCTCGGGAGTTTCGGCGGCACGAGTCGACTTCGCAGGCGATATCGCTGTGACGACATCGCTCGTCGGACGATCATTCGGGTTTTCTCGAGCTTGTTCAGGAGCGGCGCCGACATCAACGGAAGGAGCATCATCGGCTGGTACAGCAGCAGTCGGACGCTCTGTGGGTTCGTTGGCGGTCTTCACATCTTGAGATGGTCGATCAGCATCGGATTCGGGCTCCGTCGGGCGGACATCTGGCGCCGAGGCGCTTTCTGAAGGTTCTGCCGCCGTCACAACATCGCTCGATGGACGTTGCTCCGTTGGCTCTTTGGCGGTCTTCGCGTCCTGAGAAGGAGATTCTGATTTCGGCTGCTGCTCCGACAGGAAGAGCGCAGTGTTCTTCACTACACCAGGCTCATCGTTGTCGCCGCCGATCGACAGATTGAAGACTTTGATTTCGCGAGGCTTCCGGTCGCTCTTCTTGTCGCTTGGCGGCTGAGGAGTCCGCGCCTTAACACTCTGAAAACGGAGAATGAACGACGACATGACTCACTAGGCGCTCACCGATGGCGACTTCGCGGCAACCTTGACAGATTGTGACGTCGACTTGACGGAGACCTTGGAGGCGGACGAGGAAGCCGGAGCAGAAGGAGCAGCGGCGTTTTGATTGGCCACATACTGAAGGAGCGGTTGATCGGAGCTGGAGCAAAGAAAACGACTCACCTTCGTGTGGTAGAAGTAGCCGAGGGCGAGGGCGGCCGCAACCACGATGAGAGGATACATCGCCGACCGTTTTCACCGAACGCAGCGTCGACACAAGCGTTCGCGGCCCTGAAGAACCCTTGAAGAAGCCTCCGCGAGACGTCTCGTGTCTCCGCGACACGTGTCGTTGCAGAAGCAGACAGATGCGAGGATGTGGCGGCACACGGTGCGTCATGCCGACCTCAGAGCGGTCGCAGAGCCGGAAAGAGCGCTCGGAGAAATGTGCAACAAACTCCATGAAGCCAACGCGTTCGACTTACTTCAGCGACGGAAATCGTTCGACCTTCTGCAACACGGAGCACCTTCCGCACCCGCAAATGGCGACGTCGCAAGTCAACTCGGCGATGAGCTGCGTGGAGCTGATTCCATTGGAGGACATTCAGAGCGGCCGGATGTTCCAGGAGCCCGCGAAGCTCTTCTCAGGTCGTCACCCAAAGGCCGACGTCATCTTCTTTGACACAAAACACATCGTGCACGAGGTACCAACGAACTCTCTTCATCAAGATGCCTCCAAACGCACTTTCAGGTGCCAATCTGGGGAGTGAACGCGAAACATCAGCGCAACGATCGTTTCCACGACCCGAATCCGTGGAGGCGCCACGGATGCATCCAGAAGCTCCACGAGATCGGCGGTTGGGTTTCGCAAGGCAACAGACACGTTCGAAAAGCAGATCGGCAATACGAATTCGTCGAGGCGGGCAGCGTGCCGCCGCTCTCCCCGAATGCGCCGCTCTTCAACGATTGTAAGTCAACTGAATTCTTTGATTTTAACGAACGCGATTTTAGCCGAAGCGGGAACTTTAGCTGCCATCAACGCGTTCCGTGGAATGCCGGCGGTCATGGACGCACAAGGACGACGTGGAACTGAAGACGCGCCGACGCACGCGGAAGAGACGGAGAAGCGTCATCCTGTCGTCGTGCACCTGACGCCCGAATCGTTGAGAGGAATGACTGGGCGCTTCTACAAGATGAAGGACAAGAGGACGGAGCGACAACGAGAGGAGAAGAAGGAGGGAAAATCTCCGCGTAAATCGTCGCGCTCGAAAAGGTCGAAGAGCTCAGTGAGAGAGCGGTCTTCTCAGTCGCTGTCGCGGACGCAATCAACGCAAAGCGTTTCGCGCTTCACTTCTCCGCTCCGAGTCGAAGGCAAAAGTCAGCGAGCGAAATCGCGGAACAAATCATCGCTGAAACTGAAGGAGCCGGTGTCGGACTACGCGGACACGCTCTACGGAATCCCTTCGATCCGTCCGAGAAGCGTCGCATTCGTCGCCCATCAGAATCCGCTCACGAAAGACGCGGAACTGGAGAATTTACAAAGCAAAATGGAGAAACTGAGCGCGGAGACGGCAAAGCTGCCGTCAGCCCAACTGCGTAAGTTCCGCCGCATCAGCATTTGTAAACTCATTTCAGGTGCACGCAAATCGTCGACATCGACTGTGTCAGTGGATCCAAGCTGTGTAGGAACGACCTCCACCTGCGGAACGACTACGACAACCGGAAGTTCGAGTATGGTGCTCCAGGTCGAGGTCGGAAAAACATAATCTGACGTTTTCAGCTGATGCGCCGAGCGAAGAAACGACTTCAGGATCAGTGAGCTCCCGCCAACAAACGATATAAATAGTAATCTTCACGAAGTGAATGAATAAACAACGATCATTTCAGTACATTTTTATAACAGTTAGTGACATTCGTTATGAGCAGAATTAAGTGACAAAAAAAAGTTAATGGTTAATGAGATACAATACGACAAAAAAAGTCGCGTGCTCAGAGAATACCGAGACAAGCCAAGTAAGCCTCGACGTATTCGGTGGCGATATCCAAGCGCACACGGGCGCGGCTAGCAGCGTCCAAGCAGCGAATTTTGATGACAAACTCAGGCTTTCTTGAAGGACCACATCCCAGCTCGATGAGTTTGATGGTGCATCCGGTATACTGCGCCACTTTGCTAATGATGTTTTCGATGGCCTCGATGACTGTATGCACAACGGAGAAGGGAACGTTAGTCATGCCGGGAAGCGCAACCTCCTGTTGGATGATTGCCTCAGGTCCACGGGGGATGGGCAGTGCCATCGTACCGCTGTTGAAGGTTCCGTCGTAGGCCTGCTTGCGAACACGAGCAATTTCTGAAAAGACTTGAAATGTTGAGAACTCAAGGCACTGGGACTCACCGATGTCGACAAGATCCATGGCGTAGTTTCCGTCCGCGGGATTCAAAAGAATCTGCAAACGCTCCTTTTCCTCCAGAAGGCCGGCGAGATACTCGACGGGGTTTTGACGCTGAGTCATCGTTAGTTGTTAGTAACTGAAAACAAGACAATAACATGAGTTGTTGCTGTCGGAAATCGACGCGAAGCAGCACGAAACTAAACATACAGACAACAAGAAACAAAGAATGGCGGCGGCAGCTGAGAAATATTTTAACAAAAATAGAAATGGATTCGTTCACTACGCGTAACAATGAACATCTCTGAGCACGTTCAACTTCCAACCACATAATCATAATAATAAAAACGGTTCCCGTTGTGTAACTAGAAAAATAGTACAATCAAGCGAAAAACAGAAAATCACTACGGAGCAAGAATCAAGAGTCAAGCCCAAAGCAATCGCGTAAACTAAAAAAAATAAAATGATCAACAAAACATTTCCAAAACATTTCGAAATTCCAAAATTCGATTCGAAAAATCCGAAAATTCCAGGATTCGAGGAATTCCACCAAGAATAAAAATTGACGATTCCCGCCTAATATTGTCTTGCCACGATTGCACTGCCTCTCTTCCGCCTGGTCACGCTTGGTTCTTTTTTGAGTGAAAATTCGTAAAAGACAACCCAGTAAAGCTGACATTTAGTAGCTGATGCACCGAGCGAAGAAACGACTTCAGCATCAGTGAGCTCCCGCCAACAAACGACCAAGTGAGATATAGTCTATTTCTCGCCTAGCTGTGCACGGGTACTGTAGGTGGCCCAACGTTCGTCGCGGCAAGACCGAAACTATTGTGACAGAATCGTCTGAACCTGCGGATTTCGGGATTTTTGTGTAATTCTGACGATTGCATCGTGTTCGCCGACGTCGAATTGACCATAAACTGCACCCTGCAATCCCGAAATCCCGATTCAGACGATTCTGCCACAATGGTTTCGGATAAACGTTATAAACGAATCGTTGTCACCTTCACCGTCAAAGAATAAATATAAAGACTTCGATCATCTATGGCGACAAAGAATAAAGATTTTCCCACTTCGATTGGCTTCAATTGCATCTTCGTTCCGTGATTTTGTTCCGACGATTGCTTCTGAAGTTGGATTCGGCGCGTTGAAAACTCGCCAGAAATCGCCGTCATTTTTCGTCAACGAAGAAGAGCTGCAGCGCTTCGCTTTCACCGTTTTCTCTTCGTTGTCGACAAATCTCGTTGTTTGTTGGGATGAATGCCGTTTGCACGTTCCGACTTTCTCAAAAGTTGCGCTTTCAGTTTCAGCTGCAGTGCTATCAGCACAACGCGTCCTGGACTTTGCTTATTCGCATATTTAGATGTGACGGATTGGATCGCGCCTGAATTGGCAAAAGGTGCGAATTATCGCTGCGGGAGCCTCCGACGTCTAAGAATATTTATCATTTCGAATAACAACCGTTCTCTCGATGGCACAAATTTTAACAAATTGAATCTCAAATCTCATTCGGAAACAACAAATTGGAGCGCAAAGTCACCCGCAACTATCGGTTAATACGTTTGGTAAGGTCTTGTCAATCATAGGGGAGGGGCGTACTGTAGAATAATTACCGTAATCTCTAAATCAGTAAAAGACACTGGCGTCGGATTTCTTCATCCGCTTCCCGAACATCAGCGCCTCGTCATCGTCGTTGTGAAATGCGCCAGAGCTGTGTGGCACCGCGTTACCGTAACCCAACGGAGCACTGTAAGAGTCGTAGAGCCGGTCGTAGTTGGGGATGTCGTATTTCGTGTCGCCGAACGGTTTCGGTGACTCGGGCGGTCGCCAATCGTCGTCTTCTGAACGGTTTTGCGTAAAATGACGAGATTTCAATGCTTTTTATGGGTGGATCGGCGGCTTTCGGAGGGCGCAAGGCGAAGGGAGGAGATAACACAGAGCGCGATTGGCGCATGGCGCTGCTCGGTGGGGTGATCGCGGAGTGGGAATTGCGATGCGGACTTTGATCGCCTGCAGAGCGCGCAATTTGGAGACCGCGGCCGTGACGCACGTTTGTCGCTGCAAAAATCGTCGAAATTGAAAAGTGCGACGGTGGAGGAATGCTTTTGGGCGATTGTAGCGCGTTGACAGCGCAAGACGTGCGCTGGGACTGGGCGGAAAGCTGAATGGGAACGTTTGCGAGTTAGTATGGGGACAGAACAGACCAAGACTTGATTCTAATTTGCGCAATCGACCGATTGCAACGGCAAAGCGTGTCAGCGCGGCGCGCAAGCGAGAGAATGGGCTGAAGGGTGTCCTGAAAGAGGATGAGCGAAAGCTGGGCCGCCCCTACCTTGGCCCACGCCGTCGAAGGCACTGCGAGGCTGAGGGAAAGGAGATTAGGAGAGATGCAAAGAGGAGAGAAGTGGTGTTAAGGCATTTCACCGCCTCGATAACTGACCGGGATTCGCCGTGAATTGGAACGTCGTCGGGTGGCTCAGCTTCGAGCCGCACTTTACTGTCACCGAGACGGTCCCACCACGACCGAGACTATGGTACGTGGGTACGGTACATACGATGTGACACTGTAACAACGATGGCAATCAGCTTGCTGGCCACTGCGGATTACGGTAACCGACCTGGTGCAGGAATTGTTTGTCGATAGGCGCCTCGGCGCTCCACGCGAGAGTTCCGTCTGAAAACGCTCGTTTCGAAGGAGTCCTGACGGGTTACGGTATACCTTCTTTGTACTCCCTGAAGAGAACCGTGGTGTTGCGATCAAAGTTGCGGCCGATGATGAAGAGGTCGCAGCCGCCGCGCGCGTTCGCCGAATTTAGCGACATTTTGAAGACTTCGGGGACTCCGAGTTGCTGCATGCAGCGGATAGGTTCGCTCTCCGTCTGGATTACGGTATCCGCGCCTCCGTTGGCGTCGGGGATGTAGGCGCGGAAGGTGAGGCGCACGGAGCAGTTCGAGGCGCTCTTGGAGACGCGGCGCTGCTTCACATCGTACGTGCAGATCTTCAGGATCCCCATGCAGTCGAGCCTGCAAACGCGACTCTTTAGGCGATGAGCAGGGCGGGGAGAGGTGATTACACAGCGGTCATGTTGTTCTCGGGTCTCAGCACGACTTCCAGGCAATGCGTGCCGTCGGAGGAGACGATCGCTCTGCAGGGCGTCGTGTTCGCTGCTTTGCCAGAGACCGCGATGAGTCGGTAGAGCGGATGCGAGGCGACGGCGCCTGCTCCGGTGCCCGCGAACATCTCAATGCGTGTGGGCCGGTAGAAGCCGCTCAGCTGCAACGTTTCCCTCGTCAGGCGGTGTCCTTTGCGCGAGGGAGAGGCGCGTACCAACCTGGATTGTGCAGTGCGAAGTGCCGCTGCGGTCTTTGATGGCGCCGCGACTTCCTTCGGAGAGATACCGCGCGCGGTGCTGCTGCTCGGGTTGTCGGATTACGGTAAGTACGGTAGGCGTCTTGCGTGATTGAGTGGGAGTTCGCGGGGTGATCGAGTGACTCGGCATCGGAGACGCTGAAACGAGAATTCTTTGCGTGAAATTCGATTGCTTCGAAGTGGAATCAAACCGGCGATCGTTGGATTCGAAAAGAAGCAAGCGGTGAAACGTTTCATTGACCCAAAAACGTCGCAATCACTCGATTTTCCGCACAAATCAGCGTGGAATTCGCACGTTTCAACCAACCTGGCGCGTTCCCGCAATGATGCTCGTGGCCAACTTTCGGCGCGATGAGGAATTCGTTCAGCGTGTACATGTCCTGCTGCGAGACGCCGTTCTGCATACTGTAGCTCGGCTCATCGCTGCTGCTGCCGTCGTAGGCGCCGCTGCCAAGGCTCGGGTCCCAGAGGGGATTCCACTCCTGCTGGTTCGCGGGCTCATGCTCGAATTCGGGCAGAAAACAACCCTCGGACACGGTGGCGGAGGACGGCGGCGCGACGGTGGTTGTCGGCACGACAAAGGAGTTTGATCCGTTCATTCGCTTCGAGACCGGCGGCGATCGTCGTCTGCAACGTCGCCTCGAGTGAATCGCGAATCAGGTGTAAAGCGAAAAAACAAAACGAATCGATAGGGAATTCCACCGGCGGCGCAGACCGGTTTCGGCGAGTAGAAAGCCGCGAGAGTGCGACGTCTGCAGGGGATTCTCGGGGCGAATCGCCTGATGTGATAAGAGGCGAGCGAGTGGCATGGCGCAGACCCTCCTCGCACGTCACCGGAGGAAGTCGACGTGTCTCTGTACTTTGGTGTCCACGAATCATCGAGGATTTTTGTTTTCGCCGTTTTCTCGACCGAAAATCGCCTCGACGAGGGTGCGCGAGTCGCATTCTGCCGCGCCTCGGTCGGTTTTCGGTCGCTCGACGTCAGCGCGGTGCCAAACTCCTCGAGAGCGAGAAGCCTGTTTGGGAAAGCGTTGAACAACAGCTCCGTTTGCACTGTGCGCGCCTCCTTTCTATCGAGCGGTCATAACAGAAATTAATATTAAGGTTTTTAGCGGTGGAAGGGCGTTTTTTGTGCGCGATAAGCATCGCCGGCGCCCAAAGTGCGCGATTTTGTGTTTTGAAGAAGAGAGAACCATCCAGAATTGTGTGCTTTGGTGCGACAGCGAACTTTCAACCGCTAGCAAGCAGTAGCGGGATGTCGCGTTCACATATCAGCTGGTCAGTGGAGCGAGCACCCAACGTACACAGTCGCCCGCCTAAACTTTCGCAACAGCGCGGCGTTCTCTCCCTTCCTCCGTCGTCCCAAGTGGATTTTTCCGCGACGACGTCGTTACACATACGACCACGCGATCAGTCGCCACTTTGGTTAATCGCGGACGCGAGGAAACGACGTTTCCCTCTCTCCTCGCTTCCCCCTCTCTAATACCGTATTCGCTGATGAGATTTGGAAAAAATGGTCGCGTCGCGCTGTGGCGGCATTTCACGAGGAAACACGTTTCGCGAGTGAATTTGCGCTACGATTTAGCGGAGAGCAAAGCAGAAGCGACGTCGCCAGCACAATAAGATCGGACCATTCGTATGCTCGGACTGCGGGGTGTCTTATCAGTTCAGGTTACTTGCTCGTTGCCCTTGCAAGGTCCAACGAGACTAATTGCTGGCGGCGGGTGAGAAAAACTCGATGTTTCACGCTCATGGCGTAGATTTAGATGCAACTAAAACTTGAATTTTCGTGAAGTAAGCAGAATTGGTCCCAACACGAACGCCCCGATAGTTCAATTGAAATCTACTTTACGTCTGAATTTAATTATTGGCGCGCGATCGCTTCTTTGAAATCACGGGCCGAACGAACCAAACGTGGACTGAACTAGAACGTATTACATCACGACGGTGAATTAAGGACTGCATCTGTGCATGCATTGTGCTCGATAAAAGCGACCAAAGACCTGAATCGCCGCTTCGCCTTGTCGCAGTTACAACGCCGCTCGGCCAAAAAGAAGGCAAAAAAAGAAGAATTCGGGGTGGGCTACTGTACTCTCAAGAGGCGTCGACTTCGACAAACAGGAGCAAAGTCGAAAGTGACTTTTGTTGTGGTCGGAGGCACAAAGTTTGAGCGATTTGGGGGAACGTCGGTGATGAGGAGCGCGGAAACCGGAATGACGATTCGTTTCGCAAAGCGCTTCGCGATATCTCCACGCGGCGGCGCGCGCCCGGAATCGATCGCCTTCGGTGCGCGGGGCAAAGGGCGCCTATCAGCGCGCGAGTGGACACGTGAAGGTCGAAAGCGATTAGAAAGTGCGTTGTTGTTTACCTGCTGCTGCTGGTCGCTGGCACGTTAGATGGGAGGTAGGGATGCTGGCGGCGCATCTGCGCTGCTGATTAGGCGGCGAAGAGTCGTCGAGCGAGAGACCGCAGAGACCTTCGAAAGTCGTGAAAATGGCGTTGAATCCGCAAACGGAGCCAGAAGCGCCGGGGGAACGAGTTTTGTTGCCACACGCCCAGTGAACGGGGCAATCCCGATCTTTAAAGGTGCTGATAGCGAGAGATGACGATCTCTGTGGTTTGTTGGGTCGTAAGCGGCGCGAGCGGGAGCTGCTGATCTCGTTGACTGCAACCACGAAAGCAGAAATTTACGGAAGGTCGTCGTTTGCGATCAGTGATCAGCGCTGGGGTGATTTGGGTTTTTAGACGTCAGCCGTCCGTTTTTACCGCTTTTCGTCTCTACGTGGCGGCGATAAAACGAGAAGAGACCGGCGGACAAATTTGAAGCGGCGATATCGGAATTTGCGACGGACCGGAAGAAGCGAAGCATCTTGGGAGCACGATCGGGGCACATTCTGTCGTGCCGCTGATTCAGGGAAGCCGCATCTGTGTACGGGCAGTTCTCCACATTGCTCGAGAGTCCGTGGAACGAGATAAAGCGTCAAACAATGGACGTTTCGCTCTGTTCTCGATCGTTTTTACGGCTGCACTTTGGAACGATGACCTTTTGTACTTGATCACTTCTCTCCTGACTGCTGTTTCACTTGATTCCCCCGGCCGCTTTTGTAAAGATAAGAATGTTTACCGTATGCTTGTTGCTTTGCATCATTCAAAAACACGTTTTGCACTGTCGCTCCGCACGAATGAAAACAGAATTGCATCAAACACAGAGACTGCAGCGGGAAACTACAGTAAGACATGTTCTGACCCCTCGAAAGCACCGTTTCACAGCGACGATTCAGATCTCTGCATCTTGAATCTCGCCAGCTGAGGCGAGGCGCTTCTCTATTCAGAAAAACCGTCAGTTCGGCATTCTCCTCTCATCCACGAGTCCTATCGCCAGCATACGGTAGCCAGGACAGCGACCAAAGTCCTCCTGCGGCGTCGAAGCGTAAACAACGAGGCGCTCATCTGCAGTCGCTCCAGTTTTTGCAGCGCAACGCCCTTTAAAGTCGAGTGACGCCGGCGACAGGCGAAAGTAGGCTACAAACGCGAGAGTTTATCGCTCGAATCACGGCGCTCAGCGTTCAATGTTCACCGTGCGACGATCGGATCAAGCGGAGTTTGCGTGTTTGCTGATACAGTGGAACATTCTGGTCTCGATGAACCTCGATAAATCGAAGAAATGCCCGTTTCGGCCTGTTGATTGCCGGCCTAAGATCAAAATATTGATCTGTGCCGTGTTTTTTGTTATCGCAATCACAAACCTGATGCTGATCACGCGTCGCCGTCTGTTTTCAGCCCCGAATTCATGCTCGGCAGTCACAAAAATTCCTTTCGGAGCAAAAAGCGGCGTCCGTGCAGCTACACGTCGCAATCGATCATGTTCGGGTGCTGATTTCAGCGAAATGCGCGATGTGTTCTGATCAGGCGGAGGAGGAGGAAGTGTCGCTCCATTCCGCGGTCAGATTGACGGAAAAAGGCCGCAGCGATCAGATCTTGAGAGAAGAGTGCAGCCCATCAGATCAGTTCAGAGCAGCAAAGGGGACAAAATACGGCGCTTCGCCCCTAAATTCGCTCACAGTCGAATGCACTTTGAAATCACAAAACTTTCAAGTTGCGCGCACGTGACCTCCACTCCATACGGTCGTCCATCCGTCCGTCGTCGTCGTCGTCGTCGGACTTCGCAACAAACCCTCAATTTGTCGATTGTTTTCCCGTTCAACTTTTGTGTTTCGACGCGCAGATGGGAGGCCAAAGGTTAAGGGGAAAGGGAGAAGACGTCCCGCTGGCACGCGGCCACCTGTCCCCGGACAACTCTCTCCCTTCCGAACACACTTAATTCAAGTGGATTAAGTCGCTCTTCTTCGCGCCTATTCGCCACTTCTTTCGCGGATTATCGCTTAAACGCAAACACATTGACAACATGTGGTTGCGTGAACGACGTCCAAGTGCTGCCGTTCGTCCCTCGCCCTACCGTAATCCCCTTTCAGCGGACGCTCCCAGCACGAATCCGCAGTCGCATCCGTTGTGCACCGATTAATCTCCACGATAACAATAATCCTCCGATGTCAAAACATTTATCAAACTTCGTCAGCTGCCCGCTCGCTCGCGTTCATATGCAAATCACGCGCTCCCCGCAGACCCCCCACTCGCTCGTTAAGTCCGCGCGAGTCATCACACAATCAAGTGCGCGTGTGACCTTTCGACGGTGCGGACGGAGGATAACTTTCAGCCGATTTGTCTTTTTGCTTCTCCCGCCGCGCTAATTGAGTTTTTCCGTTGCAATTTGACACAAACGAGGTTACTGTAGCACAAAAACAAGTGGCGAAGTGCGTGGCGGAGAAGGAAAGGACAACTGCAGCGGCGATCGGCGCTAAAACGCGAAAATAACCACCGAATAGCATACAGTAACCGAACAACTGTATCTCGGCTCTCAAACTCGCTGTAAGACGCCACTCTCGCAACGAAGACATTGGGAGAACACGTATTCGTTACAGTAAAACGGAAAATCTTCCAATTCTTGGATTTCGCCGACGATTGATCTTCAAAATGAAGGAAAAATCATTCTACAGACGATTTGTTGTCGTCACCGTCCCACCTCTTCTGTTTGTCCATCCGGAAGTCACACAAATCGTCACCTCCATCCTGTCGCCACCGTTAATCCCGCGTCCGATACAATAACACGAGTAGTTCATGCTCACACTCGGTTGCGCAACGCAACTCCCCCCATTTAAGGATTACATAAGACGCGTTCGCACTCGGGGCCATATGCAAATGACTCCCTGCCGCTCGCCGCGCGGCGATGACCCCATCGCGGGATACGGTAGCGGAGCGCAACGGAGTGTGTCGGCTGCCGCCAAAGCGCGCGCTCCCATTAGAGCGCCGGTGGCAATTGAGCAATTAAAAGGCGTGAATTGGTTTTGTTGAATTTCCTCGCATTCACACGGGCGGCCTTGAGCGATCGGGAGAGAAGTCGCCGCGATTAGCGGCTTAGCGTCGAAGACACGTGGTGGCGGCGGCTAATTGGGAGCGCGAATGGCAACATGTGGACAGAGGAGATAACGGGATCAGGGCTAATCGCGAAATTCGCTAAGTGGCTTTGAATTTGGAGCATTGTGGAGGCAAACTATGCGGATTTCGGGCTTTCGACGGGCAGCTGAGACGTGAAGTAACGGTCTGGAGAGATTCAGGGCGAATCTGATGAGTGGAGGAGGAACTCAGGAGCTTCTCGACGACGAGGCGATCCGGATTGGGAACCACGAAACAACGAAATTCGCAAATTCGTCCGCGCAAATATGATTGAAAACGCAGAAGCTTGAGAATCCTACTGCAACATACAGAATACTCGAAATCTGCCTGCCAAGCGCACAGATCCATAGAAACAGAGGTCTCGACACACCGCAAGAGTCGCCCAACTGTCCAGAAACATCTCCAATATCACCGCATCACCTTTAATCAAGCGTAATCCTCTCCCGCCTCTGCTCGCACTCGCTTCGCACCTCAATTAGCGCCCTGCGGTGACCTTTCGGCACCTCTCCTCACTCCACCGTTGCACCAACAGTCAACGATCCGATTTCCGGCGACATATGCGTCGGAGTTAAGTCGCTAACGAGGAGCCAACGCGCGTCGAATTTCAAAACAGATGCGTGCGGTCGGAGGAGTCGCAACACCGACAATTAGACGTCGCGCGACCAGTTGCTGGCGACGGCGAACAATGGTCGTTAGCGGGGTACGGTAGCGGAGGAGAGAACACATTCAACTACGTACATATTTATTTGTTTTTAATTATTATTTTGAGGTTGGCAGAAGGAGAGGATGGCGAGCGACCTGCGAGAGGCACGAGATGCAGAAGCACGAGCCTCCGCTGACCGCTTTGAGGCACGCGAGCGCCGGAAGTTGGGGTTGTGGAGCGCGGAAGAGGAGCGGAGCGAACTGCAGAGGCATCGAGATGGGCAGAGGAGGAGTAGTCTGCGGTGGCGATGGCGTCGAGATCGTTGACGAGGGCGTCGTGGAGGGATTCGCTGCCGAAGTCGGCGGCAGAGAAGGCGGTTGCGAGGCGCGGAGATCCGCCAACTCGCGTTTCAGATCTGCGTTCTCGTTTTGAATGTGGCGGATCCTGGAAAGCGCAAATTTGGTTTAAGATTTGAGTCGCGAACGACTGACCAATTACTGGCGAGAAGCAACGTGTTAATCTTCGTCATTTTCCGCGCCGTCGAATTCTGCGAATACGGTAGCACGCGGCGCAACTCGTCCAATGCGTCGTTCAGATCGTGCATTCGCCTCCGCTCCCTCGAATTCACTCCTTTTCGATGTTTCTCGTGATCCTGCAAAAACTGGGCACCGAATAGCGAGCGGGTCGGGGCAAGCGGGATTCATCACTCACCTCCTTGACGTCGAACTTGATGCGCTCCTTCCGCTCCTCCTCGGTGCGTTTCCGTCGCACGTAGGGCTCGAAATCATCGTCGCCCGGGAGGAAAGCCACCTGAAACAGAGGATTACGGTGGAGAAGAAGCTGACGACGGGGACTCACAGATTTGGAAGTGGAGTCGTCGGAGGAATCGTAACTCATCGTGTCGTCCATTTCGCGGATGCGCGACATCTAAGGAGCGACAAATCGAGCGAGAGTCGCGCACCGTCTTGGCCAACCGCCTGTTGCGGGAGGCGGAGTCGCCGAGGATTGGCTGCGAGGCGCGGAGGAGGTTCCTCGGCCGCGACTTACAATATTCGCCGGCGGAGGCTCGAGGACGGCAGAACATCAGCGCGATTCGCCCCATTGATTCGCAAATTGGCGATCGTAAACGGACCGGCGATTCTCCGAAATGTTGAATAAAGTTTTAGGCGTGAACGACGTGCAAAACAAATAGATTTCCTGCCCATCGGTAACGGCATTTATCCCTCACAGCATTTATTTACTGTACAAATGACGGTGGCACACATGACATCAAAAACAAGAATTCACAACTGCACAAATCCTTGGACGCCTTCGTACACCGGGAGGTTCAGCGCGTACTTATCGATCATAGCTTCAGGCACAAATCGACCTCCGAGAAAATGAGCTTTGCCTTGGAAACGCTTAGCACAAAGCTTCGGAGCGGTAAGTGAGATTAGCGCATCTGGTCGAATCACATCGCCCTCAGCGGGAGGTCCGCTCTCCACGTCCCATCCTAAAATCGACAAATTCGCATGTTTGCTATGGATTCGCATACAAAGGGATTAGCATTGCACTCACCCGATGGTATGTCGATGGAGAAAATGGGAACACTCGACTGCTGCCTGCACAAAGTTGCGATAATCTCGTCAAACGGTTGACGAATCGGCGGGCGAAAACTGAAGCCAAAGATGGCGTCGACGACACCTACGAACTGCGAGAGATTCGCCGGCAGCTGTTCCAGCGTTCCAATCCCCATCCGACCGTACTGTGTCACAAGTCGCTGCATGAGTTCCGATTTGGAAGGTTTTGGGTAGAGAACCACTGGAGAGTAGCCCTAAATTAGAATGGTTCATTCTGCACACAAATATCCTACTCACAAACAATTTCAAATGACGAGCGCACACAAGGCCATCTCCTCCATTATTTCCAGGACCCGAAATAACGAGGACCTTACCTAAAGCAGGTGGAAGTTGCCTATACAAGATTTCGGAGGTTCCTGGAACCTTTCGGATAACGAGAAGCAAACGCCTGCGCACAAGCGAGGCCAGCAAGCTCCATCAGCTGGTCAACACTGAACTTGTACTCGTTGAAGAGCTCCTGATCGATGTTGATCGCTTCTTGTTGCCTACAATCATTAGGAGGCTAACATGAAGATAATCAGAGTCAACTCACGCCAGATACTTGATATTTGATGAAGCCATTTTGCTTGTACTCGTGGATAACTTCCGAAAGGCGAAACGACTCAAAAGAAAACCACTTTTCATGCACCTGAAACCAAAAGAAATGAGTTGCCGATCCCCGTAAGGGAGGAAATAACCCTCGAAAATAATCCGATTTTACCGTGTAAATGTCAACACGGAGGGAAATGACTCACGCGACCACGAACGTAAATCCAAAAACAACCTTTTTCTCCAGACGTTCGCGGCATCAACACGATTTCATCAGAACGAAGAAGCAACGCAAGAGGTGATCAGCGATCGACTGGCGCGGGAAAGCAATATAAAATCTGAAAATGAGCGCGGTGTTGCAGAACGTGCTGCACTAATTCGCAAGACAAGCCTTGGGATTTCTGAACACCAATGATTGCACAAATTGCACAAAACAGCGATTCGCGAACAAAAGTGAATCAAATTGATCTTGGCCCGTTTCCTTCTTCTTGCAGAACAAACTCTCTGGATTCCGTGAGCCGCCCCATTTCATGCAGATCGCCTCCTTCTGGGTTCTCCGATACGCTCACATTTCTCCAGCGGTTCCCTTTACCTGGCTGAACCACAATTTCAAGTCGAACACGACCATCTCTCATTTCAATCAACAAAACTCGCCTGCCCGAACGTGCGAACTTTGTACTCAGCAGATGTGGTGTTGTTGGCAAAACGACGAGTGCTTCCCGATTTATAGTAACATGCGTGAACGTTGGAGAGCGAAGCCTAGAGCCGCAAAGAACCCCGGAATTGTCTCGAAATCCCGCCAGAACAAGCCAAACACGAGTTTGTTTACAACCTTGACGTCATCACAACTCTCGACGGGAAAAGCGATCGACCACACACGTGGTGTTCATCCACACGCGCGCAATGTACGGTGTCCCACGCAACTTCTCCTTCTTTGTTCGCGCAGCGCTCTTCTCTTCGATGTTTACATTAAATTTCGCTTTTCTTTCGACGTTTCTTTCGCGTTGTTTTCGACGACGCCGACGACGTTTCTGCCCGCGGACGGCTCCTGCCTCCCGTGTTCTCCGCTAACTGCTCGGTGATCGGCGGCTTCGTTCGCCGTGCGCTCCTTGTGGCGTTTGTTTTGCGAAAAGCGACGTCCTCTGCAAGTTTTTCTCCTCACGAGGAACATCTCCGTGCCGCCAAGTCGACCCATAGTTGGTAGCGCTCTCGCTAAGCGTTTATACGGCAACCAGCGCTAGTGGGAGCGTGCCGGCGACATTATAACTCTTTGCGTCGCCTCACGCCATCGTCTCGCGACTGCGACCGCTGACGCGCTCGTCGCTGACAGCGCTCAGCGACGAACGATGGGAGAAGTGAACGCGCAGCGGCGGACAGCCAGCCAGAGCAGCAGCAATTGATTGTCGGCCTCTACTCTGGCTAGAGAGAGAGAGTGTATATGCGCTGTGTGGAGCGCTCTTTCGCTCGTGCTCTCGATCATTTTCGTGGCTTTGTGGCTTTTTCCCTTAGGGTTTTCGGGACTAGACATTTCGCTGACCGGGGACACAGCTATTGTCTACGTCTGATTGGTCAACGCTGGCGTTTGAATTTGTTTTGTTGCTCTTCTTGATCGCAATCGGCTGTTTCCTTCCGAAAACACGTCTTCTTTTGCTACGATTTCGGAATCTTACTGCGCATTTGTCGACAATCTCTGTGCCGGGCCAACCGATCACACAATTGCTGCTTTTGTGTGATCGCATCTCTGTTCTCCATCTGCCGTGTCGATTGAATCCTGCAATCTGCTCGTCGTTTGCAAACGTGTGAGGCGCGTTTTTTTTGCTGTTATCTTTGATCATATGTTCCGCGCCGACACATTTCTGTTGTTTTAAATTTTTATTTTTTTTAGTCGTTTGAAGACTCCACAGTTTGCGGAAATATTTGGATAGAGGAGTCCTCCTCCAGCATTTACGCCTTAGTCGTTCGTAGCCTATGAGCAGGAAGTCGTCATCGAAACCTGCGAAGAACGGCGGAGGTAAAGAAAGCACCGAAAAACCCTCGACTCGGCGTCAGACCAAAAGCGGATCTGTTCAACGCCGCAGCACTCGTTCAACGGGGAAGAATCAGCCCGCAACACGTCAACGGAGCTCCAAGGCCGAGGCTGCTCCTGCATTCACTTCTGCAACTGCAACTCAGAAAGGACCTTTGACAAGAAGTCAGATTAGCCGTCTGAAGGCTACAGGTAATCAAGTCACAAAATTGTAACAAACTGGTGATCGTATTCAGAACAAACCGGTTCAAGCAACAGCATCGATTTTGAGTATTCTAGCGACAGCTCTCCAAACGACTCCGTAACCGAACTGAATCCTTCTGGAATGGCCGCCGCTACCTGTGTAATGGCGTCTCCTGCTTGTGGGCCCGAGCAACAGACTATAGAGATTAAATACGCCGACGTGAAGGTAAATGAAAGTCGAGGATTGGTTTCTATTAGAGTTGAAACTTTAGGTTGTCGGAAATGGATCTTTCGGGGTAGTATATCTCGCTCGTCTTACGGAGACCAACGAAAAGGTTGCCATTAAAAAGGTTTTACAAGACAAGCGCTTTAAAAACCGCGAACTTCAAATAATGCGCAAGCTCGAACACCAGGTACTTTAAAATCAGCGAAACAATTTTCAAAGTTGAATTGCAGAATGTTGTCAAGTTGAAGTATTATTTCTTCTCGCAAGGCGAACCTGGCAAAGATGAACTTTATTTGAATCTTATTTTGGAGTTTATTCCTGAAACCGTCTACAGAGTCGCACGCCACTACTCTCGGCAACGTCTTCAGATTCCCATGGTATATGTAAAGCTTTATATCTACCAGGTAAAGATGATGTTTTCTATTCCGCTTCTTATCTTCTTTTTTTAGGTCTTTCGTGCATTGGCTTACATTCATGATATCGGTGTTTGCCACAGGGATATCAAGCCTCAAAATTTGCTCATAGATCCTGACAGCGGAGTTCTCAAGCTCTGTGACTTTGGCTCTGCCAAATTTTTGGTTCGTGGTGAACCGAATGTTTCGTATATATGCTCGCGTTATTATCGTGCCCCGGAGCTGATCTTTGGAGCAACCAACTATACCAACAGCATTGATGTTTGGTCAGTAGGCACTGTGATGGCCGAATTGATGTTGGGACATCCAATTTTCCCCGGAGATTCTGGAGTTGACCAACTTGTGGAAATCATTAAGGTGATTAAAGTCATTTTGCTACAATTAAACAATTTTTTTTAGGTATTGGGAACTCCTACTCGTGAACAAATTCAGCAGATGAACCCAAATTACAAGGAATTCCGTTTTCCGTCGATCAAGTCTCATCCGTGGAACCGTGTCTTCCGTCAGAACACACCACCTGAAGCGATCGATTTGATCACTCGTGTTCTGGAGTACACCCCGACTGCTCGTCCACTGCCTCTGGAAGCTTGTGCGCATACGTTCTTCGATGAGCTGCGAAACCCAAGCACCCGTCTGCCCAACGGACGCACTCTTCCTCCTGGAGTTATGACCTTCACTGATCAGGAGCTTCGCGTCTCTCCTCACCTGAATGCAACTTTGATCCCGGGACATACCCCAGCTACATCTGGCAACGAGAACCCTACTCAATCCACGCAATCTGCCACTGGAACGCTGTCGCTATCTCAATCCGATACCAAGTCTTCGACAAGCATGCAAGATTAACCGCGGAGTGATGGATTGAATACGAGAAGACCATGCAATACATTTACTTAGTTCCGTTTAGTATGCTTACGCCTTTGTAAATAGGTTGGTCTGTCTTTGTACTGTGTGAGCTTTTATCATTTTATTGTTGCACTTATGAGGCGCGGGGCGCTGCATTGTTGGTTATGTATCACCAGTGTACATATTTTCCCTCCTCTCACTCTTACCAACCATGGGTTTTGTTATTATAGCGATATTTGTGTCATTTACTCTATCAAGATTTGTATCTTCGTTGCATCTTTCCATTTATGTAATGTCTTCGGATTCTGTTCTCTCGGAGCTAACACTTGCGTTACTCATTTTTCGACCACTTCCCATTCTTTTGATTCTTGAAGATGCATGATAAATAACTTGATTTGTTTTATAACGTACGAATAAAGGTTGAGAAGATCTCTTTATTCACATTTTACATCAGAACGGTTTATTTAGGAGCTGCGGGGGATCATCGCCGACGATGAGATGTACGCAATTCCGAGGCTCGCGCCTTGCTCTTCTCTTTCTCGTCTGAAACCTTCCACTGTAAACCCGAGATATCAGGCACTCGCGACTCACCGTCCTTCTTTTCGCTCTTCTTCTCGCTCTTTTCCTTCTCATCTTCCTTCTTCTCCTCTTTCTTCTCCTCCTTCTTCTCGTCCTCCTTCTTCGGCTCTTCTTTTTTATCTTCGGGTTTCTTCATGCCAGAGTTCGCGTCGGAGGGTTGTGTGGCTTCTGTCTTCTGAGTTCCGTCCAGCTTTGCAGGAGCTGTGGGGGGATTATCGCCGACTGCGACATCTTCGTAATTGTCTCCGCCATCGGGTGCAGCGCCGTCCTTCTTCTCTTCCGGGACTCCCGCCTTGCTCTTCTCTTTCTCGTCTGAAACCTTCCACTGTAAACCCGAGATTTCAGGCACTCGCGCCTCACCGTCCTTCTTGGGCTCCTTCTCTGGCTTCTGCACGCCAGAGCTCGGGCTGCAGCAGCAGCGACGACGCCCTGAAACAACCAACAACAGTGAGCATTATGTGAGCAGGGACAGTACAAAAATGAGTCGTCGTTGAATGCACGGAGCGCAGACACGGCATAGTGAATCGTCGCGATGCCCTCGGAATGCGGGCTCGCAGCTCACGCTCTAAGGCGGATCGTCTCCGCGGACGCCTTCTTCGTCCACCGCCGCCTCCTCCTCCGCCTCCGCCGCCGCCGCCTCCCCGTCCGTTTGGACCATCGAATCGCGGGTCCGGGTTGACCCCTACCAAGACATCAAAGGATTGCCATCCCTGAGCGACTCCTGCGACAGTCAAAGCCGTGTGGAGGCGTAGATCGACGCGAGCGTCTATTCTTGGTGGACCTGCACCTCCAGGATTTTGAGCTACGAATCGAGCAAGGAATATGTTGCTCTGCGGCCCGAATTGAACTGCTTCCATGCTCGTTGAAAAATGGAATGCGTAGGGATTTGTCTGCTTATGTTTTGCGAGTGTTAGACTTAGACAGTCAAATGCGGATCTCGAAGGAGCGCTTCGACCTCAACCTCCTAAACGAGCTCAGAGGACGAAGTGTTGTTCCGAGAGAAGGCGACCGTCGTGAAGAAGCGTCGCTCGAAACCGAAACAGCAACTGGGGAGGATCGAGTCGCCTGGGTCGAAGAAGAAGTCGAAGGCGAAGACGTCGCGTGTGCGGAATGCGGCAACCACGATCGACCCAGCGAAGAGGTCTCCTTCAGTGGGTTTCCGCTTCTGAAGTTTCGTTCTCTATGTGCATTGCAGGCGGAGGCGATTTCGAGTGACACCGGCTCCCAGGAATCGATTGACATTCGCGGATCTCCTTCGCCGGATAAACTGTTGACGTCGGCAGAGGCGCTTGTCGACGGCACGAAAAAACTGCGCTTGGCCGATGAAATTACGATTCGAGAGAAACGCGCGAAGAGGAGAGGTTTATTTCGGTTTTGTGAATTGTTAATGTTCGGAATGTTGCAGGAGAGAAGTCGCCGGAGAAAATGCCTGAAGTGAAACACGATATCGCGGATTATCAGCTGAAGAATTGAGATGCAGAGAGATACTGAGATACAGAATGAGTGGGGATTAATCTTTGCGTGTTGGATGTCGTCGTCGGCGAGCTGACAATGAGTGACTTGTAAGTAGTCTGGCGGCGTTGTCGCTTTTCCCACTGCGCAATAGTCAGCATCCGGTTGTCAGTGGATAAACTATTGTCGTAATTTGCGCCATTGGGAGTCTGGTAGGCTACGGTGGTTTCGACAGTATATATTTGGTCTGTGGTCGTGTCATCTTCCGAGATCTTGACTACACAAAAAAAATCCCCGAGTTGCCACTCGGTTTTGACAATAGTTGCAACGATCGAAGATGCGTTCTTCGATCGTTGAAAAACATCAACATGTGTGAATTTCTCGCATCGTTTTTCGTATTAATTTAAAGAAGACAGAAACGGTCTTTCGCATTCGGATCTTCAATCATGGACTCCGTGAGCGCCAACTTCTTCGTCGGCGTCCTCCGCGCGCTTCCGATAGACTTCGTCCACGAAATCACGCCGCGCTTCGACAACTCGCGCTTCGGCCTGGAATCGCGGCGATTCGCGGCGAATTACCGATGGCGCTGCCTGCATTTGTGGCATGCTGACGGCGAATTGCGATATCGCGTGTCGGAAAAGCCGGAGGATTCCAACAACGAGCAGCCGGTGGATGTCGAACAGTTCGGTGAACTCGCCGAGCTCCAGTTTGATTCCATTCAGTTGCTTGGCGGAGACAGAGAGATGGGACAAAGGCGCTACGGGCCGGGCTGGGTGAAGGAAAGCGACGAAAATGCGATCATCAGCGTCATCCAGAAGAGCGCGATTGCGAAATGCCACGTGGAGATCAGGGATTACGGCGATTTCACTTCGCGACACTTCTTGGAGCCGATTTTCGACCGAATCACTGCGCTGGACTGCTCGGCAATGGGATTCGTGTCAAACCCTGACTACTATTGTACCCAAAAGTTCGAATCGTTTCTCAAGGATTTGGCGCAGAACGGGAAACTGAAGAAAGTGAAACTGAGCATTTGCGTTTTCGCCGATCCCAGCGTCCACTTGTCTCTGATTCGATGCTGCCGTGAATCTATGATTTATGACTGCAGAAATTCTTTGGAATTTGCAAAAAACCGAATTCGCGAGCTGCTCGCGCTAGCGGAAGAGAGGCGCCTGGAGCCGTGGAGTGCCCTGTACTATCCGCTGGTAACGATTGACAGTCACTTGCTGCCCGACGTCTTCGTTTCTGAGGGATTCGAGAAGCGACCAGGGAACAAGTGGACGCACACGCGGACGCCAATTTACACGAAAACCGTCGGAGGGATCGACGTAAACTTCTGGTCGAGTGGCGTCGTGTTCCAGTGCATCGCTATTGGATGCGATATCACTGACGTAGATCCATTTACGCGCATCCCTCTCATTTTCTATGCCAAAACAGATGAGATGAGCAGGCGCCTCGATGAAAGAAAGAAACAGCGACAGAAAAAGAAGTTCAAAGGACGCAAAATTCGTTTTCATCGCTTCTATTAATTGCCGTTATAATTGCCGCGCTTCATTAATCGTAATTAACTAATCTATTGATCTAACATTTCCATTATACTCGTTTTTTGACCACTTCGCATTCTTTTGAAAAGATGCATGCGGTAAATATATAACTTGTTTTATTTATTTTTTGTTTGTTTTATAATTTATTTATTACGCGTAAAGGTTGAGAGATCTCTTTATTCACATTGCACATCAGAACGGTTTATTTAGGAGCTGCGGGGGGATTATCGCCGACTGCGACATCTTCGTAATTGTCTCCGCCATCGGGTGCAGCGCCGTCCTTCTTCTCTTCCGGGGCTCCCGCCTTGCTCTTCTCTTTCTCGTCTGAAACCTTCCACTGTAAACCCGAGATTTCAGGCACTCGCGACTCACCGTCCTTCTTTTCGCTCTTCTTCTCGCTCTTTTCCTTCTCATCTTCCTTCTTATCTTCCTTCTTCTCCTCTTTCTTCTCCTCCTTCTTCTCGTCCTCCTTCTTCGGCTCTTCTTTTTTATCTTCGGGTTTCTTCATGCCAGAGTTCGCGTCGGAGGGTTGTGTGGCTTCTGTCTTCTGAGTTCCGTCCAGCTTTGCAGGAGCTCCGGCTGGGGGCGCACCGGGCGCTCCAGGCTTCGCCGCTGCCGGTGGAGGCGCTTTCTTCTTTCCGCATTGCGTCACGGCGAACAGCGCAAACGACGCCATTGCGACGCTTTGCGCCACCACGATCATGAAATCCTGAAGAATACGCGAGTGATTAGCGGAGAGAGGAGGAAGACGCCAACCTGGTTTTGGAGCATCGGAGCGACCGACCGGTAAGTTTCGGTGAGCGGTACACAAACCGACAGCCCGCGTTCGACTCGCCTTAAATAGCGATGGGGAGCGTCTGGAGCGCGCCAGACACGAGAAGAAGCTTCACAGACGCAGTGACGTGGAGAGTGGAGACGCTGCAGCAGAAGACGCTCCCACTTCTTCCGTTCATTTCACCGTCTTCTGAAGTCGTTTTCGATGTGTTCGCTCGATTCAGTGGCGGATTCGATTTCCTCGGGCTCTGTTCTGGACTCGGACGCTTTCCTCGGGTACAGCGACCTCTCGTTGATCTGTTCCGATCGCGATTCGGTCGTTTCTGAAACGAAGACCGCGCTGAGTTTCTGTGATTGGGAGGATTCTGATGATATATCGGTTTACTACGTCGAAGACGAAGAAGACAACGTCGAATTGGAAACGAACGGATGCTTTTCGGTTGATTCCGTGCGCGCTGAAGAGTTTCCCCGAGAAATGGTCGGCGCAATGGCCGCGCTGGACGAATTGGACTCGGAACTTCTGTCGACGGAGAGCGAATTTGAAGTTTGTTCCGTTGTAAGTGACTACGAGTGAGTGATTTCACTTATTTGCATTGATTGATTTTGGATCAGTTTTAGGAGTGCAGCAATTGAATTGAAGCTGAAGAATATTCGCCTGGCAGGCAAACTCATGGAACTCAATTCGCTGCGTCAGTCTATGAACACGAATTACGAAGACATTGACCGCGAGCTGACTGCGGCCGAACAATCGCTGAAAGATCTCTGTGATTTAGTCGATGACATTGGTGGAGTCAGGAAGTCCCACAGAAGCAACAACGAAATCCTCTACGATCGCGAGCTCCTTGGAAAGACTCTGCAAGAGGTTTGTTTTGCAAATTCTCTAGTTATTCTAGCTGATCTCTTCAGTTTGGCTCTTCTCGATTTCCTGCCGTTGAAAAAACCGTCCATGGTCTTCAGTCGTTTTCGAAGAACGTCGGCACCCTCCGGGCATTCATGGGAGACGTTTTCGCTGAAACAATGAGTCGCGAGTTGGTAGAAAAAGTGGATTCGCTGTCGCTAAACGCTTCTGCGCTCCAGGAAGACTTCACCACGCACGATAAATGTTGGAACGATGGATTTTAATTGTAAATTATATAAACAAATCTATTTATTCAACTCAAACTTTGACGGATTCGTCTCGCGCGGTCCTCAAACTCAAATCGACCGCCGGATTCTTTACTGACGACTTCTGAGTCTCGCGTTCGGTTTCCCATGCGTTCAGAGTTTGGAGATTGGAGCAGTCGCTGCAGAGCGAAACGATCGTCACCGTGACGAGCGTGAGACCAATGGCGACGAACAGCGGGAGCCAAATGATCAGCGCGTGCCTGAAAAACGAGGATCACATGAAGGAGAATATATTGATGAATTCGCTCACTTTTCGAGCCAATGCGGGACGAATCGATTCTCAGCGGACAGAGCAGAAAGACGTTCATCGGTCCAACCTGAAATTCAAGGATGAACCGGAAACGAATAATTCACTCACAGAGCACTCCGAATGTCCGAAGAAAAGAGAGAAAAGCGAATCGCGTGAATCTCGACATTTTCTTTTCGAATGACCGCAAAGCGAAGAAGCGATCGGCGCTTGCAGCGCGCGTCTAGACATGAACGAGCCAACTCCCCCACAGTATGCCCAGCTGTGATGAAGAGTATTTGTTCTCCGCTGACCGGCGCCTCGTTCCGTTGTTTGCCACGTGCATCGTCAAACTCGTTTCGTTTGTCTGGCGGTCTCGAATGTGCGCGGAAAATTGACTCACGACATCGGCATTTCCGGCGACGAATCGCATTTGTCCTGCGGCTTCACTTCCACATTTATGATCTCCTTTTTTCGCTCGTTTCTCAGCTCCGCAGTGAAGAAAGCGCGAAAACCGCAAAAACCGGAAAGCGATCGGTGTAAACACGCGCGGGTGATTCATTAATTATGCATTTTGGGCGTAAAACGTCCTCGACTCGACGAGGTCGTGTCGCGCGACGAAAATCGTCTCCGAAGATGACGTCGAATTTCCACTTCAAATTCGATCTAATTTGCGCGGTCAACCCGTGAAGAGGCAGGCAGGCGAGTTGGGCGAACTGCTGAGTGTTTCCGTGAGGGTTACGGTAGCAACAACCGGTGGAAGTGAACTGTCACGTGGAGCAAGGGGGAATTCTTCGAGTTGATCGACCATCGGGGGCGAGTGTGATGTCAGCTGCGTAATCTTATTGTTCGATCTATCGAGCGACGCTTGGGAGAAACAAATAAATTGACAAAAATCGTCATTTTGACGTAGAAAAAGGATTTCGGGTTGGGTGTGGCGGCGGGCGTTGTTTTGTGGTCATTAACAGCGAGAATTTGGCCAGAAAAGAGAGTTACGATCAGATAGCACAGTAATGAGTCAGTTTTTACGCTATTGACGGTTAGGTTCGCTCTACAGCGTTGTTTTCACAGTCCGCATTCCATCCTGCATGCGGGCATAAGCCTCTCGCTGCGAGACCATTTCCTAGCGCAAATATTTGATTCTCGAGGGTTCGAAATATCGACAAACTTTTGATTTCCGTCCTCTCCGTTCGCAGAATCTCTCGTACGTGTCCTTCGTTTGCCCCCGGAGACAGGAATTCGTGCCGAAAATATGCTCTTCTGACTAATGGCCGCATTCCTCCTCCTTCTTTGTCGCCTTCTCGATCCCACAAGCCGAGGACGACGTGAGCTGACGTGCGAACGACGCAGAATTCCTTTCAGCTCTTCGGATCGGGCGGAAGCGGTGCGCGTCGACCCTTTGTGATGCTTCTTCGACTCATTTCTGCACCGCGATTACTAATTGGCACTTGCGACATTCCGCGAAGCGACAAAAACGCGAAAGTGAGTCAGAAGCGCGGGTCTCCTTGAAGATTTCGAGTGCGGCTAAGTGGCGATCCCATAAATTGTGCAACCGCCGACCGGAATCCGCGCTGCGCGTGGCGGGGTGTGTCTGCAAGCAGGCGATGAGTCAGGCCGGGGAACTCGACGAATTTGCGCAAATTTACGAGGGGAGGGGCGCGTTGTGCAGCTGCTTTAAAAGGTCGGAATTTGCATTTCGAAACTCCAAACTCTCCATCGTTCCATCATCGTTCGCTAATTAGTCGCGTGTCACGTTGAGGGGCGTCGTGTCCTCCCCTCCGCTCCTACACCCCGAAGCTCCTCCTTCGGTGCGTTACGTAGCCGGCAGTCTCTGCGCTCTTTGATATAAAATCGCCCCGAGCGAAGCACCCGGGTCGCGTCTGTCCGCGTCTGTCGCATTTTTCCGATTTCCCCGTTTGCAGAAGACGATGATCCATCCGATCAATATCCCCGAGGACCTCATGGCCTCGAATCCAAAGCGCGAGCAATTCCTCCAACAGCGGAGACGACCGACGCTCACGTAAGCGCCCCTCCTACAGCCGCTTTATCACAAAATGCGCGGATTTCAGCTACACGCCCGATGGCCGACGAATGGTGGACGGTCAGCCGACAACGCCGAACGAGCCCGGGAAGATGTGGAACGACTTCTTCCTGCGCTCCATCACCAGATGCCTCGTGGCGGATTCAGAATCTGCGCCGCAGGACCAAGGAACGCTGCTCGACGTTGTCGATCTTTCGCCTTCCGCTCCTCCGCACACTTCCGACGACGACGACACTCCTGACTCACCTCCGCCCTTCAAGCACCTCGTCTCCTCAATCGCCTCTTCGACGCCGCCGAATTCCCGAAAGTTCGGACACAAGAAACTCGCGCGCACGGAATCCGTGAACAGCGACAAGAGCAGCGAGGGTCACTCCTCCTCCGACGACAGCGATTCGGCGTTCCGCGAGATGCAAGCGGACATGAAGCGCCAGGGAAAGCAGCCCGTCTCCAAACAAGATTCCCTGATTGTCGACCTGAAATCGGTCTCTTCCAACTTGTCGCCTTGTTGTTCAGGTCGGTCTAACAAGCGTGTTTTTGTAATCCAATTAGTTGTCACTTTCAGTCGATCAACTGGAGCATGAAAAGTTGAAGGAGTTTGTACGCTTCGACTTCGAGCACATCAACCTCTTCGCCTGCGACAAATCCTCGCGCCGCAAGTCCGTCATCCTCATTCCCTCCTCGTAAGTCACGTTTCTGCGTCTCCCCTCGTCCGGTCGGGAATTTCTCGACCGATTTGCGCGCCTCACAAAGCGAAAAACGAAATTCTCGGCCCGACGACCGCTGCGCCTCGAGTTCCCGCACTAAGACAGATTTCTAGAATCGGCAGACGTATTTGGGTGAACAAAACGTGCCTCGATCGATGCACCGGCGTCGAACTCTCCCCGAACGCCGTGCTGCACTCGTGCAAGGCGACGCAGAAACCAGAACTCCGTTTCCACGTCTCCAGCGTCGCCACGTCGAACAATCAGCTTCTGATCGACGTCTACGTCTTCAACACGTTCCCTCAGCAACTGCGCTTCCAGGTAATCGCCTCTCCGCTCCCGACGCGCGCAATCCGGAACTGCGCCGTGATTTATTTCTTTGTTTTTGCGTCGTCTTGTACATCTGTTCTCGTTTGCAGACGTATCTCCACGCCCACTCCGTCCGCGGACGAGTCATCGGCCCGAAGATCATCTCGACGGCGCACGAATTCGCGATTCAACCCGTTCAAGGTGAGCAGCAGGGGCGACAGGAGGGAGGGAACACGTTTTCCTGATGACAAAATTAGGCAGTCTGGCCTTTATTGATTGGAAACATCTGACCTACAGTAACCTCAATTGATTGCAGACAACAACGTGCGTGTGGCGCTCGACCTCAACGAGGAACTCCGCCAGTCCTGCGAGGCCGATGGCAGCTACCTGATCGTCACGCTCATGGGACGCATCCTCCACTGACCGCCGCCGTCCGCCGCTCTCCCTCGCCCGCCTTTCCTTCCCTCTGCTTTACTCTCCTCCGGCTAATCAACCGCGATCTCCATCCCCGAACATTTCTTCGACCTCGCGAAGAAAGCTACCGTATATCAATTGTATTGATAGCCCTCATACCGTATCCGTTGTCTGCAGAATCAAACTAATGTATTGAAATAAACTTTTCATTGCAAAAGGCGCGAGCGAGATGCTCGGCGGGGCAGCGGAGGTGATAATGATCGCGCTGTGCCGCTCGCTTCGATCAAGATAAGAGGAGGGAAAGTGAGAGGTCGTGCAGGTTGGCGCGGTGACGTCACAAAGGAACGTCGATGTCGCGCGTTTCGTTAAAACTTTAGAAGAACGCGTCGACGTCACGAGAAAAAGTAAATAAAACAGATTTATTGTGGTTGTTTTGTTGCTTCCAGTCCACGACGGCGGCCTGGCGGCGTCGTTGCTATTCGCGACGTCGAAACCGGGCGACGCGACAAGGAGAGTGATTTGAGTGAACGAGTTTGCGGCGCTAAATTGGCGTTCGGCGCTAATTTGAGAGGATTCTGATTAATTGGTCGGCGAAGAGGACGAAAATGTGGTTGGAAACGTGAAAAACACTCAGAAATGACGAATTGGCCGAATTGGAGTTGGAACAACTGATCTTTGCGCGTTATGAGTGCATGTGGCGAAGAGGAAGTTCGTCAAAGAAAGTGCATCAAGGAGGGAGATGCGATCGGCGCACTTCCGATCGTTTCTCTCAACTGGTTTCTGCTGCCGAAAACTGCAAAGAATTGACGGAGACAATGATTTTTGTGCTGATGAGAGTTGTCACGTAACTGTCACAGTTTACGGTAGCAGTGAAGTTGCGATCGTTTTTTGAGATCCAAATTTTAGCAAAATGGAATTTGTGCTATGCAACGTGCTGCTGCAAAACTTTTACCAAGCAGCGAGATGTTCTGATAGTGGTCCCGCAACGACAGGTCTGAAGTCACAATGAGTACAACCAGCACAGGAATAGACGCAAAACGTTGGATTTTCATAATTTACAAGCCAACCCCAGTTCGATTCCGCTTTTCTGGATTTCATGACAAACGACGACATTTCGTAGAGCGACTTTACATTTCCTGGAAACTTTGTTCGATGAGCGCATTTCTGCAAACAACGATTCTGCTGCAGTTCGCTGTTTTCGCACAACGCGGAAACTGAACTTTGTAGCGAAAATTGAATTTTGCTGCGCCCGTCGCGGTCGTTCAACTCGCTCATCAGTCAACAAGCGAAATTTAGCAAACGACAGACAAGCGTCGCAGCGACGACATAATCAACCGGACGTGGTAATAACTAATCGCTCGTTCGTCGACTGCACTGCGATTGGATGAATATCAGCCATATGATCGAGGTGCTCGGCGGTCGAATGATGTCATGCGCGGAATTTTGCGGCGTCAAAATCGTTTCATTAGGTGGTTTGAACCTGTTTCTCATAACTGACATGACCACAACTACTCGTACTCGGTCAGCTGATGGCGAAAGCGAATGTTTTTTGATCAGCTGACGAAGTCGGATCCGGGGTTGACGTTTTTAATCGTTTTTGAAAAAATTGAAGGTGATTTTGAAAAGAACGACGGACGCAGACGATCGAAGAGCGGCAAAGTGACTGAACTTGCCAGGAATAGTTTCTGCCCGACCGATTGTTATGCGTTCACGTGATTCTTTGATTTTTGGCTGTTCGACGATCTCTTTGAGTACACAAAATGGCGATTCTGGTCATACGTAGGTGACGGACAACACAGCCAGAGCTCGAAGGGAATCCCCGTGGAATGCGCTTTCCGAAAATAAGTTGTTATGCGCCAACGTCCAATTAGCGAGTGCGCTTTTTATCGTTCCGGATCATCAGTCTGGTTAATGATTTCTGTGACGTCGCATCGTTAGTCAGCTCGATAATAGATTAGACGACCATCGAGTGGAACCTTTAAAGAGTGCGACACGTAGATACGGTAGAATGAAAGCGATTTTGATTTCGTTTGCAAGGTGATGGTGACGCTCCTTTTTTTTATTCAAAGCAAATAAACAACGCGTGTGCGACGAGAAATCGTGTTGATTATAGTTTCCTGCATCTCTGTGGTTACAGGGCTGAAGCCCTTTGTAGACGTGACCAAAAACGCCTTCAGAACATCAAAAAACACAATTTTGTCACTTCCACGTTGTTTGTGGACCACGAATCGATAGGAAAGACAGCAGAGGGGTTTCTATTTTCGTTTTCCGTCCCTCCAAAACAGGATCACACGCAACGTCACAATGTTGGAAAACAGAAAAGGTGCGAAACGATCGAAGATTCTGAAATCTGACCTCGCGTCGACGCTCTGACGTAGCGTAATTTATGGCCAGCACGGGTGCCTACCGTACCTGCCTGCACGTCCGTCCATGTGATGATCGTGCAATGCAGACCAATTAAAGTTGCCACGTCACAAAGAGTCCTTCGCTGTAAACAGAAGACCGCGACAACGCGCTAATTGCAGTGTTGTGGTTGCGCGAGTAAAGTTCGCACTTGGAACTGGATCGTAATTTGAATGCGCGAAAAGATGATTGTTGTTTTTGAGTCTATCGAGGGGGAGAAAGTGCAAAATGCAAAGTGCAACATGATTCAGAATCCATTATTGCATTTCAACACACAAATAAAAGCTCTCTATTCAATCAGAAGGGCGACAATCAGCGCAAGCAGCGAGCACAGGAATGTAGTCGGCGCTCCGGAAGGGTAATCATTCCAAATATCGTAGTTTGCAATATCTGAAATCGGCGCAATCAGAAGTGTTCACAAAACCGCCCAACTAACCCATGTCGGGATCATCAACGTGGACTGCTGGCTTCAGCGGCTTCGCGGTAGTTTCCGCCGTCATGTTGGTCGCCGTCGACGGAGAGGTGTTGGAAGGAGATGTGCTAGAAGAAGAGATGTTTGAAAGAGAGGTTGACGCGATGGTCGTCTTCTGTGGTGCAGTCGACTGCACGGGTTGCTCGAGATCTTCTTGTACGTGTTTCTGGAAAACGAAAATTGGCTGCGGGCGGCAGAGATAAATCAAACCTGTGTGTCTCCCATGTTGTCATCATTCTGGAATCGCTTGATCACAACTGCATCTTCTGGGTCAACAGCAATGCGAAACGAAGATACAGAGATGTTCCTGAACGCAGCGATGTATTTCTCTTCTCCTATGTGTGAAATGAGTTTGTCACCACCAAGAACAATCTGAAACGAGTTGTCAACGTCCACCAAATGCGTTCTCACCTTCGCCGAGATCGTATTCTCGAATTCCACACTTTTCTGATAAACAATCGCATCGAACTGGACTGCGCGGATAACCAGAGTAAAGTTTCTAAATCGACAGCTACAGAGACCACAACGCACCGACGAAATTTACGCTTTCACGTTCTTCGGTGCGAAAACGTCGTAATTCACCGCAGAACGATGTCCGAACTCTAGGAGCCATCCATCTGAGGCTGACTCTCTTGGCAGAATAGCTGGGCATTGGCTCTGAAAGGAGATAAGAGTAAACAGAATTATAACGTGAGACTCACGTCGAGCGTTCGCAGGGGAGTTTTGTCGAGTGTTACGCCGACAATCAGCATCGAAAGCTGCAAAAAATCTGAAAATTGCGAAATCAAGACGAAACTGACAGAAGACGACTACATTTGAGTTGCAGAAGCGCCATTGTGGAGCGAACCGATCCCACACTTTTCGAATCGGGCAAATGCGACGAACCTACGTGCCCGTGCGCTTTTCTTTAAGCCGTCGCTGCACTCGGTCTAGACTGCGCTGCTTTCTCCGTGTGCAAGATCACAACGATCATTAAATCTGCATTTTCCATCAAGGACAAACAAACCTTCTTGATGAGGCAAACGAAAAGAACGATGGAGACGACGACACTAAAAATAAAGATAAAACACGAGCTAAAAGCCCTACAATATAAGCGGAAGGCTCAACACACGAGCTAAAAGCTCTACACTAATGAGCTCAAAGCTCTACAATGATGAAAAAAAATAATGGAAACCAAATCAATGGATAAAAATAATGAAGTAAAAAGGTTTCAAAAATTTACAAAAACTGGCCCGTAGTACACCCAGTACAGGTTGCCGAAGGCGTCCGTGTACTCGCGGACGGCCTGCGTCGTGACTTGTACGCCGTACGGACCGTTGATGTATACGGGACGGTAGTAGAAGCGGACGCGAGTACCGGCGGGGCAGAGAGGCTGAAATAAGAACAATTTGAATAAATACCTAGTTTTCAGTTGACTTACCACTCCGCAGCAATCGAAGATTGGAGGAGGCAGCGGAAGGAAGGCGGCTGGTTCAGGCGCAGCGACCCCTTCTTCGGCTTCATCCTCCTCGACCACACCTGGATCCTTTGATTGATCGACAGGCTGGGAGTCTTCTTCTTGTTCATCCTTCTCGACCACACCTGGATCCTTTGATTGATCGACAGGGTGGGAGTCTTCTTCTTCTTGTGCATCCTTCTCGACCACACCTGGATCCTCTGAATGATCGACAGGCTGGGAGGGTTCTTCTTCTTCAGCGGGAGCGGGGCGCGCCTTGTTCCTCCTCGCACCTCTGCAAATCTCGAAATAGAATACACGTCACCCACAACGTTTCACTTACTTTGTGCCACGGCGCGTCTTCTTCGTCCTGGGTGGCTGGGCACCTTCGTTGTTGGTAGGAGCGGGACGTTGCGCAGCGCTGGTGGGGACTTGGTCGACCGGTGCGTCCTGTGAGGAGCAGCTCGGAGCGACGGTCACTTCGTTGCATTGGCGGGCACGGCGGTGTTCATCCATGTTGGGGAAGTGGTCGACCGGTGCGTCCTGTGAGGAGCAGCTCGGAGCGACAGACACTTCGTTGCGTTGGCGGGCATGGCGGTGTTGATCCATGGTGGGGAAGTGCTCGGCTTCAGTGAGCGGCGATTGGGGCTTGCGAGTGGGGCGTCTCATGTTTGAGCAATTGAAGGTTTCAATGAGCGGAGTTGAACGAGTGACAGTGGTGGGCAACAGCTTTGCTTCAACGAACAATCGATTTCGAAATTCAATCGGCGACGATTTCGAAATTCAATCAACGCGGGCGATTCTTTAGGCCGCCGCCGTTGGCACCGTATTCCACAATGTCGTGTGAGGACCCGATCCATTTGAACGTTCATTCGTGTTTTCTCATTTTCGTGAGCGGTCGTTCTCTAATTTTCGCTGTTTCTCTTCGATTTCTCCACCAACAATTCTCAGAAATCATTTCTACACGCGCAATCGATTTTTGAGAGTTTCTGCTCACTTCTGCGAAGTAAATTTATTCCTCGCAGCTTCGCGTTTTCGAATTCTGGAGCGTTCATGTTCTGGCCTCATCGACAGGTTCTTTGATTTCTCCACCAACAACTGGCAGAATTCGTTGCTGCGGAGTCTCCAGCGCGCGCATTCTCTGAAACATTGCAGCCGTGAAATGAGCGCGACACCAAGTGGTGCTTCAGGGAAGGTGCCGGGTTTGCGGATGAAGAGATAGATGGCGACGACGGGAATGGAGCACACGGAGAGCATCGTCCATCCGAGGGTAGCCACGCTTGGTATTTGTAGTTTGCGATTTTCTGGCGCATGGTGCAGGAGGATTGCGAGAATCTCATCATGCTGTGCAACGTAACGGAGAAGGGAATAGCGAAATGCGCACAATATTGGCAGCTCGAAGTTAACGAATCGAAGACCTACGGTGACATTGAAGTCAAGAATGCAAACGTATGTGCGTTTCTTGGGCATTTTATCTGATTTAAGCCGTTTAGGTTGGACCGCTGAGTCAGCAGGATCCAAACGTGCGCCTGACAACAATTGTATTGAAGTGGAAAGACAACGGCAAGTCGAAGGAGCGCGAAGTTCGTCACTTCCAGTGGCTGGGTTGTCCTGATCGCGGAGTTCCACCCTGTCGCCTGACCACCACGGAGCTTCTCTCTCTTGTCCAAGGAACGAGGAAACCGATTATCGTACACTGCTCCACCGGCATCGGTCGCGCCGGCAGCATCGTCGCCATTGAGCATCGTCAAACGGCTTCAGTCGGCGCTTCCGTGCGAGGCGATGGACCCTGAAGGAGCTGTGCAATCAACGGCATTACTGCATTCAAACCGATCTGGTTCGTTCCATCGATTCGTTCTTGTTGTTGAAGCGTTCTGTTTCAGCAATATCTCTTCGTGCATCGAATTATTTTCTCTACTTCTTCGAAAAGTACCACGTGGCCGACAACTGTCCGGAGCTCCTTGCGAAGTACAAGAAATTCGTCGAAAAGCTACAGCTTGATTTACTGAGCAATTGTGATGTCAGGGTGGATAAACGATTGGTCAGAATGTGTGATTTCGGAAGACATAACTTGTTTGAATTCACTCGAACGGAAGCGAGTTGTAGGTTAGCTCCTCGCGAATCTCCACAAAGACGCCGCGCGGAATATCGTCTTCTACTTCACTAAGGCGCGCGAAACGTTCTACCGGAGCGAGAAACTCTGGCCTGGCCGCCTACCTCGAGCAGTTGAAAGCGGAACAAGGCGTCGAGATCAAGCTGAACAAAAACACGATAACGAGGCGCTCAAGTATCTCTGCCTCCAGCAGCACGGCATCAGCGTGTCGAAAGCGAGCGCCTCTTCGCCTACGTGCGCTCGCTCGCTCCGCACGACACGACGGCGATGGCGGCGTTGACGGAGGTGCGGCGGCTGATCCTCCACATCCGCATCACGCGGCCGATCTGGCGGAGCAGGAGCTGCTGCTTGCAGCAACGAGCGAGTGTTGGAGTTAAGCGCAGCCTCAGGACTAAATTCTCCAGTTGAGCAACTGTAATCGGTTTGGTGCTCACAGAAGGATAAATCAATATACAAACGCTGATTTCGTCGCTGATTTATTGAACTCTGACGCTCGCCGTCTTATTTCCAGAGAAAACATCTGGTGCAAACAGAGCTTTGTGGTTTCCTTTCCGAGCGACGGTTGGGACGCGAAGAAACAGAACGTTGTCGAATTTGTTGGAGCCCCCTCCATCCGACAAATTTCAGACGCATTTTCGATCGAGACAACGTTCGAAATCCTAAAAACGAAATATTTTTTAACGCAAGACGCGTTTTATTTTTTAAAAGAAGAAACAAAAAATAGAAGATAAAACAACGGATCTAAAGAGATCAGGCGGTCGGCATCGCAGCCTACGGCTCGTTGGGAGGAGGAGCCTGATGTCCAACGTACGGCTCCGGGTACTTCTGATTGGGGTCGCGCTCCGAGGGATGGATGGGTGGGTTGATGTGGGAGAGCGCCGGATCGAAGCTTCCTTCGATCGCCTCGATGTCGCGGACGTATCCCGGGTAGCGGCGGCGCAGATGGTACGGGTACTGAAACATTCCGATGTCAGAGTGCAAATTCAGAGTTGACTTACCACCCAAGTGACGTCGTCGGGCGCGGCGATGCACGTGACGTGCTGCACACGAAGAATCGTGGGCTTCGGGATCCTTCGCAGTCCGAGCTTCTCTTCGAAGAGACGGCGGGGGTTCGGACCCAAAACCTGGAATGAACGGTTGTTGCAGGAAGTAGGCCTTGGTTACTACCTCCAACTCGTCTTGGTACTGCACACGCAGCTGCTGCTTTTCCTCCTCAGTGAGCTCCTTGGGTTGCGCAGACGGGTCGTCAGCTTTCCACTGCTCCTCCTCCACAAACGCTCGAAGACGAGCGATGCGGTCTGCACGGGACTCGGTCAGAGCGACATCGCGCATCTGCACGGCCAAGTTGTCCAGTTCGGCGTGAACTTCGTTGGCGGCTGAAGAGAGCACTTGAGAACGAATACAATGATTGACATACCGGACTGCTGAGGCTGCTGAGGGACGAGATAGGCGTAGCCCAACTCGTCGTAGTGCACGTCATAACCCTCCGGAGCGATGAGGTGACCTTCCGCATCGTAGTAGCACTGAATCTCACTTGCGTCTTCGACAGGCTGCTCCTCAGCTTCAGGCGCAGCTTGTTGTGGTTCTTGTTCTTCCGTGCACAGCGGCTGAGCGGGATGCTCGTGCTGGACGTCTTGCGGCTGTTGCGAAGTGGTGGGGACGATGAAAGCGTTGCCGGCTTCATCATACTGCAATTCGTAGCCTGGAGGAGCGATGAACGTCCCGTCCTCGTCGTAGTGGCACTGCGAGCGAAGGAGTTCTTCGCGAGCGAGTTCTCCAGGTGTGGCTTGTCGCTCGAGTTCGGCCACCGCTTCGTGCTGTTCCACGTACGGGAACATGAACGTGTCACCACGCGCGTTGCGGTAAAACGCGTGGCCCGGTCGGGCGGTGATGGTTCCATCCGTGGCGTGGAACGCGCCCTCCGCATCGTAGAAGCCGCCGTCTTCATGGTACAGCGGGACGAGGGTTCCTTCATCATCATAGTACCCAGCAGGAACAGTGCCGGTGGGATTCATAATTGCACTGAAAGGTAATTCGACTGAACAGTGAACGGAGGAAACAAGGAAACGCGCTCGAGAAATCCATCGATAAATTACTGTAAGCCGACGAGCATCAAAAAGTGTGCATCATCAAGTGAGCACAACCATGTGAGCATCAACCGGGACAGATTCGAAAGCAAAACAAAATAATAGAAGTGGCGATTAGATCTGAAGATCTGAAGATGAACGGTGGCGGCGGCATGTGAATGTAACCAGCAGTCAGGAACATTTTCGCTGCGGGACCCTGTCTTTCAAATGAAAACCGGCGTTTTCTCCTCATTGATGTCGAGATCCCTCGGGAATCGCACAACATTTCACCAATCGAATTTATTTGGTGTTAACAGAAAGGTGACAAGAAGAGATCAATTACAAATGAGCGACAGAGTTGTTGCTGTTCATGTGGGCGTTTTCGTCAGAAAGGTGACAAGAAGAGAAATGAGCGACAGAGTTGTTGCTGTTCAGCGTTTGTTCAGCTCACCTTCAGCGTCGGCGTTTTCGTCGGCGTCGCGATGAGTAATCAAACGCGATGTTTGTTTCCTGTTGTTCTAAAAAGTGCTGAGTTTCTCGTGAGTTTTCCTGTACTCGTTGTACTCGATCTATGACCTACAACAACAACAGTCAGTAATCACTGCGCAACCGCGTTGTTGATCTGCACGGCGAATTCCGACTTCGACACGTGTGTGTTGCACAAGTTGATTTCTTCTTCTCTGTTGCGCAAACTTTGACCAGAATGTTGTTGCATTGTGAAACAGAACAAGAATAGTACAGTTTTATTGGATATTAGTAGCGAAAACGCGTCAATTCAGAGCGACAGGAGCGCGCAAATCAGTTGACAACAGCGCTGGCAGCGTTGTCGGCGATTCCGCAGGTGTTTCCGCCGCGGAAGATGCGGAAGTATCCGTTCTCGCCCCAGTTGGCGCCCCAACTGTTCTTCACAATCCAGAAGTGAACGCCGTTCTCGCTACCGTAACCCACGAGGAGCACAGCGTGGTCGGGGCTTCCGGGGTCGCACTCCTCGTGCGAGAGCTTGATGATTCCGCCCGTGTAGCCCATGATCGAGGCTTCCGCGTTGAAGGCTGAAATCTGCGTTGAAGAGCGGGGCGCTGGGGGAACGCACCAACGGAGACACCGCCGTGCGCGACGAGGTACGCGGCGATCTTCGCCTCGTCGCTGCTGAGGGAAACCGCGTTGTTGATCTGCACGGCGACTTCCGACTTGTTGAAGCGGCACCGGTCGTTCACTCCCTCGTACGTGTAGTCTTTCTCCGGCTCCAGACCGCCCATCGTCTCCACGTCACTGAAAAGAGCCAGAATCAACGGGGATTGGCGGTTGCAGCCTACGCCATGGCTTGGATCGGCCACCCGCCGCCGCAGCCGAATTGGTCCTTGGCGCAGTCGACGATCTGCTGCTCGGAGAGCGAGAAGAGTTTCCCCTTCTTCACCGCGTACACGGATTCGATGTTCGCGGCGGTGGAGAACGCCCAGCAGCTGCCGCACTCCTCCTGGTTCTTCACGCCGGTGATCGCGTGGTGATCGCGCCAGTCGAACGCTGTCGGGAGGTCCTGCGCGTTGTCGGCTTCCTCAGCCGCCTGGGGCATCGAGTGCGGCTTGTTCGAGGCCAGGAGGTCCTTGTTCATCAGTCGCGTCTGCAAATCAGTCAACTCGACTCCTCTCCGGAGCCAAATCTCACCTTTCTGAACTCCTCGCGGGTCAAATCGCTGAATTCGTCGACTCCGAAGACGGCGCTTCCCTTCTCCTTCGCGTTGCGCGCCTTCGCGAGTCGCAGATTCTCGACGAAGATGCCGAATCGCTTCGCTTGTTCGGAGGGATCCGCGTACGTCTTCTGGTGCTTCGTGAGGAACGTTCCCCACTGGGAGAGCTCCTCGGCGAGCGAGTGGAGACCGAAGACGGCGGGAAGGAGGACGAGGAGGAGAGGGAGAGAGGAGAACATCGCTGATGTGGTGATGGGGACGAGCGCGGGTCTCTTTTAAACGAAGCTGAGAAGTGTTACTCGATGACACACGAAAGGCGATTCCGGAGAACAAACAGGAGATAACGAACTATTGTTTGATCCGTGCTGATCGCTGTTTTGTAAGCTGTGCACACTGACAGTGAAATCGAAGCATTTGTTGTTTTCTGTTTTCCTGTTTTAAGTCACACGTGCGATGCAAATTATTGATAACGTGCAAACAATTGTGGCTTATGATGAACTGGCATCCGCTCATCGAAATCAGCCTTTATGATGACAGAATAGAGTATGCCAAAAGGCTTTAGCGATTCCTCAGTGCTCATCGAAGATCTGAATTCAAACTGCGACAGGATCGTAGATGTTGACTGTGGTTGGGACTATTCTCAAGGAAACTTCGGACGAACTTCAACACGACGTGCTTCCGACGGTCGCGTCCTTCGCACCGGAAAGCATTTGGGCCCCAACGCTCAAATGGACACAATCAAATGGTTTTCAAATGGTTTTTCAAACTGGACCGGATTGGGCATAACGAAGCAGACCCGGCGTCGCTTGACTTCGCCGCGCGTCAAATGAAAACGTCGAGGAGCTTTTCCTCACGGAGCATGAAGAGTCGACTCCGTGGCAAGAAGTGGAAACTCGCCGATTTACATTTGAGATTTCGCAAATATCGCCTGTCGTGCGACTTTGCGATTATCAGTTTTTCGTGGAACGCGCGCTTGCGGACGAACTGAATTTTCGGTAGTTTTTTGAGTCACTCGGTGCGATGAAAATAATTAAATAATTGAAAATGTAAAAAACAATGGTTTATGATTAACTGAAATCCGCTCATCGGCATCAACAAACGATCATGATGCTCAGGTGTTCGCAACCGCGATTGTGAACTTCCTTGCCGATCATTTTCCGCATGAAAAGTCGTCGATTCTCCTTCACGAACAAGAAAATGTCCATGAATTTGCTCTTGCAGAATCTCTCGTATCGCCGACTCACTTCTTCCATCAACTGCTCACTCTCCGCCACAAACGCAACGCTAATCTGAAATTGACCTTTTTGGGAATGTTCTGCGCGGAACAGGCGCTTTATGAATGCGTGCAACACAGCTGGTGGACAGCGGTAGCTTTGGTCCTCGATGAGCACCATGTTCGCTGGTCCTTCCCGCAGCCACTTTTCCAGGAGGATCGCGCCGCTGGCGATCTTTCTCACAATGAACTGCGTTCGCCTCCACGCCGCATTCTGCTGCTCCACAAAACGGTCGAGATGCCTGTGGATGAAATTGAATTCCTCGAAGGAAACCGCGTAGAACCACGTTCCCTCTATCCACCCTAGCAGGATTTTGCCGTTCGCACAGAATAAGGGCACCGTGGCTTTTAGATATAACCACGGCCCGTTGGAGTGCGAACTAACCCAATCGAACATCGCCGCGATGTCAGAATCGAGCGGTTTCAGCTTCGCCTCATACTTGTGGCTGTCGCCTTGGAAAACGAAGACCGCCTGAATTCTCACGTCCTCGCTATTCGGACGATTCTGCATGTCCGCCAATGTCCAGAAGTCATCGTTCCGGAGCTTCGCATCTCGAAAACCGTACACCCACAGACCTCTGAGCGTGCCGATGAAGAGGTCGATTTTCGTCTTCTGTGTAGAGGTTGGAAACGTCCAATCGCGACAAAAAGTTGGCTCTGCGCATGGACATCGCGGGCCTTTCTGACAACAGTTCCATGTGGCAGAGACCGCTTTGCGAAAGTCAACGGGAAGTTGATCCATTTTCCGTTTGATCGAGTGATTGCGTGGTCACGTTTATACGACCGAAGTTGCGAGTTGCGATGCTGCACAGAGGTGCCAGTTTTCGAAATTTCACATCTCGAGCTGCAATGTTTCTGTGCTGCCGCTGCACCGTTGTGGGCACGAGATTTACCAAATCAAGTACAAACGAGCCACGCCATTTTCAAATACTGAAACGCTTCTTCAAATCTGCGGTGGCCGCATCATCAGCGAGCTTTGGATTTCTGCGATATAACGGTAACGATGAAATCAACGCGTCACCGTTAAATCGTGGAGAGGAACGTTCTCAATGTGTTCGATTTGAATCGTGCTTCGATGCAAGTTATTCGGCCATCAGCATCGGTGACAGTTGGCACTATATTCACCCTTTCATCAGGGAAATCTTCTCAGGAACCTCATTTCCATGCTCATTGTCAGGTTGATGCGTTTCACCACTGACCACTCGTCGTTCACTGATTCTCACCAGCAACGAGCGAGTGCGTCGTGTCGTTTTACACTCAAAAAGGGGCGCAAAATCGTACCTCGCTATCAAAAAGGCCCCGACGGGCGATCGATGAGCGGAAGAATGTCCGCCAAGCGATTACATCGTCGATCACACTTCCTTATCGCTGTCGCCCAGCGACGAAAGATTATCCGACTACCGAATGCTGCGAGGCGGACACAAAAGAGAATACACACAGTGAGTAAACGAGCATTTCCCGCGATTCCGCCGCATTTCCAGCTTATCCCGGCTCTCCACACCCCAGGAATCTCGTTCAGCGTAAGAATCGCGCTGTGGCACTCCGATGAAGCCATAAACGCACAAATGTTTTACGATCTGCTTGCACGGGAGGACAACTCTTCTCTCGCTTATCGCGGCGGCGATTCCGAGCAGCGCAGTCATTCGGATTCGACTCGACTCTGCAGATGGCAGCGCTCGTCGTTCTCCTCGTCACGGCGCTCGCGCTCGCCACCGACGCCTTCAAGATCGGAAGCCCTCAGGATGATCTCGTCACCAATATTCCCGGTTTGCTCTACGACGTCTCCTTCAAGACCTACTCGGGATATCTTGACGCCGGGAAATACGGACCAACGAAACAAACAGGCTACATGCACTACATGTGAGTTCTCGTGCGATGTCGGAAGTTATCTGATTAATCTAATTTTAATTTTAGGCTGACCGAATCAAAGTCGAACCCCGAGACCGACCCAATCATCCTCTGGCTTCAAGGAGGTCCCGGATGCAGCGGTTTCTCTGGTGCCTTCGAAGAGTTGGGTCCGTTCTACATCAACAAGGACGGCGCCACGCTCTACGAGAACATCTACTCCTGGAACACCAAGGCGAACGTTCTCTTCTTCGAGTCGCCCATCGGCGTCGGCTACTCGTTCCTCGAAGGAACTCCCAACTTCGCTGACGCCAACGACGATCAAACGCTCGAGCAGAACTACAACGCCTTGAACTCCTTCTTCAAGAAGTGCGTTTAATTCTTGTCAGAACAGAAGCTTCTAACCGCCGTTTTTCGTTCAGATTTCCCGGCTACAAAAATCGCACCTTCTACATCTCCGGAGAATCCTATGGCGGCGTCTATCTGCCCATGTTGGGAGCGAAGCTGATGGACGGAATCATCAGCAAGAACTTTGTCAACCCCAACTTCCAGGGAATCGCGATCGGCAACGGCTACATGGACATTGTCACCCTCCAGAACGCGTTGGTGCTCTGGAGCAACTACCACGGCATGTTCTCTCTCAAGTGCGCTCATTTTCAGCTTTCTCCCTACCGTAACCTATTTTTCAGAGACTGGGAAACGCTGAAAAGCGAGCAATGCTGCGGAAAGGCGGCCGGAAAGAATTTTGACGAGTGCGACTTCTACAACAACGCTTTCGACACGAAGAATTGGCTCGATTTCACCGCGAAAGATAACACATGCGGCAAAATTGTAGGCTACCGTATCTCCTCAGTTCGTTGTATTTAATTCTTTTCAGCTCGCCGACGTCATCAAACCGCCTTCAAGGTAACTGCAGTCGCTGTGATTTGCATTTCTAGAATGAATTTCAGCATGGATCAGTACAACTATTACGAGGATTGCTACGATCGCGACGAGCAGTTCGTCTTCAAAGAGGACCGAAGCAGATTCCACCAGGGAAAGCGCGACTCTCTGCTCGCTGCAAAGGCTCGCTATCACAACACCGCTGTTAGCATATATCCTGTATCGCCACCTACCGTAATCGCCCCTTTTCAGAGTGTAATCGACTACAATTCGACCGATTTCGAGTTTGGCTACCCGTGCTGGCAGGCGAAGGTTGTCGCCACGTACTTCAACAAACCCGAGGTGCAGAAGGCGTTCCACATCGACTACGCCAACATCAGCAGCTTCCACGACTGCAAGTGAGTATACTGTAACGAGGTAATACGATTCAATGTATGCGCCTTTAGCAACCCAATCTACAACCAGTACACCGTAACCTACCGGTCAACAAGGCAGTTCTTCCAGAATATGTTCGCTAACGTCCAGGTAGGAGGAGTCGTTCGCACATTCAGAAGCGTCGCATCGTCACTTTCAGAACGCAAAACTGCAAAACTTTCGCGTCCTCGTCTACAACGGCGACGTGGACACCGTGTGCAACTTCATCGGAGACGCGAAATTCATCCGCAGCTTCCTGCAGCCGACGAATTCCCCGCTGACCGAGATCAAGCGGAGTCCGTGGTTCTTCCGCAACACCACCGCCGGATTCGTGCAGCACTACAGCGGCTCCCTGTCGATCGACGTGCTGACGGTGAAGGGCGCCGGCCACATGGTTCCCATGGACCGCCCGGGACCCGCGCTTCAGATGATCAACGCGTTCATCATGGGCGGCGGAAATTACTCCGACACGCACGGAGTGAACATGGCCCCGACGCCCATTCCCCTGAAGACGACTGGCGGCATCGGAAGTCTTCACGCGTCCCTCCTCACAATCGCTGTCGGCCTTCTTCTTTCGTTTCTCTTCATCTAGTAGAGTTAATGGAATAAAGAATTTGCGCTAACGAAATCACCAAAGACAGATCGAAGCAATTCAGAGCAGTTATGTTCATATTCGCTTACAATGAGCTTTATTTTCATCCTATTGATTTCCGGTGCGGATCTGATCCGCACCGGAAATTCGGAAACACCGGAAAAGAATTCGTTGTAATCCCTGATCTCCACGTGGCATTTCGCAATCGCGCTCTTCTGGGTGACGCTGATGATCGCACGTTCGTCGCCTTCTTTCCATCCGGCCCCGTAGCGCCGTAATACGGGGAAATCCGGTACGTATCCACTCTTCATCTCTCTGGCACCGCCACTGATTGTGAGCTGAACGGAGTCAAACTGGAGCTCGGTGAGGCCGTGGAAGTTCGCAAATTCGCGTAATTCGCCGCGAATCTCAGCGATTCCAAGCCGAATCGCGAGTTGTCGAAGCGCGGCGTGATTTCGTGGACGAAGTCGATTGGAAGCGCGCGGAGGACGCCGACGAAGAAGTTGGCGCTCACGGAGTCCATGATTGAAAATCCGAATGCGACTGATCGTCTTTGGCTGCGTTTTCATAAATACGAATAGCGAAATTCACACACAAGTTGACGTTTTTTTTAGAACGGAACGCGTCATGTCTTTATGAAGGATGCCGCCACCAATAAGACTACAATAAAACAAAAGTTCAAATATTTCTCTGCTGCTGACGGCGATGTTTTCGCGAAAACTTTGAAATGAAGTTCGCGGGATTCAAGAATTTCTGCGACGAGTTCGGTGCGGACTTCTTCTTGTCGTCTTCCTTCTCCAACAACTCCGACTGCGTGCGCACGCGATCTGGAGACGCGATGCGAGCCAAGTACAATGGAATGTCCCTTTCGTTGTCGTAGACGATGAGTTGGAACGCTTGGTTTATCATCATCACTTTGTTGTCGCCACTTCGCACAGCTATTGGCCTAAAAGGATGCATGTCACTACAGATCAGATTTAGTCCGGCCTACTCGGTAATGTCAGGCAGATGCATCACGTCCAGGTAGTCAAAGCTCTGAATATTCGTTGTCTGGCGACGTCCGATCACAGGAGACGCCTCGCTGCCGGGGCATCCGAGTTTGCCGAACCCGTCGGGTTGAAAGAGTTTATCGATCGATTCTATGGCTCTGTTGATTGCCAGAGCCAGATTTGTCGACTGTCGGGGAATGTCGGCGAACAGTGGCAAGTATATCGTCGTGATCTTCTGAGGATTATCCTATAACAAACGACTTTGTCGCATGATCAATTAAGCAGCGCGTACATCTCTGGTTGATCGAATCTGTCGAATCAGTTCGCACAATTTCCCGTCTTTCACCTGCGAATTGTCGATGTTCGTTATCAAGTAGACCGACAGGTTGTCACATATGGAGGGCAAAACGATGATGCACCCTCCGCTCAACGCCATGTTCCGAAAAGGCTGCGATTCTCCGCTGTGAATGCGGCACGCGTACACTTCGCTTTCAAAGCCCTCGGGATTCTGGATGAATATTTCTTATTGTGACACATCACGACATCAGATCTTACCTTGAAGTTGATACTGTAGACCTTGTCGCTGTCCAGCATGTTCGTATGAATAGGGAAGGCAAAGTGACTTCCGGTCCATAAAATCGGGCATTTCTGGTTGCTGATCGTCTGCGGATCCTCCTTCTCATCGACCGGCCACAGGCGGAAGGGATTCGTGTCCGGCATCGATTCAATCTGAATAAAACATCCTTTACCAATATTCTGATCTTTCGACTTACCTTCAACGTTCTCCGAATCCAAGACGCGACTTCTCGCTGCACGTCGTTGAACGCGATCTTCACGTCGAACCCGTAGGCCTTCAGCGACATGAACGTGTCGTATTCATAAGACTTCGTGTGGTCGTTGTGCACGAGCACGCGGCGATTCGAGTTGAAACTGCCGGGCTTCGCGGAGAGCTGCGTCGAATGCTCCCAGAGACGGAGGTAGTCAGCGATCGCGGAGTCAATCGTACCGAGTGTCGTCAAACCCTTCGGAAGGATTCTCTCGCGAATCGTCTGTCGACATTGCAAGTCGGTGACTTCGGCGAGGAACGCGAGAACTGCGATGAGCTGCGGCACGCACAGCACCTCGTTCTCCTCTTTACGGTCGCTGATCATAGCGCTGAAAGCGAAATTGCAGAAAAACACGAGAAGCTCTCCACCTACAGAAATATCTCGTAGGCTGATTTTGTCCATAGTTGAATGTACTCCTGCGAGATGAGACCTGCGAGGTTCTGAAGTGTGCTCGCCTCGTGTTTGTCCTCGCGCACGGTGCTTTTCGACTGCGTAGCGTCCATGACAAGCGGAAAATGACTTGTTGTCACATCGAATCGAAATGAGGCGAGTAATCTGACGCGTCTGAAATTTCGCAACGTCTCAATGCGGATTCCGGTTGATCGGAGTGAATCAGAACGCGAAGCAAGAATTGAAGAATTTATTTAATCGCACATCAAGATTAAATCTGCGTGACGACGGCGTCACTTCCGACCTTGAATCCGCGATTGGCAAGCGTCTTCACGACTGAAACCAATTAAAATTCAAACACAAGTTGACGTTTTTTGTAGTACTGAAACTCACAGTTGACGTCATTCATCACGCAGTCAATGCGATTGCACAACAGCAGCATCTTGAGAGCTGCGCCAACGATTTCCTTCTCGTCCTCGATGACCTTCTGCCGCTCTTCAGCTCGCAAATCGTCCATCGGCACTCGTCGCTTCCTATACGCCTTCCGCAGTGCGATGCCGTACTGCTTTTCCACGACAACCAGGTCCATTCCAAGCCATTTCAGTCGTTTTTCTGTTACTTCTCCTAATAATGAATGAATATGATCCATCAAAATAACAGATTCTCACAACTTACGAGTGTTCTTGCCAAGTTGTAGTCCATTGAGGAGATGTAGCACAATCCACGATCCGCCGATGTTCGAATAGATGACGGCGAGAAGAGTATGACCAGAGGGAATGTAGAGGAGGACTAGACTAGCGAGGAGAAAGAGATTCGCATGCAGGAAGCGATCGAAAAGACCCACAATCTTCGTTTCCGGACGAAGATTCGGGAACGATTCATTTCTCTGCGGCGGTATCCACGATAATCGCGATTGTTCGCGCTTCTCCAGCACATCAGGAATGTTCGTAATGCACCAGTCCAACGACTTTGATGCCGAGAACGTCGTGCAATTCACGAGGGTAGTGAGAAGAAGGAGAAATAAGAACAGCCGCATCATTCAAGAAGAAAACGTAAAATAAAGACAAAGAGAAGAAGGCGAGAAAACGATATTTTGAGTGAAATTCGTGTCCGCATTTTCGAGTTTCGAGCGAGTTTTTCAACATATCTTGACCACAGTTGGAACTTATGAACTGGAAGATAATTATTGGCCTGAAGAAATGCGCGTCGACAATCAGAAGACTTCACTCTTCGCTTTCTCTCGAACTCGGCGTTGTTTCATCCATATTTTCGATTAGATGCCGAAGAATTACTTTTATTGTGTGTTATGCTTGAGAAGTGATCTTGGAGCTCTCTGATTTCGTGTCTGCTGTCCAGCAGTGGTGATGCTGTTAGCGCTGGACGGACAGACAAACAGACAATCAAGCGAGACAGCGCTGACGCGACGTTTTGCATGTGCAGATTGCGACATTGGCATTGTGATTTGTGTTGTTGGAGCGACGACCCTGACTGCGTTTGGTGATTGTGTGAATTCGAGCGTCCGTGTGTGTGTCTAAGTAATTGTTCCGTTTTCCCTCGTTTGTTTATCCGTTTGTCATCTCCATTTTTGTCCGCGATTTTGCAGAAACAGAAGAGTCTTTTCATTGGAATATTCGATGTTTCCTTTCAGATTTAATGTAAATATTCTTGTACATAGCTGAAAGCCAGAATAATCAACACGGGTTTCTATTCACTTCACGGTGAGTTTCCCGAAACTTTCGACTTCTCAGCGTTGCAAATCACGTTTAGGCAGAAGCCATGGACGACTTCTCACTATTAACGAACGGGACGCTCGACGCTGTTGGAAATCGGGGAATCGCGATGGAGAACGTGCACGCACTCTCGGATATTCTTCAGATCGACAATGACTCGAAACTTCTGTTTGGCTTCGAGGACGTTCTCAGCGACATCAACATTCATCTGGATAATCGCCAACAGGCGTCTTTGTGGCAGGTTATCGGAAGTCTTCTCCTCTGCATGATATGGATCGTATTCATCTCTTTCTACTTCTCGCGGCTTCTGGCGGCCATCGCTGGCGCCGTCGTCTCGCGCTACATGCGGTGGAGCGGGTGGAAGTGCCGAGTGCGTATTGGGTCGATTTCGGTGTCGGTTTTGGCCGGAAAAATCATGTTCCGCCAAATTGTGGTGATCTCCGACGACATGACTGTAAAGTGCAATGACGGATGGATTATCTTCTCGTACTGGAGGCCGGTGGGGCCCAGAAAGTCCGATGATCAGCAAGACATGTAAGCAACTGGATATCTTTGGAAAATATGATCTTTTTAAATGACAGGAAATCTTCTCGTCTTCACTTATCGTTGAACGGACTGAAAATTCACGTGTACAACCGCCTGGACGTGTACCGGCAAATGGCGCGTCGCTGTGGGTTGGAGAGGTTTCTTAGCGAGGACAAAGAGTGGTCTCCGGGTACGAATTCAATGCCTCTGTTGTCAGAGAGAGAACTGAAGAAGATCGACAAGTGGTGGAACAAGTTCTGGCAATTGACCGGCCTCATCAAGCTCGACATTAGTTCTGGTCGCTTTGTGGCTGGAAATCAGCTAATCCCGACTCTCTTCGTCATTACTTTTGAGAACATGCACTGTAAGCAGACGCATTCTATCGAGTTCTATCCTGATTTTTTTGTTTTAGCGAAACTGCTATTGACCTCGCCGACTTTCAGCGAAGATCGCTTCATGTTCAATATTAGGTCAACAGCCGAACACGTGAAAGTGTCGTTGGTGAAGAATTCAGAATACAAATCGACCCATGATGTCGATCCACCAAGAACTATGGGCCAAGGGTTCGCAATCATTCAAACTGCTTCCGTCAAGTTCTTTTACAGTCAAGACATGTTAGGTATTCGCAGACGCTTTTGCTTCAAATTTTATTCATATTTTAGGCTTTGTGAGATCTTCCGAAGCACAATCGTTGACAGAAAACGTCCCTACCTGGGAGTCGGTTTGGCGTTTTGGCAAGAATACCGTAATCTCGTACGGTCCTTGGGCCGACAATCAGCGACAGTTGCTGTACTCTTTCTTCTTTCCACACGACTACATCGTGGAGCCTGTGACTGAGCTTCCGAAAAAGGATCAACGTCGCATTTACTTAAACCACAATGTACGTATTCTTCTCGAACAAGACGCTGGTATCGACATTTGGTTCATGATTGGCGAAGATCTGAATGCGCTTCATTCTCGAGTGAAGCAAGGATCGTCATTTGAGGTTAACTGGGCTCCTAAATTGCTTCACCATGGTTTAATTTAGTTTTCTATTCCTTGGATCACCTCCGAAGATGGTTTCAGTTCTACAATTACAGGAAATCTATTCTTAGTCGAGACGACCACCTCTATGTTCTACAGAGAGCTCTTTAGCTGCGAGAAATTTATATTCAACCTAACGTGCTATTATCCGCGAATTTTTAATTCGCATCAACAATGGGATTTCAATTTTGAGATGTGGAAAACGAGCGCTTGGATTGTTTGGGACCATAAACGCTTCTTTACGGTTTGTTTGCATGTCAATTATAAGCGAATGAACGACCATTTCTTTCAGGATCTATTGAATGAGTGGACAAAAGACCAAGTAGCTGATTTATGCTCGTTTGTACCGTACACTTGTAACGTCAGCGTCGTATGCAAAGAGAAGTTTGAAGTGATTCTGTTTTTGAATGAGAAGAATTGGATCGACACGAGCTCATCTACCTCGGCTGAAAACTTCCTTGCCGCGATAGTCGGAGGAGAGCTATCCATGAAATTCACCCTTCCCTTCATCGATTTCTCTCCGGAGACTATCCCTGTTAGCTATGAAGTTGAAGCTAAAGATCAACTGGCTCTGCGCGTCCGCGTTCCCTCACAAAGTGCCATGGAACCGGTGATGAAGGCTCTTTCGCAAACGGTTTTCTATCGCTCGTTCGCAACGCCTTCTAACTGCAACGTTAGAATCGCAGATCTTAATAATGTAGGTCTTCTGAATCGAAACCTAACTCTATCGGTGTTTAGGGTTGGTTGGAATTGTGGCGAACAGAAAGAATTTCTGCCGTGTTCCACTATGTTTACCATCCAGTGGCTGGGAAGTATGAATCTGACATTCCAGTGCACGTGATAGAACAGTTCACGCCCGAGAAGGTTGCTAAACCAGCTCAACTGGCTCCGGACCGTTTAACCATCGCTATTACCATCGCGGAGTCGGAGATTCTCTTTTCGGGAATCGTCGTCAAAACGGTGTTAGAACTGAAAAACAACTACTTTGGATTCTACGATCGGTTGTCGGAAGTCTCCTCGAGGGCGATGTACGCGAACTTCTCGTTGGATCCCAACAAGGAATACGGATCACCTGATGCGTATCGCGCTATGGATGTGACCTTCAAGTTGGAGTTACAGAAGATCAAATGTCAATGCGTTGTGCATAGCCCGAAGACGAACGCAAAATTGCCTGGTTTGTGATTTTTTCTTCTAACATAAGTAGCTTTTTAAATGTAACTTTAGATGTTTGTCCCGTTATCTTCACAGAGCAGCTTGTTGTCGAGCTGAAGAAGGGTCACACGGAATGTTTGGTCCAAGCGATGATAGGACCCGTTGTCGTTCATTTCGAACCTTCACAGTCGTACAGTTCTTCCAAAGAAGATTCGTGGATTTCTCTCAGTGCTTTACAATTCCGAGGCCATGGTTTATTCTCTGATAAAGACGTTCCTTGGGAAATTGGTTCTTTGGAGTATGCTTGGATGATGGAGATCATTCTTGGTAATTTAAGTGCAAAGCTCCATCCTGCTCATGTAAGAAAAAATCTTCACAAAGCAACTTTTCAACTAATTGTTTCAGTTGGTGTCGTTGGCTCAATTCATCGACAGTCTTCTTCTACTTATTCTTAGCGACGATGAGACGATGGACGTTCCCGAACGTCTTGATATGTGCCATCACTTCTTTAATGTGCGAACATGCCCCAGAGGGAATTTAAAACTTTTGGACTCAAAAGGCGTCATTCAGAACTGCGAGTATGAAGAAAAGGTACTGTAATGTCTTACAATCGGAAGATGACGAACGAGTTTTAGCTCAAGTACAAGTTGGTTCGAGTTGCCGTTGATTCGGTTGATTTGACGGTCGTGGAGAACAAATGCGCGGTTCAAATTGTCTCCGACCTTCTTAGACTGTCCTTCTGTAACGCGCACGCTGGTAGCTTTTCTGAAAACGTGGTCGTTCATTTGCCAACGGTGAAGTGCAAACAGCTACTTTATGTTTCCGACAAGAATCTTTGGCTGGGCTGCGGATTTATCAAAGTTCACGGGGTAAGTCTGCCGTAGCTCTATAGTAGCGTAATGTCCAAGCATTTAGATCAATCTGGATCTTCGTCTTCCGTATAAGGAGAACGAGAGCCACATCCTTAATGAACGATCAAGGTTTCTGTTAAGTCACGATACGTCCTCGAGGAGACTCTACTTCCTGTATCCTGATGCTCATGTGATGAAGAAATGTGCTTGCTACGGGTGCTGTCGATTTTTTGCCATTTCGGATACGACGTAAGCTGTGGTATTATCCTACCGCTAATGTTTATTATATGGTTTAGGGGGAGTGTTTTTCTCTCGGATTCAGATTGCCGCCTGACGATGGTTGACAACTATGATAATTCGGATATCAACAAACAACCGAAATTCCACGAGAGTATCATCAAACGGGGCGAATGGTAAGTGTCTCTTAATAGCAGCACATAACAATTTAATTTAGTGCAATGAGTCGTTGTACTTCCAGAGCCACAAGTCCTGAATCATTCACGGATTCTATTAACCACAAAAGTGGCTCTCTCATTATTTCTGCAAGTTTTCGGAAAGCTTTTTTTCTGACTATTCTATTTAGGAACCAAAGGAACAAACTAAAGGCGATAAGCCAAAGGATCCGTTACAGAGAAAAGAGAGTGATCAGTCGTTCCATTCGGCTTGCGCAGAAACACCTCCAGGAACACACATTCAGTCGTTTGAACGCTACTTGGTTTTCCTTGACACTTATCATGTGCGATTTAGCTGTAAGCGGATCCACTTATACAGCTATAACAACTGAAACATTTTAGCAAGTAGAACTCCTAGATTTGAAGAGCCGGGAGCGATTGAGAAGTGGATTGATTTGAATCATACGTTGATTGCAAAAACGGTTAAGGGAGTGAATGACGTGAAGTTAGTTAGGAGAGAGCAGAAGTCGGCAACTTCGATCATCAGTAAGCTTGAAACCGACGTATCCGTTGACATGCACGATTGGGGATTCGATCAAAACGCAATCTACGTTCGCGGTCAAGTTGCGGACCAGTTCAATGTAAAAAAGGCCGTTAGTTCCTTGAATTTTATGGATTTGTTTAGGTCATGTTGTCACCTCCTGCTGTCGCCGTTCTCGAATCCCTCGTGACCGCAGCAGTCGAAGCTATTGAATCTATTCATCCCGCATATCTGGCGCAAGGAATTTACGCGCGTTGTGCATCGAAGCAACATGCACAGCCGCTGACCGCTTGTTTGAGCCCTAAATCAACTCGTATGTCTAAATCCTTCAGGGTTATTGAGTATTAATTTTCGGTTTTAGCCTTTCTGGCAACAATTAGTTTGCATATGAGAATTGCTCTTCCGCGAATCCATCTTGCACTCTTCCAATGCGAATATATGGATAAGTGCTCTGAGGGGAAAAGCCTTTTAAAACCGAACCAGAAAGTCATATCGATGGCTTTTTTTAGCTTGGAACAATCTCATTTTATCACATCGACAATCAGCAATAAGGTAAAATGCGAGCAAAACAATGTATGTAGATATCCGATTTGCAGGGAGAAGATTGGAACCGGAAAATCTCTCTGGAATGGCGATTCCGACAGTGTCACTCACAAGTTGTGCATTTTGTCGACGATCCGAAGCGCTTTGATGCGGTTTACAATAAGATTCCTATGAATTACGCCCCGAATTGGACAGATTCTCCAGCTTCACAACGATTAGAACATGTCAGGCTGAAACCTGTTTTTGACTTTCATATTCCGGATATGCATCTTTCCCTTGTGTTCGGGAATATAGGAAGGAACAGCATGCCACCTACAACTCCGAGTGGATCTGCCATGATACCAGGGATCACAAATTCGACTCGAAACCACACTATTGTGGATAAGTTGAATATTGTAATTGGAGCGGCTCATGTAACCTTTGTTCTTGGTTAGTTTCGTGATGATTTGGAGAGCTATAGAAGAATTTTAGGGAAATCTTTGGATAACGAGCGTCATCGCGAACTCACTCTGTACGAGGTGCTAGCACCGTCACTCACAGCGTGGATAGCAGCAGGAACGAAGTGCGCCGCCCAAGTACAGCATGCTTTTGTAAGAGCGGATGAGTGGAGAGATCTCGCTTTGATTAAGCTGTTTGCTGACGCTTTGGATTCACACACTGATACCGTATTCCCGTTGGAAAAGAGCTCGATGCAGGAAGTGAAAAGTCACGCGAAGGCATTGAACTCGTGTCCCAGTTGCAAACTCATGTTGACTCTTCTCCGATTCATCGGTCAGTCCGATCGTTTGAAGCAAGAACAATACTTTTCCCGCACTCTGTTCTCTGCAAATGAACTTCACCAGCAGTCGGTTCGCAAGAAGGCAATCATCGCTTTGCTGAGCCACTGGCAGACGATCATTTGTTCGCAAATTCAGGTAGGTGTTCTTGATTTTAGGGCCGACAACTGATTATTGACATGTTTAAGTTGGTTGATCACATCGCAGCCCAGAAGTACCGATGTGTGCCAGAGCCGAAGCTATCATCTACTTCAATTGCATCTACTCCTGTACGTGCTACAGAAACCGCTAGTGTAACTAACTCGCCGGGCGCTGCTGCGCAATCTCAATCACCATCCATCGGCGATGGTCATTCGCATTCTAAAAGCTCACAGAATCGCGACACTAAAGCGACTACAACTACCGCATCACTTGCTGATGGACAGTCTCACACAAAAGGTCCACAAGCCGCAGTGAATCAACCCAGTCAATCAAGTAGGCGGGTACTGTATTTACACTCGCACAATTGAAGTTGTTTAGTGGATTTGTACTTCTGGATTCTGAAGGCGCATCGCGAATATAAGGAGAAGCGCGATCCTAACCATGCAGTTCTTTCCATTCCTGCTAAGGACTTCAATGCCATGGAGGTTTTGCTCTCCGTTTTCTTCTGGGGTCTATATGAAGTGGGACTTGTTGTTCTCTAATGTTGGTTTAACCTCGCATTGCAGGATTTGGAACTTGAAGCGTCTCCTCTTGACCGCATTCCGTTATCGCGTTTGTCCTTAGCTTACAACATTCAGTTGGCTGAAATTCGATGTGATGTCGTAGAGAAGAAGATGATTTACTCCGAAGCAACGAAAGAACGACTTCTCGCACTGACCTGTCATCATCTCTGTCACCTCGATACGTTCATCACAAATGGAAAATTCTTCTACGAGATGCACATGGACCAGCACATGCTGAAAGCGGTTCGCGCGAGCTTGAACATCGAATACGGGACGAAGATCAACAACATCCGCGTTGTTGTTGCACTGGCTTCGCTATGCTTGGCAAGCGAACTCTCAGCCGTAGCTAGAGACTGCCGATCTGCACTTCTTGCCGTTTCTGGAGTGACGTCATCACCACATTCAACGCCCCCTAGATCTCCCAATCAAAGACCAGCGGACGCAGATTCACTGTGGTCTACTGGAGTGCTCGACAAGTTGCACGATTACCAGCGATCTCTGCAAGTGATTTAAATAATAGCCTTCTGATTGACTTCTTTCTTTAGAAATCGTTCCGGTGGTTCCTTGACCACGAAAAGAGATGAAATTCAGTTAATACTAGCTGGGTCACTTTCTCTTAAGAATATTCAGCTCGAATCTATGCTTTCCGATTTGTGCATTCTCGTCGATTTTCGAACGATCCAAGGTCAACATTCACACAAGGTTGATGAATCGCTGAAGCGTTCCGTTGGAGAGCAGAAACCACTGATCACGGATTCTGGTAATCTGGCGATCAAACGCGCCAGTTTGTACATCACGGAGAAGGCAGGCAATGACAACGGAGCGGCTTCTGCGATCAGTAGCGATCGGAAAAAGAACATCATCTTCAGTTTTATGTTGAGGGAGACGCAGTTGAAGTTTGAGAGGTGAGGATCGATGAAATAATTCACTTGATTATGTGTTAAATTCAGATCGATGACTGCGAAAGATCCAATGAAACACACTTTGGTGAAAGTGCTGCTAGGAGAAATTGAAGGGGATATGCCGACGCATGCGCAGTTTGTCCACGATGTGGTGCTGAAACACGGAACTCAGCTCAACGAGCAGATCCAAATGTTCACTCAGAACCAACAGCCTCTGTCTTCGGTGCTGAATCACGACGATATGAAGCCAGCGTGCACGCCTACCGCACCGCCTGTGGCGTTTTCACCGGATAAAGCGTCCGCTTTTGGAACGTCGCCATTGAAACCACCCTCGGTCGTTATCCACTTTGACATTCAAATCACGAGCTTGGAGTTGAACGCGCTCATCCTCCCGTCGTTAAAGGCAAAATACCGCCTAGACAAAGCTTTTGGAAACGGAAAGACGTAGGTTATTTCAACTGAATTCATCTGGTCTAAATAACCAAAATTTCAGTGGTGGAGCAGCGAAGATTGGTGCAACAGTTCGCGATCATCTCGTTTCGTTTCATGTCCTTGAAGGAAACAGTTCGCATCCAATCGACACGTTTACCTTAAAGCTTCCGACCATTGAGGTGAAGATGAAGTACCAATCGGGAGATGCTCCGAAGCCGAACACGGATGTACAGTATCCCGTCATTTATCGTGAAGGTGATTTCTACGACATAGCCGTGAATCTCGGACAAGTGGAGCATGCTTTCTCCACTGATCTGCTAAATCAGATTCTCTTTGCTGAGCAGACGTTC